>CM031966.1:29171786-29764286 GCA_018749465.1 Paracanthobrama guichenoti
GTCAGAATTGTGACATATGAAGTCAGAATTGCAGATATAAAGTCAGAATTGCGGATATAAAGTCGAATTATGGATAGAAACAGAATTGTGGACATAAGGAAGTCAGAATTGCGTGATATAAACAGAATTGCGTGATATAAAGTCAGAATTGACATATACAAAGTCAGAATTGTGTGATATAAAGTCAGAATTGTGTGATATAAAGTCAGAATTGTTGTGAGATATAAAGTCGTGAATTGTGAGATATAAAGTCAGAATTGTGTGATATAAAGTCAGAATTGTGAGATATGAAATCATAACTGTGTGATATAAAGTCGTAAATATACAGTCAGAACTGTGAGACATAAAGTCAGAATACATAAAGTCAGAACTGTGAGGATATAAAAGTCAGAATTGTGTGATATAAAAGCCAGAACTGGTGACATATGAAGTCAGAATTGTGTGATATAAAGTCAGAATTGTGGATATAAAGTCAGAATTGGTGAGATATAAAAGTCAGAATTGGACATATAAAGTCAGAATTGTGAGATATAAAGTCAGAATTGTGTGTGATATAAAGTCAGAATTGTGACATATAAAGTCAGAATTGTGTGATATAAAGTCAGAATTGTGACATATAAAAAGTCAGAATTATGTGATATGTGTCAGAATTGTGAGATATAAAGTCAGAATTGTGTAGATATAAAGTCAGAATTGTGAGATATAAAGTCAGAATTGTGTGATATAAAGTCAGAATTGTGTGATATAAAGTCAGAATTGTGAGATATAAAGTCAGAATTGTGTGATATAAAGTCAGAATTGTGTGGATATAAAGTCAGAATTGTGAGATATAAAGTCAGAATTGTGAGATATAAAGTCAGAATTGTGTGATATAAAGTCAGAATTGTGTGATATAAAGTCAATTGTGTGATATAAAGTCAGAATTCATGGACATATAAAGTCAGAATTGTGAGTATGGTGTGTCAGAATTGTGTGATATAAAGTCAGAATTGTGTGATATAAAAGTCAGAATTGTGTGATATAAAGTCAGAATTGTGTGATATAAAGTCAGAATTATGGATATAAAGTCAGAATTGTGTGATATAAAGTCAGAATTGTGTGATATAAAGTCAGAATTGTGATATAAAGTCAGAATTGTGTGATATAAAGTCAGAATTGTGATATAAAGTCAGAATTGTGAGATATAAAGTCAGAATTGTGAGATATAAAGTCAGAATTGTGTGGATATAAAGTCAGAATCTGTGGATATAAAGTCAGAATTGTGAGATATAAAGTCAGAATTGTGTGATATAAAGTCAGAATTGTGGGATATAAAGTCAGAATTGTGTGATATAAAGTCAGAATTGTGGAGATATAAAGTCAGAATTGTGACATATAAAGTCAGAATTCAGTGATATAAAGTCAGAATTGTGTGATATAAAGTCAGAATTGTGGGGAGATATAAAGTCAGAATTGTGTGATATAAAAGTCAGAATTGTGAGATATAAAGTCAGAATTGTGAGATATAAAGTCAGAATTGTGTGATATAAAGTCAGAATTAGGGTGATATAAAGTCAGAATTGTGTGATATAAAGTCAGAATTGTGTGATATAAAGTCAGAATTATGTGGATATAAAGTCAGAATTGTGTGATATAAAGTCAGAATTGTGTGAAGATAAAGTCAGAATTGGAAGATATAAAGTCAGAATTGTGTGATATAAAGTCAGAATTGTGATATAAAGCCGTAATGTGTGATATAAAAGTCAGAATTGTGAGATATAAAAGTCAGAATTGCTAGATATAAAGTCAGAATTGTGTGATATAAAGTCAGAATTGTGAGATATAAAGTCAGAATTGGCGCGGATATAAAGTCAGAATTCAGTGATATAAAGTCAGAATCTGAGATATAAAGTCAGAATCTGTGTGATATAAAGTCAGAATTGTGTGATATAAAGTCAGAATTGTGATATATAAAGTCAGAATTGTGTGATATAAAGTCAGAATTGTGTGATATAAAGTCAGAATTGTGTGATATAAAGTCAGAATTGTGATATAAAAGTCAGAATTCAGTGATATAAAGTCAGAATTGTGTGATATAAAGTCAGAATTGTGTGATATAAAGTCAGAATTGTGAGATATAAAGTCAGAATTGTGTGATATAAAATCAGAATTGTGTGATATGAAGTCAGAATTGTGTGATATAAAGTCAGAATTGGTGTGATATAAAGTCAGAATTGTGAGATAAAGTCAGAATCAGAAGATATAAAGTCAGAATTGTGGGAGATATAAAGTCAGAATTGTGTGACATATAAAGTCAGAATTATGTGATATAAAGTCAGAATTGATATAAAGTCAGAATTCAGAGATATAAAGTCAGAATTGTGTGATATAAAGTCAGAATTGTGAGTGATATAAAGTCAGAATTGTGTGATATAAAGTCAGAATTGTGTGATATAAAGTCAGAATTGTGAGATATAAAGTCAGAATTGTGTGATATAAAGTCAGAATTATGTGATATGTCAGAATTGTGAGATATAAAGTCAGAATTCATGTGATATAAAGTCAGAATTGTGAGATATAAAGTCAGAATTGTGAGATATAAAGTCAGAATTGTGTGATATAAAGTCAGAATTCAGTAGATATATAAGTCAGAATTGTGTGATATAAAGTCAGAATTGGCGTGATATAAAGTCAGAATTGTTAGATATAAAGTCAGAATTATGTGATATAAAAGTCAGAATCATGGATATAAAGTCAGAATCAGGAGATATAAAGTCAGAATCAATATATAAAGTCAGAATTGTGCTGATATAAAGTCAGAACTGTGCATTGATATAAAGTCAGAATCTGTGTGATATAAAGTCAGAATCAGTGATATAAAGTCAGAATTGTGAGATATAAAGTCAGAATATGATAAAGTCAGAATTGGGTGATATAAAGTCAGAATTAGGAGATATAAAGTCAGAACTGTGACATATAAAGTCAGAATTGGTGTGATATAAAGTCAGAATTGTGATATAAAGTCAGAATTCACGTGATATAAAGTCAGAATTGTGACATATAAAGTCAGAATTGTGATAAAGTCAGAATATGATATAAAGTCAGAATTGTGATTATAAAGTCAGAATTGTGTGATATATAAGTCAGAATTGTGAACATATGAAAGTCAGAATTAGTGATATAAAGTCAGAATTGTGTGATATAAAGTCAGAATTGTGTGATATAAAGTCAGAATTGTGTGATATGAAAGTCAGAATTGTGTGATATAAAGTCAGAATTGTGAAAATATAAAGTCAGAATTGAGAGATATAAAGTCAGAATTATGGAATATAAAGTCAGAATTGTGAGATATAAAGTCAGAATTATGAATATAAATTGTGTGAATTGACAGATATAAAGTCAGAATTGTGTGATATGAAATCAGAATTGTGTGATATAAAGTCAGAATTGTGTGATATAAAGTCAGAATTGCTATAGATATGAAAGTCAGAATTGTGAGATATAAAAGTCAGAATTATAGTGATATAAAGTCAGAATTGTGTGATATAAAGTCAGAATGGTGAGATATACAAAGTCAGAATTGTGAGATATAAAGTCAGAATTATGATATAAAGTCAGAATTGTGAGATATAAAGTCAGAATTGTGTGATATAAAGTCAGAATTGTGTGATATAAAGTCAGAATTGTGTGGATATAAAGTCAGAATTGTGGAGATATAAAGTCAGAATTCAGTGATATAAAGTCATAGAATTGTGATATAAAGTCAGAATTGGGAGATATAAAGTCAGAATTGTGTGATATAAAGTCAGAATCTGTGAGATATAAAAGTCAGAATTGTGTGATATAAAAGTCAGAATCATGATATAAAGTCAGAATCAGGAGATATAAAGTCAGAATTGTGGATATAAAGTCGTAATTAGGATATAAAGTCAGAATTGGTGTGATATAAAAGTCAGAATCATGAGATATAAAGTCATCAGAAATTGTGGAGATATAAAGTCAGAATTGTGTGATATAAAGTCAGAATTGTGAGGATATAAAGTCAGAATTGTGGATATAAAGTCAGAATTGTGAGATATAAAGTCAGAACTGTGATATAAAGTCAGAATTGTGATATATAAAGTCAGAATTGTGAGATATAAAGTCAGAATTGTAAAGTCATACCAGTCAGATATAAAGTCAGAATATGTTTAGTCAGAATGAGATATGTCAGAATAGTGATATAAAGTCAGAATTGTGTGATATAAAAGTCAGAATTGTGTGATATAAAGTCAGAATTGGCGAGATATAAAGTCAGAATTGTGTGATGAAAAGAGAATATATAAAGTCAGAATTGTGTAGATATAAAGTCAGAACTTTGATGCAGATATAAAGCCGACATATTCAGGGCGTGTCAGAATTCATGTGGATATAAAGTCAGAATTGTGACAGATATAAAGTCAGAATTGTGTGGATATAAAGTCAGAATACGTAAAGTCAGAATTGTGAATCAGAAAGTGGAGAGGAGATAATAGTCAGAATTGTGATATAAAGTCAGAATCACAGGTAGGCAAAGTTGAATTGTGATATGAGTCAGAATTGTGTGATATAAAGTCAGAATTGACTTCATATAAAGTCAGAATTGTGTGATATAAAAGTCAGAATTGCTGTGATATAAAGTCAGAATTATGAGATATAAAGTCAGAATCTGTGGGGAGATATAAAGTCAGAATTGTGGATATAAAAGTCAGAATTAGTGATATAAAGTCAGAATCAGTGCGATATGAAAGTCAGAATTCAGTGATATAAAGTCAGAATTAATGATATAAAGTCAGAACTGTGTGATATAAAGTCAGAATTGTGTGATATAAAGTCAGAATTGTGATATAAAGTCAGAATTGTGTGATATAAAGTCAGAATTGGCGTGATATAAAACTCAGAATCTGTGTGATATAAAGTCAGAATTGTGTGATATAAAGTCAGAAGTTGACAAGGAAGTCAGAATTATGATATAAAGTCAGAATTGTGATATAAAGTCAGAAGAAACCTCTGAAGGATTGTTTAATATCGAAGTGTGGATATAAAGTCAGAATTGTGGAGATATAAAGTCAGAATTGTGAGATATAAAGTCAGAATTGTGTAGATATGAAGCCAGAATTGTGTGATATAAAGTCATGAATTGTGATATGAAGTCAGAATTGTGTGATATAAAGTCAGAATTGGCAGAGGATCAAAGTCAGAATTGTGAGATATAAAAGTCAGAATTGCCAGAGATATAAAGTCAGAATTGTGATATAAAGTCAGAACTATAAAGTCAGAAGTGATATATCGTCAGAATTGGCGTGATATACAAAGTTGTGTGATAAATCAGATTTCATATAAAGTCAGAACATGACATATGAAGTCAGAATTGTGTGATATAAAGTCAGAATGTGTGATATAAAGTCAGAATTATGGATACAAAGTCAGAATCAGAGATACAAAGTCAGAATTGTGTGATATAAAAGTCAGAATATATAAAGTCAGAATTGTGAGATATAAAAGTCAGAATATATAAAAGTCAGAATTAGTGATATAAAGTCAGAATTGTGAGATATAAAGTCAGAATTGTGTGATATAAAGTCAGAATTGTGATATAAAGTCAGAATTGTGTCAGAACATAAAGTCAGAATTGTGTGATATAAAGTCAGAATTATGATATAAAGTCAGAATTGTGTGATATAAAGTCAGAATGTGTGATATAAAGTCAGAATTGTGTGGATATAAAGTCAGAATTGTGAGATATAAAGTCAGAATTGTGTGATATAAAATCAGAATTGTGTGATATAAAGTCAGAATTGTGATATATAAAGTCAGAATCATGTGATATAAAGTCAGAATTGTGATATAAAGTCAGAATTGTGTGATATAAAAAGTCAGAATTGTGAGATATAAAGTCAGAATTGTGTGATATAAAGTCAGAATTGTGTGATATAAAGTCAGAATTGTGAGATATAAAGTCAGAATTGTGAGATATAAAGTCAGAATTGTGTGATATAAAGTCAGAATTGTGAGATATAAAGTCAGAATTGTGTGATATAAAGTCAGAATTGTGTGATATAAAGTCAGAATATATAAAGTCAGAATTGTGAGATATAAAGTCAGAATATATAAAGTCAGAATTGTGAGATATGAAGTCAGAATTGTGTGATATAAAGTCAGAATTGACATATATAAAGTCAGAATTGTGTGATATAAAGTCAGAATTGTGTGATATAAAGTCAGAATTGTGAGATATAAAGTCAGAATTGAGATATATAAAGTCAGAATTGTGTGATATAAAGTCAGAATTGTGAGATATAAAGTCAGAATTGTGTTTGATATAAAAGTCAGAATTGTGTGATATAAAGTCAGAATTGTGAGATATAAAGTCAGAATTGTGTGATATAAAGTCAGAATTGTGAGATATAAAGTCAGAATTGTGAGATATAAAGTCAGAATCTATGTGATATAAAGTCAGAATTGTGAGATATAAAGTCAGAATTGTGAGATATAAAGTCAGAATTGTGAGATATAAAGTCAGAATTGTGAGATATAAAGTCAGAATTGTGAGATATAAAGTCAGAATTATGAGATATAAAGTCAGAATTGTGATATAAAGTCAGAATTGTGACATATAAAGTCAGAATATATAAAGTCAGAATTGTGAGATATAAAGTCAGAATATATAAAGTCAGAATTGTGAGATATAAAAGTCAATTGTGACATATAAAGTCAGAATTGTGTGATATAAAGTCAGAATTGTGTGATATAAAGTCAGAATTGTGTGATATAAAGTCAGAATTGACATATAAAGTCAGAATTGTGTGATATAAAGTCAGAATATATAAAGTCAGAATTGTGAGATATAAAGTCAGAATATATAAAGTCAGAATTGTGTGATATAAAGTCAGAATTGTGTGATATAAAGTCAGAATTGACATATAAAGTCAGAATTGTGTGATATAAAGTCAGAATATATAAAGTCAGAATTGTGAGATATAAAGTCAGAATATATAAAGTCAGAATTGTGAGATATAAAGTCAGAATTGTGAGATATAAAGTCAGAATTGTGACATATAAAGTCAGAATTGTGTGATATAAAGTCAGAATTGAGATATAAAGTCAGAATTGTGTGATATAAAGTCAGAATTGTGATATAAAGTCAGAATTGTGTGATATAAAGTCAGAATTGTGAGATATAAAGTCAGAATTGTGTGATATAAAGTCAGAATATATAAAGTCAGAATTGTGAGATATAAAGTCAGAATTATGGATATAAAGTCAGAATTGTGTGATATAAAGTCAGAATTATGTGATATAAAGTCAGAATTGTGAGATATAAAGTCAGAATTGTGTGATATAAAGTCAGAATTGTGATATAAAGTCAGAATTGTGTGATATAAAGTCAGAATTGTGTGATATAAAGTCAGAATTGTGTGATATAAAGTCAGAATTGTGATATAAAGTCAGAATTGTGTGATATAAAGTCAGAATTGTGAGATATAAAAGTCAGAATTGTGTGATATAAAGTCAGAATTGTGGAGATATAAAGTCAGAATTGTGTGATATAAGTCAGAATTGTGTGATATAAAGTCAGAATTCATGTGATATAAAGTCAGAATTGTGTGATATAAAGTCAGAATTGTGATATAAAGTCAGAATTGTGTGATATAAAGTCAGAATTGTGAGATATAAAAGTCAGAATTGTGTGATATAAAGTCAGAATTGTGAGATATAAAGTCAGAATTGTGAGATATAAAGTCAGAATTGTGAGATATAAAGTCAGAATTGTGTGATATAAAGTCAGAATTGTGAGATATAAAGTCAGAATTGTGAGATATAAAGTCAGAATTGTGAGATATAAAGTCAGAATTGTGAGATATAAAGTCAGAATTGTGTGATATAAAGTCAGAATGTGTGATATAAAGTCAGAATTGTGAGATATAAAGTCAGAATTGTGATATATAAAGTCAGAATTGTGAGATATAAAGTCAGAATTGTGATATATAAAGTCAGAATTGAGATATAAAGTCAGAATTGTAGTGATATAAAGTCAGAATTGTGAGATATAAAGTCAGAATTGTGTGATATAAAGTCAGAATATATATAAAGTCAGAATTGTGAGATATAAAGTCAGAATATATAAAGTCAGAATTGTGAGATATAAAGTCAGAATATATAAAGTCAGAATTGTGTGATATAAAGTCAGAATATATAAAGTCAGAATTATGAGATATAAAGTCAGAATTATGTGATATAAAGTCAGAATTGTGTGATATAAAGTCAGAATTGTGTGATATAAAGTCAGAATTGTGAGATATAAAGTCAGAATATATATAAAGTCAGAATTGTGAGATATAAAGTCAGAATATATAAAGTCAGAATTGTGTGATATAAAGTCAGAATATATAAAAGTCAGAATTGTGAGATATAAAGTCAGAATTGTGTGATATAAAGTCAGAATTGTGTGATATAAAGTCAGAATTGTGATATAAAGTCAGAATTGTGAGATATAAAGTCAGAATTGTGATATAAAGTCAGAATTGTGTGATATAAAGTCAGAAAAGTGTGCGATATAAAGTCAGAATTGTGAGATATAAAGTCAGAATTGTGACATATGAAGTCAGAATTGTGAGATATAAAGTCAGAATTGTGAAGATATAAAGTCAGAATTGCGTGATATAAAGTCAGAATTGTGACATATAAAAGTCAGAATTAGTGTGATATAAAGTCAGAATTGTGACATATAAAGTCAGAATTGACATATAAAGTCAGAATTGTGTGATATAAAGTCAGAATTGTGTGATATAAAGTCAAATTGTGAGATATAAAGTCAGAATTGTGAGATATAAAGTCAGAATTGTGTGATAAAGTCAGAATTGTGAGATATGAAATCAGAATTGTGTGATATAAAGTCAGAATTGTGTGAGATATAAAGTCAGAATTGTGAGATATAAAGTCAGAATTGTGAGATATAAAGTCAGAATTGTGAAATATAAAGTCAGAATTGTGACATATGAAGTCAGAATTGTGTGATATAAAGTCAGAATTGACATATAAAGTCAGAATTGTGTGATATAAAGTCAGAATTTGACATATAAAGTCAGAATTGTGTGATATAAAGTCAGAATTGTGTGATATAAAGTCAGAATTGTGTGATATAAAGTCAGAATTGTGAGATATAAAGTCAGAATTGTGTGATATAAAGTCAGAATATATAATGTCAGAATTGTGAGATATAAAGTCAGAATTGTGTGATATAAAGTCAGAATTGTGTGATATAAAGTCAGAATTGTGAGATATAAAGTCAGAATTGTGTGATATAAAGTCAGAATTGTGATATAAAGTCAGAATTGTGTGATATAAAGTCAGAATTGCGTGATATAAAGTCAGAATTGCGTGATATAAAGTCAGAATTGTGAGATATAAAGTCAGAATTGTGATATAAAGTCAGAATTGTGTGATATAAAGTCAGAATTGTGTGAGATATAAAGTCAGAATTGCGTGATATAAAGTCAGAATTGTGATATAAAGTCAGAATTGTGATATAAAGTCAGAATTGTGTGATATAAAGTCAGAATTGTGTGATATAAAGTCAGAATTAGTGTGATATAAAGTCAGAATTGTGAGATATAAAGTCAGAATTGTGTGATATAAAGTCAGAATTGTGTGATATAAAGTCAGAATTGTGAGATATAAAGTCAGAATTGTGTGATATAAAGTCAGAATTGTGAGATATAAAGTCAGAATTGTGAGATATAAAGTCAGAATTGACATATAAAGTCAGAATTGTGTGATATAAAGTCAGAATATATAAAGTCAGAATTGTGAGATATAAAGTCAGAATATATAAAGTCAGAATTGTGTGATATAAAGTCAGAATATATAAAGTCAGAATTGTGTGATATAAAGTCAGAATTGTGACATATGAAGTCAGAATTATGTGATATAAAGTCAGAATTGTGTGATATAAAGTCAGAATTGACATATAAAGTCAGAATTGTGTGATATAAAGTCAGAATTGTGAGATATAAAGTCAGAATTGTGAAATATAAAGTCAGAATTGTGAGAGATATAAAGTCAGAATTGTGAGATATGAAATCAGAATTGTGTGATATAAAGTCAGAATTGTGTGATATAAAGTCAGAATTGTGAGATATAAAGTCAGAATTGTGAGATATGAAGTCAGAATTGTGTGATATAAAGTCAGAATTGACATATAAAGTCAGAATTGTGTGATATAAAGTCAGAATTGTGATATATAAAGTCAGAATTGTGATATAAAGTCAGAATTGTGAGATATAAAGTCAGAATTGTGTGATATAAAGTCAGAATATATAAAGTCAGAATTGTGAGATATAAAGTCAGAATTGCGTGATATAAAGTCAGAATTGTGTGATATAAAGTCAGAATTGCGTGATATAAAGTCAGAATTGTGAGATATAAAGTCAGAATTGTGTGATATAAAGTCAGAATTGTGTGATATAAAGTCAGAATTGTGTGATATAAAGTCAGAATTGTGAGATATAAAGTCAGAATTGTGAGATATAAAGTCAGAATTGTGATATAAAGTCAGAATTGTGTGATATAAAGTCAGAATTGTGAGATATAAAGTCAGAATTGTATGATATAAAGTCAGAATTGTGAGATATAAAGTCAGAATTGTGTGATATAAGTCAGAATTGTGTGATATAAGTCAGAATTGCGTGATATAAAGTCAGAATTGCGAGATATAAAGTCAGAATTGTGTGATATAAAGTCAGAATTGTGTGATATAAAGTCAGAATTGTGAGATATAAAGTCAGAATTGTGTGATATAAAGTCAGAATTGTGAGATATAAAGTCAGAATTGTGAGATATAAAGTCAGAATTGTGAGATATAAAGTCAGAATTGTGTGATATAAAGTCAGAATTGTGTGATATAAAGTCAGAATTGTGAGATATAAAGTCAGAATTGAGACATATAAAGTCAGAATTAAGTAGATATAAAGTCAGAATTATGTGATATAAAGTCAGAATTGCGTGATATAAAGTCAGAATTGTGAGATATAAAGTCAGAATTGTGTGATATAAAGTCAGAATTGTGAGATATAAAGTCAGAATTGTGAGATATAAAGTCAGAATTGACATATAAAGTCAGAATTGTGTGATATAAAGTCAGAATATATAAAGTCAGAATTGTGAGATATAAAGTCAGAATATATAAAGTCAGAATTGTGTGATATAAAGTCAGAATATATAAAGTCAGAATTGTGAGATATAAAATCAGAATTGTATATAAAGTCAGAATTGTGTGATATAAAGTCAGAATTGTGATATAAAGTCAGAATTGTGTGATATAAAGTCAGAATTGTGATATAAAAGTCAGAATTGTGAGATATAAAGTCAGAATTGTGTGATATAAAGTCAGAATTGTGATATAAAGTCAGAATTGCGTGATATAAAGTCAGAATTGTGACATATGAAGTCAGAATTGTGTGATATAAAGTCAGAATTGCGTGATATAAAGTCAGAATTGTGTGATATAAAGTCAGAATTGTGACATATGAAGTCAGAATTGTGATATAAAGTCAGAATTGTGATATAAAGTCAGAATTGACATATAAAGTCAGAATTGTGTGATATAAAGTCAGAATTGTGTGATATAAAGTCAGAATTGTGAGATATAAAGTCAGAATTGTGAGATATAAAGTCAGAATTGTGTGATATAAAGTCAGAATTGTGAGATATGAAATCAGAATTGTGTGATATAAAGTCAGAATTGTGAGATATAAAGTCAGAATTGTGAGATATAAAGTCAGAATTGTGAAATATAAAGTCAGAATTGTGACATATAAAGTCAGAATTAGCATGTGATATAAAGTCAGAATTGTGTGATATAAAGTCAGAATTGTGTGATATAAAGTCAGAATTGACATATAAAGTCAGAATTGTGTGATATAAAGTCAGAATTGTGTGATATAAAGTCAGAATTGTGTGATATAAAGTCAGAATTGTGAGATATAAAGTCAGAATTGTGTGATATAAAGTCAGAATTGTGTGATATAATGTCAGAATTGTGAGATATAAAGTCAGAATTGTGTGATATAAAGTCAGAATTATGAGATATAAAGTCAGAATTGTGAGATATAAAGTCAGAATTGTGTGATATAAAGTCAGAATTGTGATATAAAGTCAGAATTGTGTGATATAAAGTCAGAATTGTGTGATATAAAGTCAGAATTGGCGTGATATAAAGTCAGAATTGTGAGATATAAAGTCAGAATTGTGATATAAAGTCAGAATTGTGTGATATAAAAGTCAGAATTGTGAGATATAAAGTCAGAATTGTGTGATATAAAGTCAGAATTGTGATATAAAGTCAGAATTGCGTGATATAAAGTCAGAATTGTGTGATATAAAGTCAGAATTGTGTGATATAAAGTCAGAATTGTGTGATATAAAGTCAGAATTAAGTAGATATAAAGTCAGAATTGTGTGATATAAAGTCAGAATTGTGTGATATAAAGTCAGAATTGTGAGATATAAAGTCAGAATTGTGTGATATAAAGTCAGAATTGTGAGATATAAAGTCAGAATTGTGAGATATAAAGTCAGAATTGACATATAAAGTCAGAATTGTGTGATATAAAGTCAGAATATATAAAGTCAGAATTGTGAGATATAAAGTCAGAATATATAAAGTCAGAATTGTGTGATATAAAGTCAGAATATATAAAGTCAGAATTGTGTGATATAAAGTCAGAATTGTGACATATGAAGTCAGAATTGTGTGATATAAAGTCAGAATTGTGTGATATAAAGTCAGAATTGACATATAAAGTCAGAATTGTGTGATATAAAGTCAGAATTGTGAGATATAAAGTCAGAATTGTGAAATATAAAGTCAGAATTGTGAGATATAAAGTCAGAATTGTGAGATATGAAATCAGAATTGTGTGATATAAAGTCAGAATTGCGTGATATAAAGTCAGAATTGCGAGATATAAAGTCAGAATTGTGAGATATGAAATCAGAATTGTGTGATATAAAGTCAGAATTGTGTAGATATAAATCAGAATTGTGAGATATGAAGTCAGAATTGTGTGATATAAAGTCAGAATTGTGATATAAAGTCAGAATTGTGTGATATAAAGTCAGAATATATAAAGTCAGAATTGTGAGATATAAAGTCAGAATATATAAAGTCAGAATTGTGTGATATAAAGTCAGAATATATAAAGTCAGAATTGTGATATAAAGTCAGAATTGTGATATATGAAGTCAGAATTGTGTGATATAAAGTCAGAATTGTGTGATATAAAGTCAGAATTGACATATAAAGTCAGAATTGTGTGATATAAAGTCAGAATTGTGAGATATAAAGTCAGAATTGTGTGATATAAAGTCAGAATTGTGAGATATAAAGTCAGAATTGTGATATAAAGTCAGAATTGTGTGATATAAAGTCAGAATTGTGTGATATAAAGTCAGAATTGTGATTAAAGTCAGAATTGTGAGATAAAAGTCAGAATTGTGTGATATAAAGTCAGAATTGTGAGATATAAAGTCAGAATTGTGTGATATAAAGTCAGAATTGTGTGATATAAAGTCAGAATTGTGTGATATAAAGTCAGAATTGTGTGATATAAAGTCAGAATTGTGTGATATAAAGTCAGAATTGTGAGATATGAAGTCAGAATTGTGACATATAAAGTCAGAATTGTGAGATATAAAGTCAGAATTGTGAAATATAAAGTCAGAATTGTGAGATATAAAGTCAGAATTGTGAGATATGAAATCAGAATTGTGTGATATAAAGTCAGAATTAAGGTCAGATATAAAGTCAGAATTGTGAGATATAAAGTCAGAATTGTGAGATATAAAGTCAGAATTGTGAGATATAAAGTCAGAATTGTGAAATATAAAGTCAGAATTGTGAGATATAAAGTCAGAATTGTGAGATATAAAGTCAGAATTGTGTGATATAAAGTCAGAATTGTGAGATATAAAGTCAGAATTGTGAGATATAAAGTCAGAATTGTGAGATATGAAATCAGAATTGTGTGATATAAAGTCAGAATTGTGAGATATAAAGTCAGAATTGTGTGATATAAAGTCAGAATATATAAAGTCAGAATTGTGAGATATAAAGTCAGAATATATAAAGTCAGAATTGTGTGATATAAAGTCAGAATATATAAAGTCAGAATTGTGAGATGTGATATAAAGTCAGAATTGTGAGATATAAAGTCAGAATTGCATGATATAAAGTCAGAATTGTGTGATATAAAGTCAGAATTGACATATAAAGTCAGAATTGTGTGATATAAAGTCAGAATTGTGAGATATAAAGTCAGAATTGTGTGATATAAAAGTCAGAATTGTGTGATATAAAGTCAGAATTGTGATATAAAGTCAGAATTGTGTGATATAAAGTCAGAATTGTGAGATATAAAGTCAGAATTGTGTGATATAAAGTCAGAATTGTGATATAAAGTCAGAATTGTGTGATATAAAGTCAGAATTGCGTGATATAAAGTCAGAATTGTGAGATATAAAGTCAGAATTGTGAGATATAAAGTCAGAATTGTGTGATATAAAGTCAGAATTGTGAGATATAAAGTCAGAATTGATATAAAGTCAGATATAAAGTCAGAATTGTGAGATATAAAGTCAGAATTGTGTGATATAAGTCAGAATTGTGTGATATAAAGTCAGAATTGTGTGATATAAAGTCAGAATTAATGTGAGATATAAAGTCAGAATTGTGATATAAAGTCAGAATTGTGTGATATAAAGTCAGAATTGTGAGATATAAAGTCAGAATTGTGTGATATAAAGTCAGAATTGTGAGATATAAAGTCAGAATTGTGAGATATAAAGTCAGAATTGTGAGATATAAAGTCAGAATTGTGTGATATAAAGTCAGAATTGTGTGATATAAAGTCAGAATTGTGAGATATAAAGTCAGAATTGAGACATATAAAGTCAGAATGCGAGATATAAAGTCAGAATTGCGTGATATAAAGTCAGAATTATGATATAAAGTCAGAATTGTGAGATATAAAGTCAGAATTGTGTGATATAAAGTCAGAATTGTGAGATATAAAGTCAGAATTGTGAGATATAAAGTCAGAATTGTGATATATAAAGTCAGAATTGTGTGATATAAAGTCAGAATATATAAAGTCAGAATTGTGAGATATAAAGTCAGAATATATAAAGTCAGAATTGTGTGATATAAAGTCAGAATATATAAAGTCAGAATTGTGAGATATAAAGTCAGAATATATAAAGTCAGAATTGTGTGATATAAAGCCAGAATTGTGATATAAAGTCAGAATTGTGTGATATAAAGTCAGAATTGTGATATAAAGTCAGAATTGTGAGATATAAAGTCAGAATTGTGTGATATAAAGTCAGAATTGCGTGATATAAAGTCAGAATTGCGTGATATAAAGTCAGAATTGTGAGATATAAAGTCAGAATTGTGACATATGAAGTCAGAATTGTGTGATATAAAGTCAGAATTATGTGATATAAAGTCAGAATTATGTGATATAAAGTCAGAATTGTGACATATGAAGTCAGAATTGTATATAAAGTCAGAATTGCGTGATATAAAGTCAGAATTGATATAAAGTCAGAATTGTGTGATATAAAGTCAGAATTGTGTGATATAAAGTCAGAATTGTGAGATATAAAGTCAGAATTGTGAGATATAAAGTCAGAATTGTGTGATATAAAGTCAGAATTGTGAGATATGAAATCAGAATTGTGTGATATAAAGTCAGAATTGTGAGATATAAAGTCAGAATTGTGAGATATAAAGTCAGAATTGTGAGATATAAAGTCAGAATTGTGAAATATAAAGTCAGAATTGTGACATATGAAGTCAGAATTATGCGATATAAAGTCAGAATTGACATATAAAGTCAGAATTGTGTGATATAAAGTCAGAATTGACATATAAAGTCAGAATTGTGTGATATAAAGTCAGAATTGTGTGATATAAAGTCAGAATTGTGTGATATAAAGTCAGAATTGTGAGATATAAAGTCAGAATTGTGTGATATAAATTCAGAATATATAATGTCAGAATTGTGAGATATAAAGTCAGAATTGTGTGATATAAAGTCAGAATTGCGTGATATAAAGTCAGAATTGTGAGATATAAAGTCAGAATTGTGTGATATAAAGTCAGAATTGTGATATAAAGTCAGAATTGTGTGATATAAAGTCAGAATTGTGTGATATAAAGTCAGAATTGTGAGATATAAAGTCAGAATTGTGAGATATAAAGTCAGAATTGTGATATAAAGTCAGAATTGTGTGATATAAAGTCAGAATTGTGAGATATAAAGTCAGAATTGTGTGATATAAAGTCAGAATTGTGATATAAAGTCAGAATTGTGTGATATAAAGTCAGAATTGCGTGATATAAAGTCAGAATTGTGTGATATAAAGTCAGAATTGAATGATATAAAGTCAGAATTGTGAGATATAAAGTCAGAATTGTGTGATATAAAGTCAGAATTGTGTGATATAAAGTCAGAATTGTGAGATATAAAGTCAGAATTGTGTGATATAAAGTCAGAATTGTGAGATATAAAGTCAGAATTGTGAGATATAAAGTCAGAATTGACATATAAAGTCAGAATTGTGTGATATAAAGTCAGAATATATAAAGTCAGAATTGTGAGATATAAAGTCAGAATATATAAAGTCAGAATTGTGTGATATAAAGTCAGAATATATAAAGTCAGAATTGTGTGATATAAAGTCAGAATTGTGACATATGAAGTCAGAATTATGTGATATAAAGTCAGAATTGTGTGATATAAAGTCAGAATTGACATATAAAGTCAGAATTGTGTGATATAAAGTCAGAATTGTGAGATATAAAGTCAGAATTGTGAAATATAAAGTCAGAATTGTGAGATATAAAGTCAGAATTGTGAGATATGAAATCAGAATTGTGTGATATAAAGTCAGAATTGCGTGATATAAAGTCAGAATTATGAGATATAAAGTCAGAATTGTGAGATATGAAATCAGAATTGTGTGATATAAAGTCAGAATTGACATATAAAGTCAGAATTGTGTGATATAAAGTCAGAATTGTGATATAAAGTCAGAATTGTGATATAAAGTCAGAATTGTGAGATATAAAGTCAGAATTGTGTGATATAAAGTCAGAATATATAAAGTCAGAATTGTGAGATATAAAGTCAGAATTATGTGATATAAAGTCAGAATTGTGTGATATAAAGTCAGAATTGTGTGATATAAAGTCAGAATTGTGAGATATAAAGTCAGAATTGTGTGATATAAAGTCAGAATTGTGATATAAAGTCAGAATTGTGTGATATAAAGTCAGAATTGCGTGATATAAAGTCAGAATTGTGAGATATAAAGTCAGAATTGTGATATAAAGTCAGAATTGTGTGATATAAAGTCAGAATTGTGAGATATAAAGTCAGAATTGCGTGATATAAAGTCAGAATTGTGAGATATAAAGTCAGAATTGTGTGATATAAGTCAGAATTGTGTGATATAAGTCAGAATTGCGTGATATAAAGTCAGAATTATGAGATATAAAGTCAGAATTGTGATATAAAGTCAGAATTGTGTGATATAAAGTCAGAATTGTGAGATATAAAGTCAGAATTGTGTGATATAAAGTCAGAATTGTGAGATATAAAGTCAGAATTGTGAGATATAAAGTCAGAATTGTGAGATATAAAGTCAGAATTGTGTGATATAAAGTCAGAATTGTGTGATATAAAGTCAGAATTGTGAGATATAAAGTCAGAATTGAGACATATAAAGTCAGAATTATGAGATATAAAGTCAGAATTGTGTGATATAAAGTCAGAATTGCGTGATATAAAGTCAGAATTGTGAGATATAAAGTCAGAATTGTGTGATATAAAGTCAGAATTGTGAGATATAAAGTCAGAATTGTGAGATATAAAGTCAGAATTGACATATAAAGTCAGAATTGTGTGATATAAAGTCAGAATATATAAAGTCAGAATTGTGAGATATAAAGTCAGAATATATAAAGTCAGAATTGTGTGATATAAAGTCAGAATATATAAAGTCAGAATTGTGAGATATAAAGTCGAATATATAAAGTCAGAATTGTGTGATATAAAGTCAGAATTGTGATATAAAGTCAGAATTGTGTGATATAAAGTCAGAATTGTGATATAAAGTCAGAATTGTGAGATATAAAGTCAGAATTATGTCAGATATAAAGTCAGAATTATGATATAAAGTCAGAATTGTGAGATATAAAGTCAGAATTGTGACATATGAAGTCAGAATTATGTGATATAAAGTCAGAATTGCGTGATATAAAGTCAGAATTATGTGATATAAAGTCAGAATTGTGACATATGAAGTCAGAATTATGATATAAAGTCAGAATTATGTGATATAAAGTCAGAATTGACATATAAAGTCAGAATTGTGTGATATAAAGTCAGAATTGTGTGATATAAAGTCAGAATTGTGAGATATAAAGTCAGAATTGTGAGATATAAAGTCAGAATTGTGTGATATAAAGTCAGAATTGTGAGATATGAAATCAGAATTGTGTGATATAAAGTCAGAATTGTGAGATATAAAGTCAGAATTGTGAGATATAAAGTCAGAATTGTGAGATATAAAGTCAGAATTGTGACATATAAAGTCAGAATTATATGAAGTCAGAATTGCGTGATATAAAGTCAGAATTGACATATAAAGTCAGAATTGTGTGATATAAAGTCAGAATTGACATATAAAGTCAGAATTGTGTGATATAAAGTCAGAATTGTGTGATATAAAGTCAGAATTGTGTGATATAAAGTCAGAATTGTGAGATATAAAGTCAGAATTGTGTGATATAAAGTCAGAATATATAATGTCAGAATTGTGAGATATAAAGTCAGAATTGTGTGATATAAAGTCAGAATTGCGTGATATAAAGTCAGAATTGTGAGATATAAAGTCAGAATTGTGTGATATAAAGTCAGAATTGTGATATAAAGTCAGAATTGTGTGATATAAAGTCAGAATTGTGTGATATAAAGTCAGAATTATGATATAAAGTCAGAATTGTGAGATATAAAGTCAGAATTGTGATATAAAGTCAGAATTGTGTGATATAAAGTCAGAATTGTGAGATATAAAGTCAGAATTATGCGTGATATAAAGTCAGAATTGTGATATAAAGTCAGAATTGCGTGATATAAAGTCAGAATTATGATATAAAGTCAGAATTGTGTGATATAAGTCAGAATTATGGATATAAAGTCAGAATTATGAGATATAAAGTCAGAATTGTGTGATATAAAGTCAGAATTGTGTGATATAAAGTCAGAATTGTGAGATATAAAGTCAGAATTGTGTGATATAAAGTCAGAATTGTGAGATATAAAGTCAGAATTGTGAGATATAAAGTCAGAATTGACATATAAAGTCAGAATTGTGTGATATAAAGTCAGAATATATAAAGTCAGAATTGTGAGATATAAAGTCAGAATATATAAAGTCAGAATTGTGTGATATAAAGTCAGAATATATAAAGTCAGAATTGTGTGATATAAAGTCAGAATTGTGACATATGAAGTCAGAATTATGTGATATAAAGTCAGAATTGTGTGATATAAAGTCAGAATTGACATATAAAGTCAGAATTGTGTGATATAAAGTCAGAATTGTGAGATATAAAGTCAGAATTGTGAAATATAAAGTCAGAATTGTGAGATATAAAGTCAGAATTGTGAGATATGAAATCAGAATTGTGTGATATAAAGTCAGAATTGGCGTGATATAAAGTCAGAATTATGAGATATAAAGTCAGAATTGTGAGATATGAAATCAGAATTGTGTGATATAAAGTCAGAATTGTGAGATATAAAGTCAGAATTGTGAGATATGAAATCAGAATTGTGTGATATAAAGTCAGAATTGCGTGATATAAAGTCAGAATTGTGTGATATAAAGTCAGAATATATAAAGTCAGAATTGTGAGATATAAAGTCAGAATATATAAAGTCAGAATTGTGTGATATAAAGTCAGAATATATAAAGTCAGAATTGTGTGATATAAAGTCAGAATTGTGACATATGAAGTCAGAATTATGTGATATAAAGTCAGAATTGTGTGATATAAAGTCAGAATTGACATATAAAGTCAGAATTGTGTGATATAAAGTCAGAATTGTGAGATATAAAGTCAGAATTGTGTGATATAAAGTCAGAATTGTGTGATATAAAGTCAGAATTGTGATATAAAGTCAGAATTGTGTGATATAAAGTCAGAATTGTGTGATATAAAGTCAGAATTGTGATTAAAGTCAGAATTGTGAGATAAAAGTCAGAATTGTGTGATATAAAGTCAGAATTGTGAGATATAAAGTCAGAATTATGTGATATAAAGTCAGAATTATGTGTGATATAAAGTCAGAATTGTGTGATATAAAGTCAGAATTGTGTGATATAAAGTCAGAATTGTGTGATATAAAGTCAGAATTGTGAGATATGAAGTCAGAATTGTGACATATAAAGTCAGAATTGTGAGATATAAAGTCAGAATTGTGAGATATAAAGTCAGAATTGTGAGATATAAAGTCAGAATTGTGAGATATGAAATCAGAATTGTGTGATATAAAGTCAGAATTATGAGATATAAAGTCAGAATTGTGAGATATAAAGTCAGAATTGTGAGATATAAAGTCAGAATTGTGAGATATAAAGTCAGAATTGTGAAATATAAAGTCAGAATTGTGAGATATAAATCAGAATTGTGTGTGATATAAAGTCAGAATTGTGAGATATAAAGTCAGAATTGTGAGATATAAAGTCAGAATTGTGAGATATGAAATCAGAATTGTGTGATATAAAGTCAGAATTGTGAGATATAAAGTCAGAATTGTGTGATATAAAGTCAGAATATATAAAGTCAGAATTGTGAGATATAAAGTCAGAATATATAAAGTCAGAATTGTGTGATATAAAGTCAGAATATATAAAGTCAGAATTGTGTGATATAAAGTCAGAATTGTGACATATGAAGTCAGAATTGCATGATATAAAGTCAGAATTGTGTGATATAAAGTCAGAATTGACATATAAAGTCAGAATTGTGTGATATAAAGTCAGAATTGTGAGATATAAAGTCAGAATTGTGTGATATAAAGTCAGAATTGAGTGATATAAAGTCAGAATTGTGATATAAAGTCAGAATTGTGAGATATAAAGTCAGAATTGTGTGATATAAAGTCAGAATTGTGTGATATAAAGTCAGAATTGTGAGATATAAAGTCAGAATTGTGTGATATAAAGTCAGAATTGTGAGATATAAAGTCAGAATTGTGAGATATAAAGTCAGAATTGTGTGATATAAAGTCAGAATTGTGAGATATAAAGTCAGAATTATGTGATATAAAGTCAGAATTGCGCGATATAAAGTCAGAATTATGATATAAAAAGTCAGAATTATGTGATATAAAGTCAGAATTGTGAGATATGAAGTCAGAATTGTGACATATGAAGTCAGAATTGTGATGATATAAAGTCAGAATTGCATGATATAAAGTCAGAATTATGTGATATAAAGTCAGAATTATGTGATATAAAGTCAGAATTGTGAGATATAAAGTCAGAATTGTGTGATATAAAGTCAGAATTGTGAGATATAAAGTCAGAATTGACATATAAAGTCAGAATTGTGAGATATAAAGTCAGAATTGTGAGATATGAAATCAGAATTGTGTGATATAAAGTCAGAATTGTGAGATATAAAGTCAGAATTGTGAGATATAAAGTCAGAATTGTGAGATATAAAGTCAGAATTGTGAAATATAAAGTCAGAATTGTGAGATATAAAGTCAGAATTGTGAGATATAAAGTCAGAATTGTGAGATATGAAGTCAGAATTGTGTGATATAAAGTCAGAATTGTGAGATATAAAGTCAGAATTATGTGATATAAAGTCAGAATTGCGTGATATAAAGTCAGAATTGTGTGATATAAAGTCAGAATTGTGATATAAAGTCAGAATTATGTGATATAAAGTCAGAATTGTGAGATATGAAGTCAGAATTGTGACATATGAAGTCAGAATTATGTGATATAAAGTCAGAATTGCATGATATAAAGTCAGAATTGCGTGATATAAAGTCAGAATTGCGTGATATAAAGTCAGAATTGTGAGATATAAAGTCAGAATTGTGTGATATAAAGTCAGAATTGTGAGATATAAAGTCAGAATTGACATATAAAGTCAGAATTGTGAGATATAAAGTCAGAATTGTGAGATATGAAATCAGAATTGTGTGATATAAAGTCAGAATTGTGAGATATAAAGTCAGAATTGTGAGATATAAAGTCAGAATTGTGAGATATAAAGTCAGAATTGTGAAATATAAAGTCAGAATTGTGAGATATAAAGTCAGAATTGTGAGATATAAAGTCAGAATTGTGAGATATGAAGTCAGAATTGTGTGATATAAAGTCAGAATTGTGAGATATGAAATCAGAATTGTGTGATATAAAGTCAGAATTGGCGTGATATAAAGTCAGAATTGTGAGATATAAAGTCAGAATTGTGAGATATAAAGTCAGAATTGTGAGATATGAAATCAGAATTGTGATATAAAAGTCAGAATTGCGTGATATAAAGATCACGCAATTCTGACTTTATATCACGCAATTCTGACTTTATATCTCACAATTCTGACTTTATATCACACAATTCTGACTTTATAATTCTCGCAATTCTGAAAAAAAGGTCAGAATTGTGAGATGTAAACTCACAACTGTGAGATAAAAAGTTGCAATTATCTTTTAAAATGTTTTATTCTGTGGTGGAAACAAGCTTTATAGGTATCGGTACTAAAAAGTCGGCAAATACTAAAAAATAAAAGTATCGGTATCAGACTTGTTATGAAAAAAGTGGTATTGGTGCATCCCATGCCCTCTCAAGAGGATGCAGCCTTTGAAATGAGACTATGTGACTGAAGCATAAGATGGATGGGTTTTAACATTCTAAGTGATTACTTCCAAGTGATTAATTCAATTAATTGAAAAGATATCATGATTAAAGGAACACTCCACTTTTTTGAAAATAGGCTTATTTTCCAAGTCCCTTAGAGTTAAACAGTTGAGTTTTACCACTTTTGAATCCATTCAGCCAATTGCTGTATCTGGTGGTAGCACTTTTAGCATAGCTTAGCATACATCATTGAATCGGATTAGACCATTAGCATCTCGCTCAAAAATGACCAAAGACTTTCAATATTTTCCTATTTAAAACTTGACTCTTCTGTAGTTACATCGTGTACTAAGACCAACGGAAAATGAAAAGTTGCGATTTTCTAGACCGATATGGCTAGGAACTATTCTCTCATTCCTGCGTAATAATCAGGGAACTTTGCTGCAGTACCATGGGTACAGCGGCGCAATGAGATTACACAGCGCCTGAAAATAGTCCCCAGCTAGGTAACTTCCAATGTGACAGGCACTAAGTTTGTGTAGTTGCAGAGTTGCAGCCGGCAAATTAGGTAGTGGATTTACCTGTGCAATTAGCCATGGTTCTGTGGTTGTAAAGGGCTGTGAGTGTAAGTCGAAGGTGCATTCTACCATCATGTTTCACAGAATACCAACGAAAAACAAGGAAAGAATCAATGGTTGGCCGCTCTGAACATAGATATAATTTTCCTGCATTGAAAATTATTTGGCGGCTGCCAAAATAAATTTTTGTCCCGCCAAAGCCTTATTTGATCAGTTATTGTGATTTATGAGTGATGTAGATGACTGCTGCACTTGTGATAGGGCGCATGTTAACTGAGTGACAGAGAGAACGAGCAGAGAGCCCTCCCCCGCGCGCTCTCTCTGTCTTCAAAATAAGCACCGTATTAGCTTTCTCATATTTCGTGAATCAAAATCAAAAGGTCGGAAGACCGAATCCATGTTGCACGTGGTGCATTCGGACAATTTTTTCCTTGAATTACCGCTGGGTGTGAATTGCGCTCAAAAAACGTTGACTCTTCTCTGACTCACCAATTCGAATCTACTGTCTGGGCATTTTCTGTAATTTTCAATCTCAATTCCACCCTTCTGCCCCAGTCTGTTCAGCCACACTTTCTTGCCTTTCACGTTCCAAAAGCTCATCTTCATTGTATCCCGGTTCAAATAGACGCAGTTCAGAATCTGCACCAAAGTTGTGTCTCTCACAAACGTCTCCATGGTTACAAGCCACGCTCTCTGTGCAAGCAGGTTGTCACGTTGGTTATGTTGACCGGAAGTTAGCCTATTTTCAGGCGCTGTGTAATATCATTGAGCCGCTGCACCCATGGGACAGCAGCAAAGTTCCCTGATTATTACGCAGGAATGAGAGTATAGTTCCTAGCCATATTGGCCTAGAAATTCGCAACTTTTCATTTTCCGTCGGTCTTAGTACACGATGTAACTACAGAAGTAAAATATTGAAAGTCTTTGGTCATGTTTATGAGCGCGATGCTAATGGTCTAATCCGATTCAATGATGTATGCTAAGCTATGCTAAAAGTGCTACCGCCAGATACAGAGATCGGACTTGGAACTCTAAGGACTTGGAAAATTGAGTCTATTTTCAAAAAAAGTGGAGTTCCTTTAACAGCTGGGCATGTTCTGAACCTTTCCATATCTAAAGCACTGTAAAGCAGCTCCTAGAGTTGAGTATTTACCCTGGAAAGTGCTGTCAATGTCATTCAAAGCTCTTTTATGAAAGGTTGGACTCCAGTGATTGTTTTAAATGTCTTGAACCGGATAAAAGGGGCTCTGTTCCGTTTCTTTAAACTCACAAAACCACTAACACCTCCAAATCTTACGCACACAGAAGCGCAAACTGGCCCATATTTGTAATTTCAAAGGATTTTCTTCAGCCCCGGGCTCTACTGCCTTTTGACATCCATTGTGTTTTTTCTCACAGCATCTCAGATGGCATGGTTTTTTTCCTCTTTACACATTTCCCAACCCCTAAAAGCATCATTAAAATTCACAGCAACGATGTTGTGTCTCACAGGGCTAAGGAGCACATTAGCGAAATGGGAAAAGACACTTCTGGGACTCCTACAAGCACGAGTCCCTCTGAAGTCATTCTTGCTGGGGATTCGCCCCGCTATCCGTTTGACAGCTTAATATTAAAAAGCTCTGCCCGCTACCCAGACGCTCTAACAATCAGAGTTATGGTGCGCTTTAAAACCTGCTGAGTCATGCTCACTTTACCTTAACAGTGAGCATAATGTGGGATTGCATTTAGCCCAGTTTGAATAACTGTCATCGCGCTGCGAGAGTGAGAGAGAGAGTCTGCTCTTTCCTGATCTGAACAAAACCTGTCAGATGATTTTTGATGGAATTGAAGCTCTTTCCCTGCTCACAGTCATTCTGATATGCAAATGAGAAAGCAGAGCAGGACGCTTTGTCAGGCATTGTTCCATTAAGAGACCTGACATCTTTCAAGACCTCAAAAGAAGCTTTTTGTGCAGTGGGAAGACCATTTATGCGTAGGTAATTGCATCTGCGACACCTTCCCCCTGGATTTGATGTGCCACAAAATGATGACATGTAATTTCGGTTAGTTTATTTTGTCAGTTATAACTAGTATTTGTCCTGTTTTGACCCAACTACACCCATGTAAGATAGTGGAATTGACCAAAATCTCTGAGCTACTTAGCCTAAACAATGACATTGTATCACCCACACGTGTTCGCTTAGTAATCTTTGATCACTTTCCCATGTGACCCCGTGAGCCTGAGCAGCTCATTTGTTCTTATTAATCTCCCTGGGCAGAGAGGTTATGATTTCAGATAAAATTATTTAAATACTTTTTCCAATTTCCTTCTGTGATTCAACAAAACTAGTAAGATTTTAACGTGTTATAACAGTTATTGTTAATTATTGTTAAGACAAAAACTAAAACAATTTGGTTTTTTAACTGAAATAGAAAACTGAACTAAGAATTAAACCAACTTGAGAGAAATTAAATTACATCCAAAACTAACTAATATAAAAATATAAACATAAAAATGGTTGAAAATTAATTTTAGATTTAAAATAATAAAACAAAATAAATAAAGACAAACACAAAAAAGAAAACAAAATTAAATATAACAATGATATTAAAAGGGCATAAAATAATAATAAATATTAAAATAAAAATATATTAAACAGAAATGAATCAAACCTGAATTAAAAAAATTAGGGCTTGGTATTGACACAAATTTTACAATTTGATTCGATTTCGATTCACAAGCTTGCAATTCGATTCGATTCAATATAGATTATTTTGGATTTTTGGATATATATCAGGTACAATACATGGCAAATGTTTTCAAGGAAAAAATCTCTTAACTAATGCTGTAAACTGGGAGTCAGTCGTAGCCTACTATAATATTGAAGGAAAAAGTTAACTGATTTCTACACAAACACTTAAATTACACTCAAGGACGTTTTAAAAAAATAATAATAATAAAGTTATATGAAATATAAACATTTAAATGGTGGCTGTCATAAAAACTTGCCAGATTTAATCAAACATGCATTAAATATTAAAGAACATTAAAAATATAATGAATATGTAATATGCTGCATATATTTAGCAAAATGCTCCTCTCTAGAGTTAATTTTTCTAGCTGATTTTCTAGTTTATGGACACTGGATATGGTTTTTCTGAGGTAAATGTGACGCTACTGTTTTACTGATGTCTTTCCATGGTTGAAACACTGATCGAGCGATTCCATGTGACATGATACGGATTTCGGTAAGTTGTACTCTATCTTTTAACACACTTTCTGATGCTCATTCGTGTTTATTTCACGCTGTAATTGGTATTAAGGCAGAAGAGAAGATCAGTTCATGTGCGCTCCGTCGCGCTGCCGCTTCTCTTGAGCTGAGCTGCACCAGAGAGATCTCATGCCACAGCGACAAAGCGGTATTTATGTTTTTGAATTTCATAATAAAATGGACGTAATTTGAAATCTGAGACTTTGTTTCATATAAATAGTAAAGCACAAAGATTATTGCGATTTATTGGATGGGAGGAGCGCTATAATGTTCCGTTCATTCATCAACTGAAAACAGGATGACTAATCGATTCTTGGGATTTAAGAATCGATATTGGTACATAAAATGAGAATCGATTAAAGCCGAGAAATCTATATTTTTTACCCAGCCCTATTAAAAATTTTAAAACATTCACAACATAAATAATAAATAAATAAAATATCCCAATACATGCGTGTGAGTGAGTATGCATTTTCAAATGCATTATGCAGATAGTGATTTCCAAAGAGTTTGGCATTGAGCTGTTTTTAATTAAAATCAAAAGGAAGGAGACTAATTACAAAACAATCCCCTTTCCTGGGTTTGACTTTGATCTGCACTCCATAAATTTTCATATATATTATGACAGTTTGATTAGCATCTCCATGAGCAGCCTGGAGTGAAGAATACGCAGCAGTTTGATCATTTATTAGAAAATATTGAATTTCATTCTTACTTTTTAACAGATGACCTGGAAAGTCAACCAGCTGTAGGGTGATTACGGCAAACCTGCTTTACCTCCAAAATCCTATAAACCCATCAGCATAATTTGATCCATGAAAACGTCTTTAATCGGCTTCTCAATTCCCAAAGCAAGGGTTGTGTTTTAGGGAGCACAGACTGTACTGAAAAGAGTCAGAGACAGAAAGAGGGTTACCACTGTCATGCCAGAAACAGAGATTACAACCAGCCATTTATATCCACGACCCTAAAAGAAAACCTTCAAATGACCCACTTAAAAACACTCCACGGCCTGCACGCGCTCGCTTGGTCTCAACGGGACCTGTTGGTCAGATCGCACTATAAAGTATCAAAGGCCAACCTTGCTGTTATCTCCTCCCTCAGTTTTTCTCAGCAGACAAAACACTAAAATCAATGAAGTTGGGTTGTTTTGGCCTGTATTGACAAAAAAGGACTATTTTTAGAGGACACATCAGAGAATGAAATCCAGAGAGCGTAACAGCACACTGCGTCTTCTTGTCCATCGCAAGTATAAATTCTAGTGGTGACCTTATAAACTAGTCTTTCATATTTTCCAAAGAAATTCTGAGTGGTTGCCATTTAAAAGTTGGTTGCTTACTAGCCCAAGTCAAAAGAGGTCCTGTATTGCACACCCAATTTGCACACCCAAATTGCTGTATTTGGTCCCGTCTCACAAGCCACATAATTGGAGATATCATTTGTAGTTCTAACATTTTAACCTTGATGAAAAAAAAAACATTATTTTTTTCACATATTTTACATGGTTGCAGCACCTCTCTTCCCAGTCTGTTAGTAACACTCTGTCCTGTCTAGCCCCTCCTTCCAAAAAGCGCAATGTACTCTGATTGGTCAGCTGGACCAGTGTGTTGTGATTGGTCAACCGATTTGAGCATTTTTTCGGAAATGTTTCGCTCCTTACCAGAACTGTTTCAACACACTACTAACTAACTGAACCAGACCCCACCCCCTTTTCTGTCTATACTTGGGTGGAAATTATTTAAATGAGGAATATTGTCACATGTTACTGAAAGAAAACTCCAAAACACAATCAAGGTATTTCAGGGGGTTCAAAATCAGCGCTTAGTAGGGGTGGGGGAAAATTTTTATTCTTAGATGCATCGCAATGCGGACGTGGACGATTCTGAATCGATTCACATATGTCAAAAAATCGATTTTCTAAATGTTGACAACATAATGTTGGCGGAATGCAAAAGGCGCAACCCTGAAGTGCGGGAAGTGCAGCGCCCGGACCGTTTGTGGAGTGCACGACAGAGACGCATGAAGGCCGAGCGAGAAATCAGACCCTCTGCATTATAAGCTAGCGTATGGAAGCACTTCGGCTTCTATGAAGTTTAAGGGGAAAATGACCTGGACAAGAGCCACACTATATGCAAGTTGTGTCAAACTAAACTAAAATACTTTCGAAACACGACAAACGTGAGAAACCATATTACACGTTTCCAACGCTGCCAACCAGAGGACCACAAACTCCATTGCAAATTTGACGGTCAAAGATTTGCGCCCGTATTCTCTGCAGATGTTCATTTAGTGTTCAGATGTTCATTTCATAAAAGCTGTTTTTGATTGTGGCATACAGAAGGAAAAAAGTGTCTGTGCTCAGGATTTTGTTTTAAGTCTTAAGTCTTAGACTCTATTATTTATTTGTGTATAAGAGCAGCTGTATGTTAGTAGTTATTCAAAATATGCTGAAGTCCACAAGCATTACTTTTGTATGAGAGCTGCTGATACAGAATTCTATATTTTGGTATATTTTGGGACAGCAAAATGTTTTTTTAATTGTCTGAAGGATTATATTGCTCACTGCACATAACAGGAGGGTTATTACTTTATATTAGTGATTTAGAATATGCCTAGAATATCTATAATAGTCTGTATTAATTCACTATATGCATGTATTAATTAAGTATGCTGCTACAGACACTTTTCTTGTTGGTTCTTTGCAATGTTGGGACATACACTCACCTAAAGGATTATTAGGAACACCTGTTAAATTTCTCATTAATGCAATTATCTAAACAACCAATCACATGGCAATTGCTTCAATGCATTTAGGGGTGTGGTCCTGGTCAAGACAATCTCCTGAACTCCAAACTAAATGTCAGAATGGGAAAGAAAGGTGATTTAAGCAATTTTGAGTGTGGCATGGTTGTTGGTGCCAGACGGGCCGGTCTGAGTATTTCACAATCTGCTCAGTTACTGGGATTTTCACACACACAACCATTTCTAGGATTTACAAAGAAGGGTGTGAAAAGGGAAAAACATCCAGTATGCGGCAGTCCTGTGGGAGAAAATGCCTTGTTGATGCTAGAGGTCAGAGGAGAATGGGCCGACTGATTCAAGCTGATAGAAGAGCAACTTTGACTGAAATAACCACTCGTTACAACCGAGGTATGCAGCAAAGCATTTGTGAAGCCACAACACGCACAACCTTGAGGCGGATGGGCTACAACAGCAGAAGACCCCACCGGGTACCACTCATCTCCACTACAAATAGGAAAAAGAGGCTACAATTTGCACGAGCTCACCAAAATTGGACAGTTGAAGTCTGGAAAAATGTTGCCTGGTCTGATGAGTCTCGATTTCTGTTGAGACATTCAGATGGTAGAGTCAGAATTTGGCATAAACAGAATGAAAACATGGATCCATCATGCCTTGTTACCACTGTGCAGGCTGGTGGTGGTGGTGTAATGGTGTGGGGGATGTTTTCTTGGCACACTTTTGACTAAAGAACTCTTTTGACTAAAGAACTCTTTCTTTCCCTCTGCCATAAGACTCCTAAACAGCAGATAGGAGTCTACAATCACAACATCACATGGACAATTGTTTACATACTGCACTACCTCACTTTACACTACCAGAACTGCACTACCTCAATTTATTACTTTACTCTTTTGCCCTTTTTATATTTATATTTTTTATATCTTTGCTCTCTTTATTATTTATATATTTATCTTATCTTATTTTTTATTTTTAACTTACTTGTGTGACATTTATTGTGGACGGCAAAGCAAGAATTTCATTGTACAGGGAAACATGCTTTCTGTCTGTACACATGACAATAAACACTTTGAAACCTTTGAAACCCCTTTGAAACCTTCAAACCTTTGAAACCTTTAGGCCCCTTAGTGCCAATTGGGTATCGTTTAAATGTCACGGCCTACCTGAGCATTGTTTCTGACCATGTCCATCCCTTTATGACCACCATGTACCCATTTTCTGATTGCTACTTCCAGCAGGATAATGCACCATGTCACAAAGCTCGAATCATTTCAAATTGGTTTCTTGAACATGACAATGAGTTCACTGTACTAAAATGGCCCCCACAGTCACCAGATCTCAACCCAATAGAGCATCTTTGGGATGTGGTGGAACGGAGCTTTGTGCCATGTATGTGCATCCCACAAATCTCCATCAACTGCAAGATGCTATCCTATCAATATGGGCCAACATTTCTAAAGAATGCTTTCAGCACCTTGTTGAATCAATGCCACGTAGAATTAAGGCAGTTCTGAAGGCGAAAGGGGGTCAAACACAGTATTAGTATGGTGTTCCTAATAATCCTTTAGGTGAGTGTATTCTGGCAAATGTAACCTTCCTGTTGACTTGTAAAATCACTTTTATTTGTTTTATTAATTAATACACAATTACCATCGCACACCTGTCTAGGTGCGTTGGACAGAGGATAACCAAATCCCAAAATCTCAACAAGTAAAAAGGAAATCTCGCACACTATCAGTACTTACAAAAATATAAAAAACTTTTCGCTCTCATGACCTTCATCAGGCATATACATATTACTCAAAATCCATCTCATTTAAAAAGGTAACATGACCAATCATTGAAGAGAACCATTAATTAGTAATCACACTCAATGACTGAATATCTCATTAGCAATATCATTAGTACCACATATAGGCTACATACATGCACAAGCACACATATATACAAGTACACATATACATGGTTACATAAACACATGAAAAAAAAAATTGTGCATGTATCTAGCCTATATGTGGTACTAATGATATTTTATTCATTATGGGTCATTACAAATACTCTGATTTAAAAGTATCAAATGAGAAAAAGAAAATCTGTATAGAAAAAGATGCATCGATAATTGTATTGATGCCCTCTGAATTGTAATCGAATCGAATCGTGAGAATTCCCACCCCTAGCGCTTAGTGATATAGAGAATAACTCCCTTTTGAGTGGACCTTTTTCATGCTCAAACAGCAACATTACATACTACAGAAAAATGTAAAGAAGCATAATAGGTCCTCTTCAAAGGGGTCATGAACTGAGAAATCAAAATTCCCTTGATCTTTTGACATATAAGAGGTCATTGTACTATAAAAACATCCTGTATGTTTCAGAACTCAAAACTTTCTTGTTAGTCTAAAAACAGATTATACTGACTTCACATTGTTTCTCGTAATAGCATGCAAATAATGTTATTTATATTGTGATTAAATTATATACAGAAAGCGATCAAAGAACGCTCCCTTTACAATTGCTGAAGCTGTCAATCACACAGCACGAGTTTATCTGGACACTTGCTCTTACTGTATTTACATTGTGTTTGCATTGTTATTTATGGTGAACGCATTCGCGAGAGTGCAGAAATCGAGTGCACTCGATTTCTGTTGAGTGATGACAGAATGATGAGATCACTGCATTCATGTGATCAGCAAATTGTCTGTCATCTGCTCGATGCTCATCCCTGCAATATTTTATGTCATTTCAGAATAGATCTAAATATAATGCTATAATCAGCACCTTTCACGATTCGTTAATCTCGACAGATGTAATAGTAAAAAAAGTAGTAAAAGTGTTCGAGAGGGTTCCACATGTAATACTTATTTCAAATGCAAAGATGTTAGCCAATCACAGCAGTGGCAGAGCAGACCATGGGACAGCGCCCCTTCAAATCAGAGGGCTAAAATCAGGGTATAAAATTGTGACAAATTTTAACGTAAAAATCATATTAACATTACAAGTGCACCTCAGGAAACATTATACAATTATTTAAACATGATCCCTTTAAGTTGCACAAATATAAGACTGGATAAGACATGATCAAGCACTTACCAGGTAAATTTGCTGAAACAGCTCTACTCAAAAAACATCATGTATCAGTATGTGTGTCACAGTATAACATCTCACACTCTCACCATGGAGATACAGCAAATCTCCAGTGCCACCTACAAAATGCCGTGAGAATAGCTGCTCGTGTGTCCATCTGTGCGGGAAATATAAATCCTCTTTTGTAAATGGCCTTCGCTTCTATTTCCTCTCCAACACTCTCTCCTTTCATACGTGCAAGCTTGCACACATTCAGAGACGGCTCCCATGTGTCTCAATTTCCTCTTACATCTATACTAATGTTTCTAGCCATGCACCCCCTGTCTACACAGGAATGGCTAATGTTTGCATGGTTTTCCTCTCTGCGGTCAGTCCCTGAAGCTGGTCGATCTGCCGGAGATGGAGTAGAGGTATCTGAGACCCATTATTCCACACGAATGAGCTTCATGACTTCCAACCTACAATCTCCATGTTTTCTGCTCTAGAATGGGTGACAGATGAACTACTGTGCATAGCGACTAGAGCAGTGAGAGAATGAGCTTCTTGTCATGTGCACAAATGTTGTATTTGTGTAAATGTATGTGTGCGAGGCAGGGCTCAACAATAAATTATTATTATTTTTTTTAATCTCACTGGCCCGGTCACAGATTTTTACCTTCCCACTACATAAAAATGATACATTTTATTTTTAGCACAATCTTCATGTGTCAGGAAAAAAATATTAATATTCCATATATATTCCATTGACAACATGATGCAGAAGGGTCTTGTATTGCCTGAAGAGAATATAAAACAACTGACTGTACATTATGCCTTATTACACAGCTACTCGCTAAATAAATAAATATTGATAGGAATTTATTTTTTTCTTATAATTGTATTATTTTATACTGCTAAAGGCTGCCTGGAGGAATATAAACCAGCTGACTGTACATTATGTCTTATTACCTTGCAAACAAATAAATAAATAAATATTGATTTGACTATTTATTTTTTAAATACGAGATTATTTTATTATGTTTATTATTTTATACTGCTAAAGGCTGCCTGAAGGTAATATAAATCAGCTGAACGCACATTATGTCTTATTATACATAAAATAAATAAATATTAATTTGAGCTTTTTTTTTAAAATACCAGATTATTTTATTATTAGTTTAACTAACTAAAATAGATAATTAAATAAATAATTAAATTAATATTTCAGTTAAAAATATTTTTATTTAAAATAACTCAATAAATCAATATTTTATTATTAGTTTATTATTTTATACTGCTAAAATAGTCAGAAAACAATCCGTTAAATAAAAAAACAATACAAACATTTTTTAAATATGAAATTAAATATTTATATTTTAATTAATTTATTCATATATTATTTTATACTTTTTTCTTATAATTATTCTTAGTCATCATGTGACTGTGTAATGATTTTGAATTTTCTAGATCTTTAAATCTGCATTTGATGTCAAATGTTGCAATGACCTCTTAGTAACTGATAATTATTATTATTGTTTCTTATTCAGTTTGTAAGTAGTCATGGGATAAGCAGAATGATGCACTGACCCAAAGCTCTCTCTCCCTGGCCCTAGTCCAGCAAGCCATGCTTCCTGTTGAGGACTCACTTCCCCTCAGACAATCTTTATTATTACTCTTCTTTGAGACACTGGGAGGTTGAGGGAAAAGCTAAAGAACAAAATAAAACGAGAGAGAGAGAGAGGGGGATGAGTAGGTGACGAGAGGGAGAGGGCGTATAAGAGAAAGAGTGCAAAAAGGAGACAAGCTGTCCTTTCATCTACCTGCAATGAAAAAACACTAAATAGATTCTGTCCTTCAGAGGTCTTTATGGTAATAACTGAAATCTGACAGCAAAGCTATAAATGCCCCACTTTAACCACAGTAATCACAATAAATATTCACATTGACCGATCTTCTGTAAAAACACCCTACCGACAGTATTCTACGTCACCCTGCTGAGAGGTTCATGGTCATTTATCTTTTAGGATCGTAACACGGTTTCAGTCTGGATGACATTTTAGATCTATCATAGGGTAAACACAGAGCAAAACAGCATATTACGGCATATTATAAAACTGTGACCCAGGCCTTCCTAGCCGAGAGAGACAATCACTACTGTTGCCGCTTGTGCCGAGGACAGCTTGTGAAGAACACATTTCAGAGTTATATAATAAAAGAATGTCTCTTGACTTCATGTTGGGAAAGTAATGACATCATCCACAATAGGACTGGATAAAAGAAAAGAAAGTAATATTACTTTCACCAGAAACAGTTAGTGGCATTAGCTTTCAAATGGTTGAAATGTCAAGCTTTTGCCCATCCGCTCTCAGTTACACAAACTCACGCTGAGGCGTTCTGAGAAAAACAGCGTGACGTCCTTTAAAGATTCACACGAACAGAAGGAAGTCTGTCCCCAACCCTTAATTTTCTGCTTCCACTACCTGCAGATTTAATCCTCCCTCAGCAAAGAAACACAAATACAAACACAACCCAACAATGTCAATGGCTGTAAAGCTTATTTAGATTTTACAAAATTATCTTTAAAACACAGTATCCTGAAAAGGGGGTGTTTTTTTCTGTTCGTCTTTGTAAGAGTTTATATTGAAAGTATATTAAACATGCTTGGGGTCCAAAAGTCTTCATTAAAGGGATAGTTCACCCAAAAATGAAAATTAGACCATCATTTACTCAGCCTCAAGTCATCCAAATGACATTCTTCTTTCAGATGAATAAAATCTAAAATAACTAGCTTCCAGCGGTCCGCGGTACACGATTCGCTTGCACTAAAAGAGTAACCCTTGAACCATGCGTATTGACGAACACAGAAGTTCAAAGGATAGAGCAAAACAAAATGTAGCGTCGGGGTTACTCTTTCACGTACCGCTGACCGCCAGAAGCTATTTATTTTAGTCTATAAAGTTTTAAATATGTTTTTTTTTTTTTACACAAACGCGCCACATCGCTTCAGAAGGCCTTTATTAAAGCATGGAGCAGTTATATGATGGATAGATGCACTTTTATGGACTTCAAAAACGACATAACCATTCACTGCCATTATAAAGCTTTGAAGAGCCAGGACATTTTTAATATATTTAAGAAAAACGTCATATACACTTAGGATGACTTGAGGGTGAGTAAATCATGGTCTAATTTTCATTTCAGTCAGGTCCACTTAAGTAAAAAAAAACCATAGACAAAATTTTTGTCAACTTTTTATTGGTATATTTTGCAAAAAATTTACATTTGGCGATATGGCTCTGTTCTAAATTCCCCATCCTTTTCATAACATTTACATTTATGCATTTGGCAGACGCTTTTATCCAAAGCAACTTACATTGCATTCAAGGTACACATTTTTACATTTTATCAGTTCTTGCTTTCCCTGGGAATCGAACCAATGACCTTGGCATTGCTAGCACCACACTCTTAATGTTTGAGCTACAGGAAAGCTGTATCATAAGCTCCATGAAAAGCCAAGACAGGGAACAGCAGCAGATTGTGTGGACAACCTCCCATTTTTTTTAGTGGGAGGGCAGCAAAACCCCCATTTAGAACAGAGTATGCATCAATGACAACAGAATGACATTGATTAAGTTAAACACAGTTTAAGGAGGAGCTGGGGTGAAGGTGGGATGCAAAGCAGCGTGCAGCAGAAGCAGCCAAGCAGCAGACTGAACTGAAGCTACTCTTAAGTAAGGCACCCTGTTTGAGAGTTGCCAGTTGAGTGCATATGAATCAGTTTAGCTGATATAGGTGGGGTTGGAATTTCTCCAATCAGCTGATAGCGGAACTTGACTATGTGGCCTGCCTGAACTAATGCAGAATGCTTGATTTTTGGGTGAACTAACCCTTTAACCCGTTTTTTTTTTTTTTTAAATGTGTTGCTGCTGTTCCTTTAAATTATGTGTAGTAAACTAACTTTTTTTCAGCATGACAGGCAGTTAAAAAGGACATTCAACAACACAAATCAGCGACAAAATGACAACCAACTCATTACCTGTCACGTAAAGAACTCAAAACGCAGTCTTTTAATTTGAATGATCTGGAGGTGCAACAATGTCAGCTGTTTTCAAAGGCTCATCAAAGTGTATTTGAACAGTACATGCAGAATTACATGACTGAGCCGTTATACATTTTTATAGGTCTCTTCAGGTGCTAGTGAGACTCCCTTTAAGTGCTACAAAGTTCTTTTCAAAAATCAAAATGCCATGATTACCCTCTCGAAATGCGGCTTGTTCCCTGTCCTGATAACTAACTTTAATATTTGGCCTTGATATCTACCCCTACAGCAATATCAAGGGAGCAGAATAGTAATGGGCTGTAAAGTCATCCCATTCTGCTGCTATTACCAAGAATGAGAGTCTGAGGTTCTAAATCACTCAGGGCCACAGCGGGCGTCCATTAAACAGCCTTTAATGAATTACTCATAACCTCTGGGAAGACATTGCCATCAATGACATCTCTCAGAAAGAGCCTGTTTTTCAGTGGACACAAAAATCATATCCAGTAAGTACCAGGAACCTTGACCATCTGAGCTGAAGGGTCTCTACTGCATCGCTTTGTGCTGGATGTGTCACAGTCTGGGGTTAGCAGGGTTTCTGTTACAAGTGCCATCATCTGCAGAGGTGCCGCTGAAGAGGAGGGAAGCAATATCCCAGCTTGCGTTATCGAATGGTTTGAATGAGTGCTGTTATGAGGCATAACCCTGAAGTCCACTAGAGAACAACACTACAGCTAAAAGCTCTGAATCAGTGACTCAGCTGTGGCAGAAATGCTTCTGTTCTGTTAAGGAACATTTATGAGATCTCTACTTTCATTTAAAAGGTCGCTTTCAAAAAGATTAATATGATATTCTGAGTATGTGGATTTTTAGTAACTATTTCCACAGGCTTTTTCAAATTAACTAATAATACAGTCAATCACCAAAAAGACAACTGAAATGATAACTATAACAATAATTGTATTAGTGCCCACAACAATGGACGATAACATTCTGTTTGTTGTAAGTGTGCACTGCAGTTTTGTCATCTGCTGCTTTAAACGCTCAAGCTCTGTGCCATGACACAATTTTTTAAAAATTTTAATATGTTAACTGAGGTTAATTTATAATAATAAAGTGCCCCATTATGGTTTTTATGAATATTTCCAGTCATGTAATGTGTAATATAGCTGTTTGCGAATGTAAAATTGTAAAGTCGAAAATGCACAATAAAGTTATTGTTTCCAAAAAGAAAGAATCGACTCTGAGCTGCCTATATGAGTTGTTTGTGTTTTGAATCCCACTGCGTGACTTTCACGCGCCACTAGAAAAGACATCCTCATAATGCCCGCCTATGTTGTACATTGTCCGCCCACAAATTACTTGACACGTCCTCAAACAATCAAACAATCTCGACGTGGGATTCGCAAAATGCTTGCTCTTGAAAGATGGGTCAGTACTTATTTGGACCAGCATGCTCATCAGAATCACAACCTGTAAGTATGAATGATTACTGATGTATATATTTTTTGCCGGTGTTAAAAATACATAGTTTTTGTGTTTTATATCGTGTACGTTTCTGTCTAACCGGCTAACTCACGTTATTACTGTCTTACTGTATTACTGTCTTACAGGAAAAATGGGCAAGCGTAAGAATTTGAGCGAGTTTGACAAGGGCCAAATTTTGATGGCTAGATGACTGGGTCAGAGCATCTCCAAAACTGCAGCTCTTGTGGGGTGTTCCTGGTCCAAAGTGGTCAGTATCTATCAAAAGTGGTCCAAGGAGGGAACAGTGTTGAACCGGCAACAGGGTCATGGGTGGCCAAGGCTCATTGATGTACATGGGTAGCGAAAGCTGGCTCGGGTGGTCCAATCAGACAAGCTACTCTAGCTCAAATTGCTCAAGAAGTTAATGCTGTTTCTGATAGAAAGGTGTCAGAATACACAGTGAAACACAGTTTGTTGCGTATGGGGCTGCATAGCCGCAGACCAGTCAGGGTGCCCATGCTGACCCCTGTCCACCGCCGAAAGAGCCAACAGTGGGCATGTGAGCATCAGAACTGGACCACAGAGCAATGGAAGAAAGTGGCCTGGTCTGATGAATCCCGTTTTCCTTTACATCACGTGGATGGCCGGGTGCGTGTGCGTTGCTTACCTGGGGAACACATGGCACCAGGATGCACTATGGGAAGAAGGCAAGCTGACATAGTGTGATGCTTTGGGCAATGTTCTGCTGGGAAGCCTTGGGTCTTGCCATCCATGTGGATGTTACTTTGACACGTACCACCTACCTAAGCATTGTTGCAGACCATGTACACCCTTTCATGGAAACGGTATTCCCTGGTGGCTGTGGCCTCTTTCAGCAGGATAATGCGTCCTGCCACAAAGCAAAAATGTTTCAGGAATGGTTTGAGGAGCACAACAACGAGTTTGAGGTGTTGACTTGTCCTCCAAATTCCTCAGATCTCAATCCAATCGAGCATCTGTGGGATGTGCTGAACAAACAAGTCCAATCCATGGAGACCCCACCTCACAATTTACAGGATTAAAAGGATCTGCTGCTAACATCTTGGTGCCAGATACCACAGCACACCTTCAGGGGTCTAGTGGAGTCCATGCCTCGTCGGGTCAGGGCTGTTTTGGCAGCAAAAGGGGGACCAACACAATATTAGGAAGGTAGTCATAATCTTATGTCTGATCAGTGTATATCTATGGCTGTTTTCAACCCTAATTTTTAAGGGTTTTTAATCCGTTTTTAAGGGGCAGCTCCTTTAATCTTGTCAGTAAACGCCCACTGTTATGAATGGCTAAGATCGTAAATTATCAACGCTCCCTCGCTAGTATACGCGAGTAAGTGTTTTGAAAACATTATCTCAGAGAATTAGAATGATTAAGAAACCTTTGTGGTCATAGTTATCATTATAAATATTGTCTTTGGTGTGAATGAGCCTTTAGTTGTGGAAAACTTTGTTATAACTCAAACATGTATTTTTACTTAAAGAACTTTCTGATGATGTAATTTCAGTAACATGAGTCTATGTGTAGACAACCCAACAATAATTTTGTACTAGAAAGTTGATGGGTGTTATTTTTTCTCCTCAATATTGTGCAAATTCAACAAAATGATCTTTCAACAGCTTTACATGACGAGGTGACAAATACCTCCCAGAAACACCAAAGCAAACAAGTTAGCATTAGCAGCATATGCTAACATTAGCCTGATTAGCATACAGTAGCAGTACAGTAATGGAGACTAATTAAATTACACTTTCTCAGCTGCAGTTTTTCCATTAACAAGCTACTCTTTTCCAACAAGTAGCGGTATAGCTACCAACAGCTACATTAGAAAGCTACAAGGGAAGGTTAAGCATTAAACTCAACTTCTTAGAACAGACTTCATCAAAAGCACTAAACAGACCTAAAGCAGTTATGAATACAAATGTGCAATTATTTACACATCCCCACAAGTCACCATGCTTTGAACTAAAACACAAATTAAATTATTCAAATCGCAAGGGCTTATGGGTATTTCCCTAGCTACAAAGCTCATAGAACATGCAACAATATGACATTCATAGTGCTTAGCTTTAATAGCTAAACAACAGCAAACTTAAAATTTACAGAAGTTCACAAAACCTCTACAGAACGGAAGAATCGTATGCAGTTCTTTTGGGGAAAAAAAAAAAAAATCCACAATTAGGGCAAAATAGCATACATGGCAGATTCAATATTTATTCATAATAAATGCATTCCTTATTAAAAAAAGAACATATCACTCATCAAAGTATCAAGTCACGATTTGCTGTGATAGTATGGCTAGCAGAAAATGAATGAATTTGTCTTTCTTAGGACTGAGCACTTAGGTCAACAGACTCTTAATTCTACATTCACCACCAAACATAACATTGTAAGCTCTCAGTATTCAGTTTAAGTAAGAGCAGGTCAACACTTCCAGAGAAAACAGCATTCATGCCCTAAGCTTACAGCTGAACATTTTGTGGTTTGTTATTTCAAATAACTGTAATACATGTATATGAGCAATGAGTTGTGGTCCTTTCTCCTTGCTGGCAGCTCATCATGATTACCTTACCTTGGCATTTTTTTTCTGTTATGCATTCAATAATATATTCCCAAAGGTTTTATAAACACATACTCTGGATCTCCTCTCAATTTACACACATCTGCCATGTCTTATGTGTGTGTATGAGAGTGGTTTATGAGACTTAAGTGTCATCTAGCTGCTGGTGGTAAGTTGCTTAAGGTTAAGTGTCTTGGCAGGTCTTTTTCCCAGGAGGAAGCACTGGATGGAGTAACTCCAGTGAAAACATGCAGAAGTCTCTTACGCTGAGCTTAACTGTAGGTCAGCCTCAGGCTATTGTGAAAAGCTAAACTCACACTTCTGCACTTGTTTTCTAGGAATAATCACTAGCGTAGCGTAAATACATTTGTGGTCATTAATAATCCATGAAATATTGGGAATATTTAAGACTTCAAAGGTGAGAGAAGAGTCATTTTTTTTACTAAGCATATATATATATATATAGCAGCAGTTGCGCTGTTTATAATACTAATAATCAGTGCGTGACATCTGTGGGATGTGCTAAACAAACAAGTACGATCCATGGAGGCTCCACCTCATGACATCTAACACCTAACATCTTGGTGCCAGATACCACAGCACACCTTCAGGGGTCTAGTTGGTCTAATATTAGGAAGGTGGTCATAATGTTATGCCTGATCAGTGTATAAGCAGCAGTATATATTCAGTACATATTCAGTACTTAATTTTAAAATTGCATTTAGTTTTCATGTGTTCAATCTAAAGAAAAAGTAATCTCTGATTGAACAAACTTGTGTAACAATCACGATTTGCTTAGATCATTAATTCACCAATTTAACGTCACAAAACATTATTATCCTCAACGAGTAAACAGAGCAAATTTTAACTGGCTATCAGTGTTTTGATAAAGCTATTTAATAAAACTCATTCCTGTAGCTTATAAACAAGACATCTGGGATGAATCAATAAAACTGGATTTTCAAAAACTAGTAATCTGCTAAAATGAAAAGAAAATGTGTGCTGTGATACATTTGTACATTTACTCAAATAATATTAAAAATAGGACCCATCTACAAACTTTTCTCTATTGTATTAGATATTTCTAAAACCCAAAAGGCAGATTTATTCAAGATCATACAGGAAATTATAAAAGTGATTACTGGTAGTTTATCTCTCAGAATATGTTCCCCTCGTTATCACACTCAAGGCTCAAGGGAGTCTGGGCAAGAGCTGAGTGTAATGAGACAAAACGCCACTGATAAACACAGTACCAAGAGATGCAACAAATAGGCACGCTATATAAGTTTCATTACTTGTTCTTTTTCAAAGTGTATATGAGGCCATCTCAGTTGTCATGCAGCTTCTCTAAATCTCACTTTGAAAATGTTGCCTGTTTGTAGTACAGTCAGTGATTTTTTTTCTACTAATTAAAATAAAATAAAACGGTAGCCATTTCGTTGATAGATAATTACATTTGTGAAGTTAATTTATTAAGTAATACAGAATCAGATTTATATTACTTAATTACTTTGCGTACTTTATAAGTATAGCTGTTAATACAACTTTAATTGTTCACATTACCACACACTATTGTTCATTTGTTAATAATATATTTTATATATTGTGGCAAGCAGCGAGGCGAGGGACCGTGAGAGTGGGCTGAGGAGTGATGGGAGCATAAAAGGAAGAGCGACGACAGTGCAAGACGAGAGAGGACCAGGCCTGGAATTTATGTTGTGTTTTGTTTTGTATGTAGGCGGCAGTCGTCCGTGAGGGGCTGCCGCCGTTATTTTATTTTGTTTGTTTATTTTGGATTAAAGTCTTTTAAATGTTCGCTGGTTCCCGCCTCCTTCCTCCTTATTCTACGAACTTCATTACATTGGTGCCGAAAACCCGGGAGGAAGGAGGCGGGAACCAGCCATTTCCATTACAGTAGCATTCCTGTATGTGCTCCAGTGCCGTCTAAGGGCCCGAAGATCACGGGCATCCAGTATGGTTTTCCGGCCTTGACCCTTACGCACAGAGATTGTTCCAGACTCTCTGAATCTTTGGATGATATTATGCACTGTAGATGATGATAACTTCAAACTCTTGGCAATTTTTCTCTGAGAAACTCCTTTCTGATATTGCTCCACTATTTTTGGCCGCAGCATTGGGGTAATTGGTGATCCTCTGCCCATCTTGACTTCTGAGAGACACTGCCACTCTGAGAGGCTCTTTTTATACCCAATCATGTTGCCAATTGACCTAATGAGTTGCAGATTGGTCCTCCAGCTGTTCCTTATATGTACATTTAACTTTTCCGGCCTCTTATTGCTACCTGTCCCAACTTTTTTGGAATGTGTAGCTCTCATGAAATCCAAAATGAGCCAATATTTGGCATGACATTTCAAAATGTCATATGTCATATAAATGTACAAAAATGTATTTATATATACTTTCAAAGTGAAATGTCCAGTAGGTGGTGCTTAAACCATCTTCAGTTCCTTTTTAGTCAGTCACGTTTGACGTTACGTTGATGACTGACTTAACAAGATCTCATTATGTCAGTCATCGACGCAACGTCTCTGTTCCCTCCTTCAGGGAACGAGGGTTACATACATAACCGAGATGTTTTATCTGAAACAAATGAATGTGAATCTAATTTAATTATATTAGTGGTTGTATGCATTGTGGAAGTTCAGAAGTGTCCGAACTGTGGCGCAAAAAGGTTAATATTTATCATGTTTGAAAATAATGTCCCACCTACACTAAACCTAACCAATAGGTGTTAACGAAAGCAAACATGAGATAAAAACACATTTGCTGGAGCAACTATGCCATTTTAGCTTGCTTCTACAACATTTTTTAATATCATCACTCAAGTGATGATTACAACACAACTAGATTTTGGCTCTGTCACCTCACGTCAAAACGTGTTTGAAATTTAGGTGTGTTCTTTGACAGCTCTCTAAAACTGGACAAACAGATCAATTCTGTTGTAAAGTGAAGTTTCTTTCACTTGCGTAATTTAGCTAAGATGAAACCATGCTTGACGTTTAAAGGCCTGGACACTGCGATTCACGCTTTGATAACTTTAAGACTGGACTATTGCAATGCGTTTTATAAGGGACTTAGTCAGTCATCTATTTTTCATTTGCAAAAAGTTCAAAACGCTGCTAATAGACTTTTAATGGGTATAAAAATGCATGAACACATTACTCCTACTCTGGTTTTCTTACATTATAGAATTGATTTTAAACTTCTGTTATTGGTGTACAAATCCTTACATGGACTCGCACCGGCCTACCTTTTAGATCTTTTAATTGAACACCAGACTGGACGACCCTTGAGATCAGCGACTTAGAATTTGCTCAAAATTCCTAGGACACATCTGAGTCAAAAAGGAGATTGCGCCTTTGCTGTTGCAACGCCTAAACTTTGGAACAATCTGCCTCAACACATTAGAGATACTGCTACAGTACAGGATTTTCAAGTACAACTCAAAACATCTGTTTTCAATAGCTTTTAATCAGTGACCACTTTACTATGTGCTGCTTGTATGATGTTTTTGTGTTGTGTGACATTGTAAAGCACATTAGTCAACTTGTGTAGTTTTAAATTGTGTGCTATATAAATATATAATAAAGTATCATGTTTTTCAGGTTTTGCACCTGCTGTATGTGGTGAGCTACTAAGCTAATTTACTATATCAGAAATACCATACATACTAAGCTGGGTATGTAATGCCAAAATTAAAATGTATTAGTTTACACATTATGCTCTATGGTAGAAGTGTTTTCAGGTCATAACAACGACTTATATTATTTCATTGCATAACTATATTAATCGATAATCAGTCCCTATAATTTGAGGAAAAAGAATAAAAGTTGTTGGTATTTTACTGCCACTAGTGGTGAAAACTACAGTGACTTGTATAGGTACAGAAATATAGATAGAGGCACACTTTCCAGTGAGCCTATGTTGGTTATATTGCCTAAATACATTTAACTTATCATAGAGACCCATGATTTCTACAAACCAGTTTAAGACCTGCTTTTCTAAGCATTCCAACTTCATAAGCTTTCCAACTTCTTCAATACCCCTACACCACTGAGCATATTTAAGCTGACTGTTTTTAAGCCAAGGTCAAAGTCCATCACAATCGAGTGGAAAATTCGCCATTGGCAAAATCATCAGGCCGCTGACACAATAAAGCTAAACTTCTCAGTCATGTATCTGTCACTTCAGTCCCACCATAACAACATCCCCTGTGCCCTCTGCAGGATTTAACAGGAGGAGGGGCGCTCGCTTTTTCACGACAAGCCCCAGCCTCCACAGAAAACTTGCTAGAGATTATTCTCGCTGACAGCTCGCATTAGCAGATCAAAGGCAAACAGTTGGGCTACATTACTATTCCTTCTAATGTCTTCAGTCAGAGCAACCATTTGGCACACCTTTAACATTTAATGCACGTAGGAGGCGGCCCACTTTCACCCACTCAGAGTTACAACCCCTCATAACCACTACAGAGACTAAAAACAAGCTCTTAGATGACCAAAGTTTGGAAAAGGTAAAGGTGATCCATAAAAGTGGTGTGCGTAGTTTCTTCAAAACTGTTCTGTTTGTCTAAACCAGGGGTTCTCAATTTTTCTGCAGAGTTTAGCTCCAACCTTGATCAAACTCACGTGCCAGTAACTTTCTAGTAATCCTGAAGACCTTAGCTGTGTTTGAAATCGCCCCCTATACCCTCATTCACTATTCCCTAAATTACTCCACTAATATAGTCCACTTGAAGGAGTGAATGAAAATGAGCGAGCAAATTCAGGCACTGAGTATGCCGGAAGGGCTGCCGCTTTTACATAAGTTTGTGCTTGCCGTTTAATAATCATTTGAAAATTAGCAAACTGGCAGCTCCAGTAGTAATGAAAAGATTTATCTTGAACACTGTCATGGAAACTAGTATGTATAAACCTTAAGAATTAATGAACCTTAATATACCTGTATGATATTATGCTGTACCCACACTGGACACCAGAGAAAATGGATGGATAGATGATTCAGCTGCGGGTGCCATCTGGCGAGACGCGGGAATTCAATCTACACGACCCTCACAGTGCATTATGGGCATTCTCTAACTGTGGAGTGTACACAAAGTCTGTACACTCAGCCGCCAGTAACTATTTTGGGCATCCAAGACCAAGTCCTATCTATTAGAATAGGGGAATCCTGAAATCTCAAAAAATGCTTGCCGAAATCACAATTAAATAACATATTCCAAATCAGCAACAAAATCTGACATGAACTGTCCCATAAATGTTGTTTCTTATGCTTAAATAGTGTTCAAAAATCTTTTTTTTTTTAGGCTAGACCAGTCAATGTGCATTTGACAGTTACTTTATCTATCAGCGATTGGCTCTTTTATTTAGAAGGAGGGACATATTCTGCCTTGTTGTGCATTGCACTTTCAGGAGTGTACAGGAGTCTTTGTATATCTATAGTCTTTGGTGTACATCAGTTGTACACTTGTTATTGCGGTACATTATGGGATTAAATGAGTGCACTCAATAACGTCCACTATGGTTTCTGACACCACTACAAATGGCTTTCCCCTTAAATAGTGTCCTATTTAAGTGTACAGGAGGTGATTTTGGACATAGCCCTTGATTAGCCTGTGTTTGATTAGGATTAGAGTTAAACTCTGCAGGAAAGTGAACCAGAATCTTCTATCTACATTTCCTTTCGGGTCTTTGAGCCATCATGTTTCTACAGTAGCCCTAAACGGACAAACTGCTCTACAGAGCCCTAGCTACTCTCTGCTGTCTCAGATGACGACATCTTTGTCCTGTGTCTGCCACTGTAGCTGCTCAACGTGCTTCGAAAGGGAGGGGTGAATGATGGATGGTTGCATTCACAACCTCACTGCTAGATGCCGCTAAAATTTACATAGTGCACCTTTAATATAAGAAAAGCATAACATCCTCCATGTTCCTTTATATAATTCAAAAAGGGATATAAAACTGTCTAAAATGGATTGCACAGTGTAGTATGTCTAGTACACAGCACAAAATCAATGTCCCCAAAACTTCCTTTTGTTTAATCTGTGAGAGCCTTCCTCTCAATGGGCCATCCCAGGAGGAAATAGCGCATTTATGAAACAAAATGAAACCATTCAAAAGCAAATGCCTTTGAGAAGCTAAAATACAATGATGTAAATGTGAGCTCTTCCTAAATCTAGGCATGACAAACTGCATCAACTGTAACATCAGTGGGAGGTTGCTGGAGATTTGAGCTGTCAGGGGTAATAAATGTCTCCTATCTAGGACAGGGCCATGTAAATTGAGCACAGTGGATGGGACAGGCTGGGACACGGTCCTCAGGGATGTCTGTGTTTTGGTGTGTGAGTGGGTGGACAGACCTGTGGCCTACAGGCGTGCAACTCACCCAAGTTCCATTTAAGCCCAGAAGTGGTGGTAAGACAAGGGCAGCCCACAGGAACCAGACTACACCATTTCCCCTCCAAGCCGGTGTTCACGTTCAGCCGGTGCTGTTTGCCCTGTGAGTGTCAGAAAAAGAGCAAGAGATGGTCACAGAATGCAGGTGGAGAAAACTTATGAATTTCATTTTTAAATGTATTACTTTTTATTTTATTTAATTCAAACTCAAAAATACCAATAACAATAATACAGTTCAATTTTGATGGATATTTAGTGAGCTATATTTTGTATTAAGTTAATATATAAATCACTCACTTAAATATTGAGTAATAAAAAAAAAAATGCGGAGACTTTTCTCAAAATATCTTCATATACAGTATATATGCAATGGAACAAAGGTCTGTTTGGTTACATTCCTCAAAACATCCTTTTTTTTGTTCCACAAAAGAAAGAAAGTCATACAAAATTTTGGAACGACATGAGGGTGAGTAGATGATGGCACAATTTTCAATTTTGGGTGAACTACCTCTTTATACCTCTGTGTCGTCCTCACACAAAGTTAATTGACTTCATATTATTTGGAATATAGTATGCTAGTCTATAGTATGTGGCCTTTTTAAATCTTGAAAGCTCCTGTACCGCAATCATTGTACTTGAATGGAATAGTGTGACCAGTACATCCCTTAAAAGTCCAATGCCAAATTATCACTCACCATCTTAAATCAGTCTTGACCAGCTGGTAGTTTCTGTATTCATTATTAGTGTGAATTAGCAAGAATGCCAAGAAAGACTTCAAATATACAGATATAAATCCTCCAACTTTCTCACCTGCAGAGGCACAGACAACCTACCATTTGCAATGTGGTTCTCAGTTCTCAATTGCAAACAATAGTCTAGTTCAATATTGTGATAAATCTCAATTATCACATTTCTAAAGTGGTGTGTTGTCAATATACGCACAGACTTACAAGTAAGATGAATAATGAAGTCTACAAAATTACTGATACTCACGAAAATTGCTTGGATGTTCTGAGAACTATTCTGTAAGGCATAATTACCACCTACTACATTTGGCAAGTTAGATGCTATATATAGATGCAGATGCTTTATTTTAATCTTAAAGTGAAGTTGTGAGAACTTCAAAGTTTGACTATTCAAAAACTAATTCTGATCGGTCTCTGGAAAGCCAAGAATAGCAGGAAATGAGTGCTGCACAGAACTGAATTCAGGTTTTATAAGTCTGCTTTATGGGGACTGAAACAGTCAAGGACATTTTTATATAGACTGAGATGCATTCATTTAAATTTCTGGCCCATTACAACAGCCGACAGATTAAGATTCTCACGATCATCTCAATGTCTTATATTCTCTATGAGCCTCAGAGCTTGATTAAATGTTCTCGTACAGAATGCAAAGTAATGCAGAGCAATTCTGTAAGGTTTTCTATTAGTTGAACAAGATTACAATGTCTTACAAACTTAAAAACAAGGGCTTTGCATGCAGTGTTATTGTGCAAATATGAGCTGGTCTTTTTATTAATTTCTAATTTAATTTCTAATTATTCTAATTTTTTTAATTTCTAAAGCATCGTTAAATACACACATGCATCTCTCACATGCTCTTATTTGCCATATTTAGGAACAGTACTGTCGTATGAAAATGTTGACAATGCATACAGCGGCTAAATCTTTTGTATTTTTAGTAGTAATTCAGACCTGTGACCTTTTAAAAGTGCACAAACAGGAAAAGACAGCAATGTGTCTCTGCAGCTGTTAATTGCGTAATATCACGATTGATCATTAAGAGCCGCAATCAGGATGTCAAAAGCACACAAGTGCAAACACTGATTAAGCACATGCTAATGAGAGAGTGAAGTGTTTACCTCTTGGAGAAGGAAGGCCAGAGAACTATCTTGTACAACCACCACAGGCAAATCTGTCATCTTTTGGGCATGAAACAAGGTCTCCACTGTGGCCATGATCTGGTCGAAGCGGCCTCCAAGACCACCCAGTGTTACAATGGTGTCTATCTGCAAACAGATGAGTGGTGGGTAAGTAAATAAATAAATAAATTAACCAATGAACAATCAAAATAACAGAGAATGAGTGATTCTGAGTGCTGTTCTGAATGAACTGAATGAACAAACAACTAAACAGATGAATGAATGAACAAATGAATGATTTGTGGCAGCAGTAGAATTTTGTCATGCAACTTCAGGATAGATGTTCTTAAAGTGCTGCACAAACAAATGAATAAACAAACAAACAAACAAACGAATGAAAGAATGTGTGAGTGTGTAAGCAGTGGATATTGATTATTTATGCAACTCCAGAATAAATGTTTTAAAAGGGCAATTGCACCAACAAACAAACAAATTAAATGAATTAACGACAAGACAAACAAATAAGTGATTATGATTATGGATTATGATTTATGTAACTTCAGGATAAATGTTCTTCAAGTACTGTTGCACAAACAAATGAATGAGCAAACGAACAAATGGATGAATGAACAAAATGAATGAGCAAACGAGCAAATGAATGAGGGATTGTGAAAACAACTGAATAAAGAAACAATGAATTAACGAATGGATGAATCAACAAATGAATGAACAAATCGAACAAATTAATGAATGAGCAAATCACAAATGAATACACCAATGAATGAATGAATGAATGAATGAATGAATGAATCTGCAATTGTGGGAGCAAAGCAGAAGATAAAGATTTTTTTAAGCAACCCCAGAATAAATTTTTAAAAGTGCTATTGCACCAACAAACGAACAAACAAATGAATTAATGTTTGACAAACAAATAAGCGATTTTAGGAGCAAAGCAGTGGATTATGATTTATGTAACTCCAGGATAAATGTTCTTAAAGTACTGTTGCACAAACAAATTAATGATCAAACGAATAAATGGATGAATGAACAGATGAATGAGCAAACAGGCAAACGAATGAGGAATTGTGAAAACAACTGAACAAAGAAACAAACAATGAATCAACAAATTAATGAATGAACAAATAAACAAATGAGCGAAACAAATGAGCGAATGAATGAACAAACGAACGAACAAAAATCGAGCAAAGCAATGGATGAAGGTTGTTTATGCAACTCCAGAACATGTTTTAAAAGTGCTGCTGCATCAACTAGTGAACAAACTAACAAATGAATGAACAAACGTACAAACGAATGAGTGCTTGTGGGACGTAGATTCTGCAAGTCGAAGATAAATGTTCTGAAAGTGCCGTTACAAATTTGCACCGTAGCTTTTTCCTTCCCACCGCAGCCAAAAAATGATGTGCGTCTTCACTAAACAACAGAGTCATACATTATGGAAAGTATTCAGAGGGAACAGTGTGGACTGGAAAACGTTGACTTGGCAGAATGTCTTTGATATTTGCTCCCGGGACTATTTGTCTGACTGCTGCAATGTACCTATCACCCTGTGAGATCCAACAACTCTACGAGACAAAAAAAAAAAAAAAAAAAACTCTTTAAAATGCACAGAGGGTAATCAACACTTCACTGCCAGCCCCCACTGGCTCGTTTAAATAGCGGGACTTATGAGACATCTGACACATAAATTGTTCACGTTACAGTGCCTCTGTAATTATGTGGACTGATTGCAAAACTTTTTTAAAAAGCGAAGCAGAAATGATATGTTCGCAACTTGTACTTGGAGTCTGAGGTCAATGTATGTCTTCACATTACCTGCAAAGTTTAATGCACCAGTTTAAACTTTTCTCATGATGACAGCACACATTTGGGTTATAACCAAGCACAAATCAGAGACACCCAGACGAAAAGTCTCACAAAGCCATTTTTGTAATTATTGGCATAACATCTGGTCCACTTTGCAACTTATCCTGTCCAAGAACTACTCAATTAGACAGGAACAACAGTTTTTGGTGTGCAATATGCATCGAACAGTGCATTATTGTTGATGGATTAAGGCTGGGACACCCAGACTAGGGTCAACACTTCAAAACAAGCAGATACATAAACATTTCAAGCTGTAGTAATGTTTTAGACATTGAAAGACTGACAGAGAATCAGATGACCTCGCTCGTTACCATTGGCGCTAAGCTTAGTCACTTCTAGAAGTGTTACTTGTCTTTTGTGAGAGCTTAAAAGACACAAAAGGTAGCGCTGAGATATAGAGGTGAATATAAACACAAAAGGAAAAAGCTAGAAGGCCATAGTATGAATGTAGATTGAGCTTGTGGCTCGTATATTGGTAAAACTCTGGAGTGTCTGTGACGGTGATGGGCATCTCTGTGAGGACCAACAGACAGTCTGACAAGCCTGGAGCTCAGACTGGGGTTTAGAGGAGGAGCAGACAGTCACACACACACACACACAATATCCATACAAAACCTCTTTGACAGCTCCTGGAGGATGTGAATTCACACTGAAGCTGAGGTGTGAGCTCACCTTTTATGTTTGACAGGTAAAAAAAAACAAAACAAAGTGAAAATGCAAACCGCGAACTGCAAACCTGCAAACCTTCTAACTCAGTTCTCACAATGAATTTGAGTTTCCACTTTTCTTTCCATTGTAATGTACCGATATCAATGCTTAGATTTTGTGTTCTAGTACACATATTCCCTGCACCTCAGCTTGGCAGAGCACACTTTGATATAGAATACCAAAGGCCCAGTTTAAACCTGGTAACATTCATATCAAATGTTTTCTGTGATAAGATATTTATTTTAGGACTGCATGCATCATTAACTATGTCAGTCTCTGTGTTTGTTTTGAAAAGCTAATTGAAAAGTTTATTTTTTAAGCACATGTACAACCCTTGAAGTGCAATTAATTGTATTGAATTTGCACTCGTAGTATGTGTCAAATATTAAAAGTATATATATCTTTTTTTTAAAACTGTACTTGCAGATAATTGGCGGATGAGCAGATAATAAGCAGTGGATGGCGTCCCACGTGGTCTAAAATAGTCTGAATATAAACACTTATTATAAGAGTAGATTAAAGATTCAAGATAAGACAAAAACCTGTTTGGAAGATGGACTCATGATGTACTCATATACATTTCTGTAAATTTTGAACAAAGAAAAGTAACATAGTGTAAGTACATTTTAAATGGTAAATTAAATTATTTGATTACAATTTTAATTGTAGTGTGTTAATCAAAGTTACATTTAAAATGAATGTACTTTAAATGCACTAAATTGCAATTTATATAAAATTATACATAAAGATGCACTTAAAGGGATAGTTCACCGATAAATTCTGTCATCATTTACTCACCCTTTTCAAACAGTGTTTCAAACCTGTATGAATTTCTTTCTTCTGCTGAATACAAAAGAAGATATTTTGAAGTATGTCGTGAATCAAACAGTTGATGGGCTCCATTGACTTGCATAGTATGGTAAAAATATACTATGGAAGTCAATGGGGCTCATCAACTGTTTGATTACCGACATACTTCAAAATATCTTCTTATTTCAGAAGAAATAAATTTAGGTTTGGAACAACTTGAGGGTGAGTAAATGATGACAGAATTAAGCCCTACTTAAAGGGTTAGTTCACCCAAAAATGAAAATTAGCCCATGATTTACTCACCCTCAAGCCATCCTAGGTGTATATAACATTCTTCTTTCAGACAAATACAATCGGAGTTATATTTAAAAAGTCCTGGCTCTTCCAAGCATTATATGGCAGTGAATTGTTGCTAAATAAAATAACTAACTTCTGGCGGACTGCCGTACGGATTGGTTTACGGCAAGAGTATTGTGCTGAAGTGTCTCAGCTGAAGGGAATATATCAGCCAACTTTTCGTATCAGGCCGATAACGATAACATTAAAAACTGACATATATCGGTCGATACCGATATGGTGGCCGATATATCGTCTATCCCTAGTTTTTATGCGACAGATGCAAAGTGGTCACGTGCGTTTTTCACTACCACCGAATGTGGTTTTAGTAATACAATCACAAAACACGGACCACTTGTGGTCTGATCACCTGAGATGGATATTAATCCAAGGTGAAAATGGGGTCAAAAATTTGGGGAGCGGGTTTGAAGCATAAGCGAGAAACATCCAGACAGACAGACATAGAGAGATACAGCTGAGGAGAGATAGAGTCCAACCTGCAATTTCTGTGCTTTGATCTCCTCCACCATAATGGCCAAGCACTTAGTGAAGTCTGTCAGATCCTGGTCTGGCGTTTCCATTAGCTTGCAGTTCTGGAACAAAATAAGTAAAATTGGAAGACAGTATGTGGATAGCTGAAAAATAAAACAGAACTTTTAAAATCAACATCAAGAATTTTGGTAAAAGATTATATGAATGAAATATGAATGTATGGATGAATGAAATATAAATATGACTAATCGCTCAATACCTTTTGCACAATTTTTACACACATTTTATTTTCACACAATCTAGTTATGTGTTAAGCGCCAGATTCAGCAAAGGATTCATGCGAATCAAAGAATGGTGTAAATGTAATGAGCGTAATATTATTTGCGGCATGCAAATAGTATCTATAATGAGCCTAATCGCCTTACATCATCAGGAGGAAAAAATCGTGGTGTCTTAATTTACATAATCTCTGCACATTTATTACTCTTAAACATCATAGAAGGATGTTTGTGATAAAAAAATGCATGTTTGGGGAGTATTGTGAGAAAAAGTAACACAAATGCGTATCACTGTTTAACAGTGTTGACGACCACTACAAAATATTAATATAGAATTTGATGTGACCAACAAAATCAGATCAAGTATTTTGATAAAAAAAATGGGGTTAAAGGGAAATACAACAGCCTCTCAGATTGTAAAAAAGTTCAGAAACTTTAAAGTTGATACACTGGTACAGACAACCTTCTTGCTTTTTGTCTGATTGCACTTTGTGTTTTGTAAATGGGATCTCTTGCTGTGGGAATTCTTTGAGTGTCAGGAAGGGCAGAGGTGGAAGTTGCTCATTTTCAGTCTCAGTTCCCTCGAACTGCTGCACATACATGGCCGTCGCAGGTGACTTCTCAATCGCAGCAGGTACCACAAAATCCTGCATCCAAACGTCAACCGAGGAGCTTGTTTCTGTTCTTTTCTTTATCCTCCACAGAGCATCCCTCTAGTTTTTATTCCTTTTCAAACCCATTTAAATTCAGGCGTCATGGTCTGTCAAACTTTGGTTCCCCCAAAAGCCGCATACACCGGCTTAGGAGTGACATAAAAATGCATGTATGCAGGATTATAACAATGCAAATAACCTCTGGTACTCATTACTTAGCAGATGGTTTTCATTCAAACTGACATACAGTACACTAATTTCAGAGATGGTCCCACAGGAGAAGAGTGCAGTTAAGTGCTTTGCTCAAGGGCACAGTGGAGACCTCTCTGTAACACTTGACTTCACAGGTTCACCAGCTTTGTTAAGAGCTTTAGCCACTAGACTGATACCACAGCACACTGCACCTTTCCAGAATGACAGGAAGTCAGTGGTGTGAATCTGTGAAATCTACATGACTTGAGGAAGTGAGTGGCAGTAAAAGGACAAAATATGAATCTCAATCTGAAAGTGTTGTCAGCCCAAGTTTGTGTGCCAGATAAATAATATTGCAAAAGAGCTTACATTAATATTTAACATATTTATATATCAGGACAAGGGGTTTTGGAGAATTGATGGATATACAGTATTTATACCAGAGGCTCTCAAAATTGTTTGTCATACTGAAGTACAAAAGTGCTTAAAATCAAAGTTTGAAATTCATTAATATACAATGAACTTTATAGGCCAAGTATTATGCAGAATTATAAATATGCAATAGGTTGAATAACCATTTAGAAACCTGAATTGTTAATTTTCCTCTTGAATTTCAATGGTTTCATGCTCTAGACCAGTGGTTTTCTAATTTTTGATGTCAAGGATCCCCAAATATGATGCTATGATAATAAAATATATTAGCAGCTATACATTTTAATGTATCTACAAACTAAAAGACAATATGTTTCCAAAATTGAATAATCACCTTATTCTCATTATACTGAAGCCAAGCAAATTATTAAAACAATTTCTGGAAATATTACTAATTTCATTATAAATAATTTCATATTAAAGATTAAGAATAAAATAATATATATTATAAAATAATATATAATATGTACAAAATAATATTTAAAAGAATAATATTTTTACATTAATTAATTACGTACATTTTTATTATATATTTTGTAGTGCTGTCAAATCGAGTAATTGTGATTAATCACATCCAAAATAAAAGTTTATGTTTAGATAATGTGTGTGTACTGTGTATAATTAATATGTAAATAAACATACGTGCATGTATATATATTATATATATATATATATATATATATATATATATATATATATATATATATATATATATATATATACACATATATATACACAGTATAACACATAAAATATTTCTTAAATGTGTACTGAAAAATACATAATTATACACAGTACACACAGATATATTATGTAAACACAAACTTTTATTTTGGATGCGATTAATCGTGATTAATTGATTTGACAGCACTAATATTTTGTTAATATATTAATTTTTCACATTAGCTTTGAAAGTCCTAAGAACACTTTAAACCAAAATTTGCAGCCTTTTTTCTTAAAAAGGTCCAAAGTTTGACTGGAACTATCTATAAAGCCAGCAACTAAAATATGGGAAGTATTGCTATGCTGAGCTATGCTCAGTCATATGGTTAATCATATGGTCGATTTTTATCACTGCATTGAGCATTTTAGCAACGATAATGACAGAATACCTGCAAATCGTTTTGTATATCCTTAACTATAATAATTTGGATATAGGAATAAACCTCAAAACAACTAAAGAGATAGATAGCACGAATGAGTAAAACAAATGAAGCATGTGCAAACATACGGACATAAAAAGAAAGTAAGAGAGACATCACGACAGAGAGAGTCCCAGAGAGAGTAAGCTTACCTTTTCTGTGTAAAATGCCTTGACCTCTGGCAGGATTGAATCAAAGTCTCCATTTATGTAGTCTGGGAGAAAACTTCATGGGAAGAGAGAGAGAGAGAGAGAGAGAGAGAGAGAGAGAGAAACTGATGTGAGAGAGAGTGGGAGAAGAGGGTGATGGGCAAAAAGGCACAATTTGTGCAGCCATCGAATCCTTTATTCATGTGAAATGAAGGTGCGTCTCTGACATGGGCCATGGAAAGCTTCAGTGACAGGACCCCACTAGAGCCATTCAACGCCTGCCAGTCAAAGCACTATCTGTCCACAGACATGACAAAAGCGACACAGACAGCCTCTTGACACAGAGAGGGGCTGAGAGAATTGATGCACACTGTGCCATTGCCGTATACCTCACCCCAAACTTGCAACATAGATTTACGATATATATGGAGGCAATGACAAGATTTTCTTCGCTTAGATGGGCAGAGTATTCATTTTAAGAAAGGCAGATCATGTTGCGGCTTCTTCGTTTTATTCCCTGAGAGAAGAAAGGCAGCGTGGATATCGGTAGGCATTAAAGCATAAAGACTCGATGTTACGATTTCACGGTCTGCCGGGTGGTGCATGTAGCCGCTGAATGAGCAGAGATGCGATGCCGAGCTGGTTTAAGAATAACACTGCAGCGGATTACAGGAGCACTATCTTCATCTTACGGCTGAATCTGAGGCCCAATGAGGAGAACACTGGCTGTGTTAAAAACAGGTTGTGTGGGACAAAAAGCCAGTCCAATAACACCAAATTGACACCAAGGACAAGATCAGTTTTACTACAGCTCATATTTTTTAAATTAATTATCCATTTAGTCTTTTTAAACAACAAATAATAGGAAAATGAGTTTTTAGAGGCAGCATAAATGGAATCTGATTCTTGGACTAAACTATATATTAAACAACAATACTAAACAATTTTTTTTTTTTTTATTTCCCTGACTACACTGATCTATAACTAAACAATGTCATGAACTAGGGGTTGCACCAGTTGAATTTAATGCTCTGCCATGATGCTTTAAAGTTCACCCAAAGAATTACTCACCCTTACGTCGTTCCAAACCCGTAAGACCTTCGTTCATCTTCGGAACACAAATGAGGATATTTTAGATGAAATCCGAAAGATTTCTGACCCCACATAGACTGCAACGTTATTATCGGTGTTGGGCAAGTTACGGAAAATTTGTAATTAGTTTTAAAAGTAATTGAATTACTTTACCAATATTGTATATCAAAACTAGGGAAAGTAACTTTTAAGTAACTTTTATGTCTGCTTTTTAAATGTAAACAATACTGAACAGCCAAACGCAAACATCATTTTTAGACCTATTTATTGTAATCAACAGGGCAACAGGCTTTCAAATCAAGCAGTAGTAGCCTATGGTGTTTAGTGTCCAGTAGCAGCAGCGAGCGTTCCTTAGGCTAAATGAAATATAACTACTTTGACATTAAAAACAAAACTGAACTATTTTAATGGCTGCAACAGTGTGTAATAGGGAGAAGAAAAAAAAATTACATGCGAGTTACCGCTAAAAGTAGTGGAATTACAGTAACGCGTTACTTTGTAGCACGTTACTCCCAACACTGTTTATTATCATGTTGTGTTTACAATGTGAACGGCATAGGAGACTGACACAGAAGAGAAGAAATTGTTGAATAAAGTTGTCATTTTGTAAAATTATACATTTTTTAATTTTATAAAATTAAGGCTGAACCACTGTAGTCACTTGGACTATTTTAACGATGTCTTTACTACCTTTCTGGACCTTGAAAGCAGTAAAAACGTTGCAGTCTATGTGGGTCAGAAAGCAAAGTCAAATTTCATCAAAATATATTAATTTGTGTTCCAAAGATGAGCGAAGGTTTTACGTGTTTGGAAGGTGAGTAATTAATGATAAAATTTTATTAAGCTTGATGTCGACTAGTCACTGGTCATGGCCTATAGAGGGAGCAAATGATAGGATAAGAAAATCCACTTTTACGCTCTATTTCCAAACAGTTAAAATGACAAATAAATGCATACTCCGAAACATGTTTGATTATACCATCCGGATGCTCAAAATTGAGCAGGTGAATGCACGTTTTAAACTGCTTATTGTACACGCAAATTAAGTGCTATTCTAAACTAATGCGCTGCTGCATTGTAACACACACACACACAAACACATACAGACAGTAGATCACACATCACCTGCAGATTGTGAGCACAGAATCATTCAGTAACGCAGAAATGTATTATAACACTGTTCTGTGATTTATCAATAAAATAACTTAGAAACAGAAAAGTTCTTGCATATATTTATTAGTAACTAAAACCCACAGGTAGAATCCCTCACTAATGCATTCAAATAAATGTATTATTTACTGTGCTAGTATGTGTCTGATTTTGAACAAGCAGAAACTGATAAAAATAAGCAGTTATATAGGAGCAATAGACTTGTGGGCAGTGCTGTGTTATATTCCATAGCTGTGCATAATGCAACCCGTGTTCAGTCTCAGGCTCTCAGCTCGAGGTTCAGGCTTATTTGTTCATTAATCATGTCATCAGCGACTAGTCAACGCCAACTCGACTTTCATCACATAAATGTCAACCCCTATCATGAACATTAGTAAGTAATGAAACAGATTTGTCTCTTAGTTGCAAGCTTTAGGTGTTTGATTCACTAAAAATAACTGATTCAAAAGAGACATTCGTTCAGGATTTGGACTACACAGCTAGCACTGCATGTCTGCATGTCTAGTTTCACTAAAATGAGAACACACGGTTTGTTTTTGATTCACTAAAAAGGAACAGGCTAATACGAGTCATTTGTTCAAGAATTGGACTACACTAATCACAGTGTCTGCTTTGCAATGTAGATTCAGTAGCATTATTCCACCTTTATTAAATACTAGTTCAGGAAACTGGCAATAGAACATTCTGTCTGTAACAGTGGGAAAAAAGTGAAAACCATCAATGGAACCGTTAAATGTAAATCTAAAAGTGATCAAGCTTAATCATGTTAAAATTCAACATGGTTATAATTTGTGCACCTACTAATTATATTATAAGCCCCTATAAATCTTTCTGCCAAAAAGTTAGATCATCTAGAACATTTCTGGCTTTGATCCAGGGTTCAATGAGCGAGAAAAAAGCAATTTGAAGCAATGAACAGTTTTAAAGTTTCCTGTTGTGTGCTCTCCAACAGACTCCCCGTTAAACACAAAACCATAAATAACCCTCAGCAGTGACAGTTCTGCGGCCACATTAAGGTGAAGCTAAATGAAACCTTTCCTTTTGACATTTTATCAGCAAAACAGCTCTTCCCACCGCAGAGCTCAAATTGGAGGCAAAATACACCTCTTTTACATTCAAATTAAAGTGTCACTTAAAGTTAATCGTAACGTAGGGACTATACCTCGTTGGAAAAGAACTCGATTTGGACCGGCACAGAGAAAATTAGAATTAAGAATTGAAGTAATTCCAGAAGGTCAAAACCAACGCCAATGGGAGAATCTGAGATCAGACACCCTGTCGCATCAGATGCTTCATTCATTTTGTCACAGCCCAAAGAGACCAGACAGACGGACGAGATCACAGTTATCGGTCTGGCTTCCTTGTTTTTTCCTTGTTATGCACTCTAAAATAACATCAATGAGGATGTGGGGAGGTGAAAATTGGGCTCCCAAGTGACATTCAAGAACAAAACTACAAGCAAATCCTTGAACGCCTTGTATTTTGATGCAGACTCTCTTTTCTAATAAGTGATGTGACTGTTCATCAACAGGGGAGCTTCGTATTGGCTTCATTTCGCGCAGCACAAATTCCGCTCTATTTTTTTCGTCAATAAGCCCACTCAGGACTTAAATAACAGATCGCTTGCTTTATGCCTGGCAGTTTCACACACCCCTCAGAAGACTCCTCAAGAGACCTCTTCAGCTGTTGCTTCATTACAGGCAGTCTGGTGAAATCATAAAGCCGCCCCTCCTGAGTGGATCATCTAAACAGACGATCAGCTTTTGATTATGCCTCAGAGTTCATTTTCGACTCCTTCACAATCAGCAAAGGTCACACAAGTATTTTCAAAGAACTACAGCAGCACAACAAGTACCAAGCTGAAGTACTGTACATTACTGTGCTTCCATAGGTGATGTACCCTGTGTCCGGATAAGCGTACTGAACTTCCCTTCTTCATATTATGCATAGTAACAGTAATGATTTTACCACTACTGGCTGAAGTCTCAGATCACTTAGTACAACCTTAATAGATGCACATTTCAATGTTGGTTTTGAAACTTTTTAGTGAGCATTATTACTTATTTCATATGTGGTAGCCAATCATAACAGCAGTAATTTACATATACAAGTCTTAAAAGAATGGCCAAAAACAAGCTATTTAATTGTAGGAGAAAACAGTTTTTAGTACTAAATCACAGCAAGACCATTTAAAATACTAACATATGTGTACCATGTATATTTTACCATAAGTCCTCAGTGTCACATGATCCTTCAGAAATCATTCTAATATGCTGATTTGCTGCTCAAGAAACATTTCTTAATTTCTTATCAATGCTGAAAACAGTTGAGCTGCTTAATATTATTTGAGCACTGTGATACATTTTTTTAGGATTTCTTGATAAAGTTCATAAGATCAGCTTTTGTATCAATGTAAATGGTTTTACTGTCACTGGTGATCAATTTAACGCATTCTGCATTAAAGTATTAATTTATTTTAGAATAAAATTAAATATATATTATAAATAATATAGCGAAAAAGTGACATGACGTGAAGGCCAAGAATGGTAACCCATAATCAGAATTTGTCCTCAGCATTTAACCCATCCAAGTTAGCGCACACACATTAGGAGTAGTGAGTAGTGAACACACACTGCAAACCATGGACATACACCCGGAGCAGTGGGCAGCCATTCACTGCAGCACCTGGGGAGCGATTGGGGGTTATGTTACTTGCTCAAGGGCACCTCAGTCATTTCCTGTCGGTATTGAGAATCAAACCTTCGGGTAACCAGTCTGACTCTTCTAAACATTAGACCATGACTGCCCCTATGAATATAAATCGCAGGAAATATAAATATAAAATGTTTATATAATTTTTATAATATAAATCTTAATATAATATACAGCTGAGGTCAGAATTATTAGCCCCCTTGGTAAATATGATCAAAGATGGCTGTTTTTCTCCAAAACACGTTGGACACAATTATTGGCATCCCTAGAATTTTTCATGAGTAAAATATCTCTGAAGTATAGTCCCATTCATTTTTACATTTTTTAGCAACCAGAGTGACTGGTAGAATGAAATTGTCCAACCATGACGTCTTGTTCCACAGGAATATAAATGAGGAAACACAAAGGCCAAATTCCCTTAATCAGTCACCACAGTCAGTAAAACCAAAGAATATAGTTCTGATGTGAAGCAAAAGATTGTTGAGCTTCTCAAAATAGAAAGTGACAGTAAGAAAGTAGCTAAAGCATTGAAAATGCCCATTTCCACCATCAGGGCAATAATTAAGTTCCAATAAACTAAAGATATTACGAATCTGACTGGAAGAGGACATGTGTCTATATCGTCCTAATGCACGGTGAGGAGGAGAGTTTGAGTGGCCAAAGACTCTCCAAGGATCACAGATGGAGAATTGCAGAGATTAGTTGAGTCTTGTTCAGGAGGGTTTCAAGAAAAATTATCCTCGCTCATCCAGAAACAAACTCCAGCATATTCAGTTTCAGACACTACTGGAACTTCAAACGGGACTGCTACTATGGTCAGACGAAACTAAATAAAGAGCTTTTTGGCAGCAAACCCACAAGATGGCTCCGGTTGTATATTCTGTATATAACTGTGTATGTGACAAATAAAACTCTTGAATCTTGAATCTTGGTGCAAACAGGGATTAAAAAGTATCCCATGCCCACAGTTAAATATACTGCTGGATCTGTGAAATTTTTGGCCTAAAAAAGGTCCTGGATATCTTGTTCAGATACATGGCATCATGGATTCTATCAAATACCAACAGATAAAAAAAAATCAAAACCTTACGATCTCAGCTAAAAAAATTATAATGGGCCGTGGTTGGATCTTCCATCAGGACAACGATCCAAAACAAACTTCAAAATCAACACACAAATAGGTCACTGAGCACAAAATGAAGCTTCTGCCATGACCATCCCAGTCCCCTGACCTGAATCCTATAGAAAATGAGTGGGGTGAACCGAAGAGAAGCACCAACATGGAGCTGGGAATATGAAGGATCTGGAGAGATTCTGTATGGAGGAATGTTTTCTGATCTCTTGTCAGGTGTACTCCAAACTCATTTAGTAAGCATTATCATTTATTTCATATGTGGTAGCCAATCATAACAGCAGTGATTTACATATAGAAGTCTTAAAGGAATGGCCAAAAAACAGGCCAATTTCATTGTAAGAGAAAAAAAAAGGTCTGTAGTACTAAATCACAACAACAAAAAATAATAAATATACATAAAAAAAATAAATAATAATTATAATAACATTAGTGGATTAAAAGAGGAAAATAAAATGTTATATGTAAGACATGATGGCAAAGCTGAATTTTCAACATTATACATTATAGGAGAAGACTTCCCCACATTTTCAATTATTATACTTCAATAAAAGGTTACATTTGTGCAAATTTTTGGAATAAAGGATCAATAATATAATATAATATAATATAAATGTTGTGAAAAGTACCACAGTGATTAAAAGATTTAATGAAACTTTCAGATAGAAACTCTCACTTGTCTGTCTCTGAGCTAAACGTAGAGACAGTAGCAGTTAAGAGAAATGTATTTATATACCAATCTAACAGCTAATAAGACATCTGAACATTGGAAGATTACCCAGAGAGCAATCACTGTTGATAATCCAGACAGTCTGGGACTAAAAGGCTGTTCCATAATAATGGCCGATACCATCTGCAAATAGCAGAATAAAGCATGGTATGTTTCATGAGCTCCAAGCAATAGCGTGTTCACAGCTTGAGTTCAAATAAAGCTGAGCTTTCTAAACTAATCAAAATGTACCAGGAAAGGTCAATGCAGTAATTACATTTAAGGCACTGTGAGATAATAACAGGATATGTCTTGATCTAGGCACCAGCTCTGAAGATTTCACTCCCTGTCAGCTCCTGTTTGCAGAGGGAGATTAAAAATGAATAATCACTGTGGATGCATGTAATTAGGCAAGGCCAGAGGTCTTCCAGACATATGAAATGTGTTCTGGTCCCGCATAAAAAAGACTTCTGGGAATGATCGCTGGTCTAAACCATTCAGCATTTGCTCACAAATGAGTATAAAACAACAAGATGCCACAATGTGCAGACTGATTTGCAAGTATCAGTTACACACTGTAGGGTTTGGTCAACTCAGCAATTTTCAATTAAAGGGATAATTCTCCCAAAACGTCTGTGATCATTTATGCACCCTCACATCTTTTTTTAACATAATGAAAGCTAAATGATAACTCTGTGTTAGAATGATCCTATTCTTAATGAGCTGGGATCACTGGCAAGTGAGTTGAACGTTAAGATGGTTGTTGAAAAGATCTGAATCGTTCAGACCATTTTTGTGAAGGGAATTATTTGAAAAGATTTAAATTATTCAAACCGGTTTTGTGAACTGGATCAACTGATTCATTACAAAGATCTGAAATATTTAGACTGGTTTTAGGAATTGGATCAACTCATTCACTTTAAGATCTGATTCATTCAGAGTTCCTCTATAAACTGAATCAACCCCTTCATTGAAAAGATGAAGAATTATTCAGATCAGTTTTGAACTGATTCAAACTATTCATTGGCAAGATCTAAATTATGTATAGGCCTATAGGTATGGAAGTACATTACAGAAATTATATATATATATATATATATATATATATATATATATATATATATATATATATATATATATATATATATATATATATATATATTTATTTATTTTTATTGAACTATCCCTTTAATTCCTTCAACATTTATAATTCCTTAATTTCATCAAAGGAGAAATAAAAAAGCACTGCATCTGTTGATGATATTCATCTCCAAATATGGAATATTTTGCTTGTTGCTCAGACCCAATTAATTTCCAGCGAGTAGATATTCCCTAATGACACCGCATATGGCTAACTGTCTGGAGAAGGCTTCTATACTCCATTCTGGCAGCTCTGAATAAAATCTACAGATGACAACAAAAGCATACGGAGTAAAGCAATGACAGGTACAAGAGAATTGATGGATGTGACATGGAACAGGGCCTGCTGTATGTGTGCATTCAAAAGATATTGTTTATTTTTTGGAGCGTCCTTTGAGGTGTCTTTGGCAGTGCTGCTGCAAGCTGATAAGCTCAAAACAACAAGCTTCTGATGATTGCAGTCGAAATACTTTACTGGCAGTGTACTGAATGGATCATTAGCTCCCTACGAAGACATTCTCAGTCTCTTAAATATGCCTGCCTTCACAATAAACCAGCTGTTTTGAAGCAGCAGCTCAGTTTATTGTATGTGGCTTAATGTATGTCTATTTTCTCATTTCCTGTGTTTTCAATCCTATTAGAATCATTTTACATGGCTCAAGCTTCTTAAAATCAATATCATGCTTATCAATTTCAGATTTTAAGAAGTGTACTTGCCATAGGAGGAGTGTGTTGCATGTTTTCAGTAATTAAAAGTTTTAACAATCATTGCGATGCCGTAAAAAGACAGTGGCTATTTTTACATACAGAAAACTCTGTTCATTTCTTTTTGTTTCATGCTGCTAACTTTAATTAAGGTTTATCGACAACACTTGTTGCACAAGGTTGATTACTACAATAATTTATTTCCACTTGTCTCTCCTTTCCTTTAAAAAAAAAAAAAAATCTGGGTTGTATATAAAAGGCATTTAAAATGGAATTGAATAGGGCTAATCCGTAAACATTAAAACACTCACTGTTTCAAAAGTATACATAAACAATATGCGTATTAACATGATTTTAGTGCATTGCTTACTAACTTTTTCTGTGTGCATCCAATTTTACAAGTTTGTTGCCATGACAACATAATGCTAAAACCCTAAAATGACCGTAAAAATGACAAGAACTACTTTACAGCTGACATAATTAACAAGCTGTAACAAAAGAACATTTCTGTTTTTAATTACCCAAAATCAGCCTCCAACAGTAAATTCCGCACTAATCTCAATTTATGCTGTTTGCAAATTGAACAAGGGACAAATCAACATTACTTTTTGCAGTAATCTACATTAAACACAAATGCTGTTGATTAAGCTTAAAAGGGAACAATAGAGCACCTATTAAGCCCCTTCTTACCTTCTTACAAGATGTAATATAAGGCTCAGGTTTCCCCAGAATGTGTCTGAGAAGTTTTAGTTCAAAATACCCCACAGATCATTTGTCATACCATGTTGTAAATGCCCATTTTTTTTTAGAGTGTAAGGAAAAACATGCTTTTTTCATGCATGCATCTTTGTATCTGCCATACAAAACAGTTTTTACTTGTATTTGCTGAAATATGTTAGGTCCACATATGTTTGTGTAATGTCGTGAATGTGAACATGAACTGCTACCTCCTCTGTCAGCTCTAGCCACTGAAAAGAAATAAGCGGAGAAATCAGGCCATTTACAAAAGCTGGTCAATCTGACGTGGTGTTGCCTGAGCTCATTACTATTCATGAGCTCACCCAGTTGAGACCGCGCCCACAGAATTCGTCTAGCTCAGTGACAGTTTTCGTATATAGCAAGGATGGCTGAACGTCAACAGGCTTGTGCGCTATGCGCGAATAGAACTTCAACAATGCACATGTTGCCTAAGAACCCAGTGTTAAGGATTAAATGGCTGAAGTTTATTTTTGGAACAATGCCACAACACTATAATTCAGGCTCAAACCATCTTTGCTTCTGTAATGCCAAAATTACAAGTAGGCTATTTGTCTTTGAATGTCTAAGGCAGTCGCCATGTCTCCAGCCCTTTTTGAACACATTTGACCACTAGCCAGTAGTGTAATGTTTTAAAAGTGAAAATGTCAGAAGACAATTGCCACGAATACATTTTATAACTTTTCAAACTGTTTGATGGTTTACTTGCACATACATTACCATTCAGACACATCCATGGCTAAACGAGCTGGTTGCGGTTCTTGTGGTGCTTCTGTCTCCTCTTCAGATTCAGGGTCATATATATATGGCAATATACCTGAAGAAGCCATTTCTGCAACGATTCCAGACGATAGTAAACAAAGTTCCTCTACTTGTTGCGCTAGGTAAAGGATGATGATAGCCAGGCTCTCATTGGCTAGCTGAGTCAAGTAGCATAGCTCGTTGAATATTAATGAGAACTAGGGCTGCACAATATATAGAAATTATCGAAATATCGCAAATGTACATATCGTGATATGCATATCGCAATGGCAGAGAATAGACTGGGCACATAATTGTTACTTATGTGACTTGCTTGACATTAAAAAGAGTTATTAAACGCAATAACTTGTGAATAGCAAGTTCGCAATAACTAACGTACGCTCGTTGGACAATAAACTGGATGATCTTCGTCTTCTTTGCTCTACTCGGAAGACTGTAAGAGACTGTTGTGTTTTTGTGTTCACGGAAACATGGCTCAACAACAGCGTTCCGGACCGCGCCATTCAGCTCGATCAGCGCACATTCCATCGGGCGGATAGAGTGCCCGTCGAGGGAGGTAAGACCAGCGGCGGCGGACTCTGTGTTTACACAAATGATGCGTGGTGCCGCGATGCTGTTGTGGTCTGCAAACACTGCTCACCCCTGGTGGAGTTTATGATTATTAAATGTCGGCCGTTTTATCTACCGCGGGAATATTCAGCTATTATACTTGTTGCTGTATACATCCCCAGCTCCAACAACAACAGGAGTGAGGCACTAAATAATCTTTAAGACAGCCCACCCAGATGCTTTTCTCATCTTGGCTGGAGATTTCAACCATGCAGACTTAAAGAGTGTGCTTCCAAAAATTCATCAACACATTGACTTCCCAACACGTGGAAAAAACACTCTGGACTTTGTGTACACTACACAGAGAGGAGCTTACAAAGCCCTTCCTCCTCCCCACCTTGGTGCTTCAGATCACATCACTGTTATGTTAATGCCAGCATACAGACCACTTGTGAAAGCCACCAAACCAGTCCAGAAGCAGATTCAAGTCTGGCCTGAAGGGTCATCAGAGGCTCTTCAAGACTGCTTCGACACCACTGACTGGGACATGTTTAAACAGGCTGCAACCTACAACAACACCACAGACCTCCAGGAGTACTCAGAGACTGTTACTTCTTATATCACCAAGTGCATGGAGGATGTAACAGTCACAAAGACCATCACCGTCTGGCCCAACCAAAAACCGTGGCTGACAGGAAATGTCTACAGACTTCTGAAGACGCGTAACGCTGCCTTCAGAGCTGGAGATGAGGTGGGCCTGAGGACAGCAAGGGCCAACCTGTCACGCGGCATCAGGAAGGCTAAGAGACAGTACTCCAGGAGGATAGCCCATCGTTTCAGCGACAGCAGAGACACAAGGAGCCTGTGGCAGGGTATTCAGACCATCACAGATTATAAGCCCCTGCACGGACATGTGACAGCTCCACCCCCCTGCTGAATGAGCTGAACACTTTCTTTGCTCGCTTTGAAGCTCACAACAGCACCACTGCACAGAAGTCACCACCTCCTCCCGATGACCTGATGTTGTCACTGCCCAGGGACAGCGTGAGAAGATCCCTCAGCAGGGTCAACGCACGCAAAGCTCCAGGTCCTGACAACATTCCTGGACGTGTATTGAGAGACTGTGCAGAGGAACTCACTGATGTCTTCACAGACATCTTCAATATCTCACTGAGTCAAGCTGTCGTCCCCACATGCTTCAAAGCAACCACCATCATTCCAGTCCCCAAGAAATCATCTCCATCCTGCTTCAACGACTACCGTCCATCCAGTCGCACTTACCCCCATCCTTATGAAGTGCTTTGAGCGGCTAGTCATGCACCACATTAAGTCTGTCCTCCCCCTTCCCTGGACCCCTACCAATTTGCATATCGGTCTAAACGCTCGACCGATGACGCCATCGCCACTACCGTCCATTCAGCACTCACTCACCTGGAAAATAAAGACACTTATGTCAGAATGCTGTTCATAGACTTTAGTTCAGCATTCAATACAATCATCCTTCTACAGCTCACTCAAAAACTGTCACAGCTGGGACTCAGCACATCAATGTGCAACTGGTTGCTGGACTTCCTGACGGGAAGACCTCAGGCAGTTCATCCAGCTCCATCATCATGAACACTGGAGCCCCTCAGGGATGTGTGTTAAGCCCCCTCCTTTTCACTCTGCTGACACATGACTGCACACCCATACACAACAGCAATCTCTTCATCAAGTTTGCGGACGACACGACCGTAGTTGGTCTCATTAGCAACGATGATGAGACAAACTTCAGGAGCGAGGTGAGCCGCCTGGCCAGGTGGTGTGGCGACAACAATCTCTCTCTGAACGTGGAGAAGACGAAGGAGATTGTTGTTGACTTCAGGAGAATGCACACCCAGCACGCTCCTCTGACCATCAACGGTGTGACCGTGGAAAGGGTGAGGAGCACCAAATTTCGGGGTGTACATATCACAGAGGACCTCTCCTGGACCGCCAACACCACAGCACTGACCAAGAAAGCACAGCAGCGACTCTACTTTCTCCGCAAGCTGAGAAGAGCCGGAGCCCCAGCCCCATCATGCGCACTTCTACAGAGGCACCATCGAGAGCATTCTGACCAGCTGCATCACTGTGTGGTACGGCGCCTGCAACGCATCCTGCCGTAAAGCACTTCAGCGCATAGTGAGAGCAGCTGAGAAGATCGTTGGTGTCTCTCTCCCACCCCTCCAGGACATTTATAACTCCCGCCTCTCCCGCAAAGCCCTCATCATTGCGAGAGACCCCACCCACCCATCGCACAGCCTCTTCAGTCTGCTGCCATCAGGGAGGAGGCTACGTAGTCTCCAAGCAAGGACCAGCAGACTGAAGGACAGCTTCATTCCCCAAGCTGTCAGGGCATTGAACTCCCTCCCGACTCTGCCGTCTCTCCCCTCTTCTGCCCCACGCACCTGATCTGGGAATCACCCCCCCAGTTCTCCTCCCTTCATCTACCTCATTATATTGTCTCTCTGAGGAATTGTCTCCCCTCTTACAGACTCTTTTTTTTGCACACACTCTTATAATTTTATTTTATACCTGCACTGACTTAAATCTGAAATTGCACTATTGTTACTATTGTTGCACTATTTGCCATCGCCACTTTACCTCTATAATTCACTTTATCCATCTTTTTTTAATCTTTCTTCTGTTGTTGTTACTGTTAAACTTTTGTTGTTATTGTTTTGTTGTTGTTAGGCACCTAGGGTCTGAGAGTCATAGAATTTCAATTCTCTGTATGTATGTACTGTACGTATGGCAGAATTGACAATAAAGCTGACTTTGACTTGACTTTGAAAAACAACTCCTTGCAGTCTCGCGCTGACTGCTGTCTGACACACACCGAAACGTGCGCACAAGCCGCCTCTCTGAAAGTGTGTGATCCCTTCAGTTCTGTTTCGTATCTTGTTACACACTCGAACTGTCAAATACACACACAGTTATGTCAAAATGGCTGTCTTGATGAGTATTCATGTAAACACAGTCGGTTATGCTTTAAGTGAACAATATCAGTTGGGGAAAGAAACCGAATGCGTGTCAACAGAATCCTGCTGATACAGTAAACCTGCTGATACAGTAACCCTGCTGATACAGTAAACCTGCTGATACAGTAACCCTGCTGATACAGCAAACCTGCTGATACAGTAAACCTGCTGATACAGTAAACCTGCTGATACAGTAACCCTGCTGATACAGTAACCCTGCTGATACAGCAAACCTGCTGATACAGTAAACCTGCTGATACAGTAAACCTGCTGATACAGCAAACCTGCTGATACAGTAAACCTGCTGATACAGTAACACTGCTGATACAGTAACCCTGCTGATACAGTAAACCTGCTGATACAGCAAACCTGCTGATACAGCAAACCTGCTGATACAGCAAACCTGCTGATACAGCAAACCTGCTGATACAGCAAACCTGCTGATACAGCAAACCTGCTGATACAGTAACACTGCTGATACAGTAAACCTGCTGATACAGTAACCCTGCTGATACAGTAAACCTGCTGATACAGTAAACCTGCCGCTGTCTGTCAAACAACAAAAGAACAAAAGAAAATCACTCAGTGCTCTTGGCTGAATAACCTTTGTAGCTTTATTATGTATCAGTGTATATTTAATTAATGTGAAAACTACTGTTTTTAGTTCTTATTTTTAATAACAAAGATAAATTAAAATAACAAAAATAATTGTCCACCCCTAGTTCAGGTGTCTTTGTTTACCTGGATGTTCTTGATGTTAAGTTTTAGGTTGATATAACTATATATTACCAAGTCAAGCAAAGAGTTTTTGGTATTTAAATATTTGCATTACATTTTGTGTTTGTTTACATTGATGTTAAAATTATATTGTCAGATTTGTGACATATATTTTTGCTAAAACACTGCTGGTCACTTTCAGAAGTTGTAGTGATGCTTTCTTTTCCCAGAAAGACTGTGAAACACATAAATGGTATCATTCTGTTTTTAAATAATTTTTTTAATATCATTTAAACAGATTTTACACACTTAAAGCAATATCGTATTGCATATCGAATATCGCGTTATTTAACAAGGTATTGCATATCGCATTTTTCTTCAATATCACACAGCCCTAATGAGAACTGGTGCAAATTGAGTCTTCCTGCAGGCTTTCTATACCATGCTAGAATGGCTTGAAACAAGTTAACCAAGGCATTTTGTCCACAAAAAAATGTTACAGAGTCCATGGTAGAACTTCAGACATTACCACAAAAGTAATGAAATGTGTGTGGCAGGGCACCTTTAAACCCAAATGAGCTGTTTCTCCCCGCCCCCCATCCAGAAGCCTTTACAGCTCATGCCTTGGATACTCTGCCAAAAACAAACAAAACTTGTTTGGTTTTTATTATCATCTCTATCGCGGCCACATTCTTGTGACATTGCAGTTCTTCATCATCATGAAATGTAATTATTTGCATGTGGTTTAAAGCCATAACAGTTTAAACTTCTGCTATATGGCTTTCTGAGCGCAAACACCCAAAGCAAGCGCACAGAAAGCTGGCCGTGAATATTAAACTAAGTTCTCTTTCACGTCTTATTGCACTTAAACTGTCAAATACACACAAGATTACATATGTCAAAAACACACAAAGTTCACATAAACACAGTCAGTTATGTCTGTGAACGCAAACAGCAGGGAAAGAAATTGCATGTGTATATAAAGTATTAAAGTGACAGAACATAATATACAGTACCCGCTGCTATATATGCTGTTAATATGAACAAAAAACAAAAGAAAACAGAGAAGTCATGGGCGGGCTTCTGGAACCGCTCTTTTGGAGAGAGCGTTTATGATTTATGGGGGTTATAAAGAAAAGGAGTGGGTGGACTTTTACTGGTTGTTTACACACAATCTGGACACACATCTGTGTTTAAACACCTTATAAAAGTGAATTTTGCAAAATAGGTCCCCTTTTAACTTGTATTGAACCTGAAATCGAAAGCGTCCATACAACTTTTTTGGAGCTTGACAACTAAGCATTCTTTTTTCTAGGTGCCAAAATAAAAACATGTTTAAGTTTGGTGGGACATGAGGGCAAGTAATGATAGAGTAAAAGTTTTTGGACAAACTATCCCTATAAATAAAGAAATGCTCCAGGATGTGTTAAGCCCCATCACTTAGCTGTGATTTCTGTGCATGGAGAGTCAGATATTCAGCTTTATTGTTAGGTGGAAGAATGAGAAGGGGACCCAAACAAAAGAAAACAATTGAAAACCGCTCAGGAGGGGAGAGAAGTACCCAATTTGGAGGCCTAGAGATGAATCTGGCCTGTCAGCCACTGACAAAAGGTGATGGATTAGGAGTTAAGTCCTCTGAAAGCACTCTGGCAAACAGGATACTCCTGAGGCCTCCTACAAGTCCAGCAGTTCTGAGAATGAACATGTGCAATGACACCAGCACCTTGACATCACCAGATCCATCTCGGCCCTCTGAGTCAATAGTGATGGGAGCCAAAATAGGTTCTCACCTCTCTCGACGACCCTCTGTGAGGTGGTACAGATGATTGGCACCTCCGTCGGCACATGCCCGGATCTTGGCTGAAACGGCAAAAAAGGAAACAGGAGGTGCTTAGATGAATCCTTAATTGGCTTCATTACAACTCAGATCTCGAAGCAAAAATGAGTGAAGAGATAAATATCATTGAAATCACATTATTCGGCTATACGTTTGAAGCCATTTCAGAGCCCATCTCGGTAACTGCTGACATGCTGAAATGAAAACAAATAGATTATTCTAGATCATGGCCATCATGACAGTAATGGCTCCCTTGTGCCTTTCTCGAAAGCACTAATCATTTCAGGATGAAGGTCAGTCTGTCCTGTCAGGATCATCATCGATTCTGATAAGCATGGTGATACTTGTCATTTTCAAGGTAAGGCCAGTGGGAAGCTAAATCCAGTTAAACATGCCACTGGTTTTGACGAGGGATTTGACAGCCACATCTACATAATGAATCTTGATCTACACTGTGTAATAATTCATATAATGATGTCTTTGATAAAAAATTTAGATATGTACATATGTGAAATGTAAGATGTGAAAATGTATATAAATAAACATGAAAATTATTTTTATATATAAAAATTTACACAACTGCTTTCAACGTTGATAATAATCATAAATTTGAGCAGCAAATCATCATATTAGAATGATTCCAGAAGGATCATGTGACTAAAGACTGGAGTAATGCTGAAAATTCAGCTTTGAATCACAGAAATAAATTGCATTTTAAAATATATTCAAATAGAAAAAGTTATTTTAAATTGTAAAAATATTTCACAATAATACTGTTTGTGCTGTATTTTGGATCAAATAAATGCAGCCTTGGTGAGCAGAAGAGACTTCTTTAAAAACATTTAAAAACTGTTCTGTTCTCAAACTTTTGACTGGTAGTGTATTTATATTCATACATTAATATTTTTAATTTTTAATAAATGAAAATGAAAAAAAAAAGAAAATACGTATTATTATATACGCACTATATAAACAGGCTTCACGTGAAGCGTTACCTGAGATTCGGTTTAAGATGTTGCAGCATATGCTCAGTTGGAAACGTACAAAACAATAACATCTAAAAGTGACATTAAAATGATAATCCTGCCGACTTTGAAGTCTGACACGAGAAGAAGTTCAGAGGAAGTGCTCTTGACTTTTTGTAGCTGATGAACTAAAGCACACAGATGTGGGATTCACTCTCTAGACAATAGCAAGATGTAACAAACAGGAATTTAAAACACTGCGCATTTTCACTGAATAAATTAGTTATTTTAACCAGGTGCTTTGAGAGTGAAGGCTTTCCTTTGAAGATTTTTCTTCCTCTATTTATCAAGTAGCTTGGTTATAAGTCTGCAATCCTATTATTTAAAACAACACAAACCCAACGGTACTGCATTTATAAACAAAAAAAAGGTGACTTTTATGTTTTGTTGTTTTTTTTTTTTCAAATAAGTTCCGTGAAAAAGGAAGGGAACATTTTGACGGTTGCATGAAACAAAGATGATTTTCTAGGACAATCGCTCAGAATTATGAGAGTGAGGAACTGTCACAAAGATCATGCCGAGACAAACGTAATCTTGTCAGCACAGTTGGTTTATGGCAAAGCGTCAAAGGAAAAGAATTGCATCATATGCCTCATGAATAATGGAATGCATTTCAAAGACAATGCTGCAATCCTAACGGACACGATGGCTTTGGGCATACTGCTAAAACAACTTCTTTCAGGTGAAAGCACGCAGAGAATCAAGGGAAACATTTTAAACAGTTAAACACCTGTACAGTTTGGCGACACAGGAGGGGGTGGAAGCGCTTGAACAACACAAGAACATTCACTTTCAATTTACATGCTACCTTCAATGACTGAACAAGATTCTGGTCTTCTGAAAACATGACAATACACTTTGTGAATGCTTGTAAGGGTCAGCTTGCTCTGGATGACATAGAAATTACACTTTTGTTGCCTTTGTTGTCTGTTCTCCCACTTGTAATGTCTTAGACTACATTCTAAAATAACAGAGTCAACCTTGTATTTGTACTACTGCATCTACAGTTTAAAGGCTATTCTATGGTCAATGATTGACATAAACTGCTGAGAGTCCAATAAATCAGAAGGGCATTAACTTCACAAAAATAGGGCTGTCAATCAATTAAAGATCAATTAATCAAATTAGTCATCAAATGAACATTTGATTATTATAACAAAGCAACTGAAAAGACGTTAAACGTTTTTTTGCATTAAATAAAAATAAATAAATAAATAAAATAAAAATACTACAAAATGAATGAGCTTCTATATCCATCCATCCATGCTGGGAAAATCCCTAAATTAACTTAATAAATGAAAACATTTATTGTGCATAACATTATTCAAGTAAAGCACTGCATAGACAAAAATAAATAAATAAATAATTAATAATAATAATAATAATAATAATAATTATATAATATATATATATATATATATATATTGGTTTGTGGTTTATTATTGTTTAATAATAAAATAATTAATCGAAAAGCAATAAAACACACACACACACACACACACACTCTAATTCATCCTAAACATGTTCTAGGACTGTGCAGGCCAGTCAAGTTCCCAAAAAACTGGAAGCATGAAACTGTCCATAATGTCTTGGTATGCTGAAGCATTAAGAGTTCCTTTCACTGATACTAAGGGACCAAACCCAACCCCTGACAAACAACCCCACACCATAATCCCCCCCTCCACCAAACTTTACACTTGGCACAATGCAGTCAGACAAGTACTGTTCTCTTGGCAACCGCCAAACCCAGACTCATCCATCAGACTGCCAGACAGAGAAGCGTCACTCAAGAGAACATGTCTCCACGGCTCTAGTGGCGGCGTCCTTTACACCACTGCATCCGAGGGAGTGGAAGTGATTGAAACACTTGAATTCAATGATTTAGAGGGGTGTCCCAATACTTTTGTCAATATATATATGCATACATACATATACACACACATATATATACACACACATACACAGTGGGTACAGAAAGTATTCAGACCCCCTTAAATGTTTCACTCTGTTATATTGCAGCCATTTGTTAAAATCATTTACGTTTATTTCTTTTCTCATTAATGTACACACAGCACCCCACATTGACAGAAAAACACAGAATTGTTGACATTTTTGCAGATTTATTAAAAAAGAAAAAACTGAAATATCACATGGCCCAAGTATTCAGACCCTTTGCTCAGTATTTAGTAGAAGCATCCTTTTGATCTAATACAGCCATGAGTCTTTTTGGGAAAGATGCAACAAGTTTTTCACACCTGGATTTGGGGATCCTCTGCCATTCCTCCATGCAGATCCTCTCCAGTTCTGTCAGGTTGGATGGTAAATGCTTGTGGACAGCCATTTTCAGGTCTCTCCAGAGATGCTCAATTGGGTTTAAGTCAGGGCTCTGGCTGGGCCATTCAAGAACAGTCACAGAGTTGTTGTGAAGCCACTCCATTATTTTAGGTCATTGATTTAGTGTGTTTTTGGTCAATGTCTTGTTGGAAGGTGAACCTTCGGCCCAGTCTGAGTTCTTGAGCACTCTGGAGAAGGTTTTCGTCCAGGATATCCCTGTACTTGGCCACATTCATATTTCCCTCGATTGCAACCAGTCATCCTGTCCCTGCAGCTGAAAAACACCCCCATAGCATGATGCTGCCACCACCATGCTTCACTGTTGGACAGGTGATGAGCAGTGCCTGGTTTTCTCCACACATATCGCTTAGAATTAAGGCCAAAAAGTTCTATCTTGGTCTCATCAGACCAGAGAAACTTATTTCTCACCATCTTGGAGTCCTTCGGGTGTTTTTTTAGGAAACTCCATGCAGGCCTTCATGTGTCTTGCACTGAGGAGAGGCTTCCGTTGGGCCACTCTGCCATAAAGCCCCAACTGATGGAGGGCTGCAGTGATGGTTGACTTTCTACAACTTTCTCCCATCTCCCGACTGCATCTCTGAAGCTCAGCCACAGTGATCTTTGGGTTCTTCTTTACCTCTCTCACCAAGGCTCTTCTCCCCTGATAGCTCAGTTTGGCCGGGACGGCCAGCTCTAGGAAGGGTTCTGGTCATCTCAAACGTCTTCCATTTAAGGATTATGGAGGCCACTGTGCTCTTAGGAACCTTAAGTGCAGCAGAATTTTTTTGTAACCTTGGCCAGATCTGTGCCTTGCCACAATTCTGTCTCTGAGCTCTCCAGGCAGTTCCTTTGACCTCATGATTCTCATTTGCTCTGATATTGCACATGTCAGAGCATGACATGCACTGTGAGCTGTAAGGTCTTATATAGATAGGTGTGTGGCTTTCCTAATCAAGTCCAATCAGTATAATCAAACACAGCTGGACTCAAATTAAGGTGTAGACTTCCCAAGATGGCGCCGCCGTGTTTGGTCTCCGTTCAGGTCGCTCCGCGAAGACTGTGCTTTTATTTACTATTTTACTTTCTTTTGCTCTCAACTTTTTACAAACTTATCATCTGCATTGATCTGCTATGACAGCAAAACTCTTTTGGACATTGGTTACCTCTACACTGGACTGTTTCAGGACACTTTCACCGATCCTCTGTGGCCATCTGAGATTCCCCGGAACGCCGAGTTGAACAATGGACAGTCGAGTCAATGGTGAAGAATCAAGAAACACCGTGGGAAACACGCAGGGATCCGCAACAGACTGAGAAAAAGAGCATTCAGCCCTCCTCTCCCGAGCATTCTGCTCGCAAATGTCCAATCCTTGGAAAATAAGATGGACGATCTCAGAGCCAGGATAAGTTTTCAATGGGACATGAGAGTCTGTAACATCTATTGTTTGCCGAAACATGGCTCACACCCGCAGTCCCGGACACAGCTGTGACACCGTCGGAGAACTTCTCAGTTTTTCGGATGGACAGAACAGCCGAGGCCGGTAAATCCAAAGGTGGTGGAGTATGCTTCATGATCAACAAGAAATGGTGCGACCCCAGGAACATCACCATTCTTTTGCGGTCCTGCTCGCCTCATCTGGAACATTTAACAATCATTTGCCGCCCATTCTATCTGCCGAGGGAGTTTTCCTCTGTCATCGCCACTGCCGTTTACATTCCACCACAGGCAGACACAGGGCTGGCTTTATCTGGCCTTCATGATGTTGCCAGCGGCGTCATAAACAAACACCCCGATGCGGCATTCATCGTCGCGGGCGATTTTAACAAAGCAAACCTAAAGAAAGTCTAGCCAAACTTTCATCAGCACGTCTCTTGTCCTACACGAGGAGCAAACACGCTGGATCATTGCTACCCTCTGTTTAAGAACGCCTATAAAGCGCGGTCACTTCCAGCTTTCAGCAAATCGCCATTTTCCTCACACCTGAATACAAACAAAGGCTCGTTCAGGAACCCCCCGGTGAGACGGGAAGTTAAACGCTGGTCACCCCACTCAGAGACCGCGCTACAGGCAGCTCTTGATGACGTCGACTGGGACATGTTCCGGGCGAGTTCAGCTGACGTCAGCGAGTTCACGGATGTGGCGCTTTGCTTCATCAACACGCTTACAGAGCAAGCCACACAAACAATAACAATAACGTCCTTCTCAAATCAGAAACCGTGGGTGGACAATTCAATCCGCGCTGCAGTGAACACACGCACTGCCGCATACAATGCCGGTCTCCTATCGGGGAACATGACTTAATTCAGTGAATGAGTTAAACTCTTTCTACGCTCGCTTTGACTGTAATTGCGGCAGCGCGACTCAGCCAAGTGGCGAGTCAGAGGGAATTACTCAGAGCAGCAACAACCACGTGATCTCGGTCTCGGAGGATGACGTTCGGAGGGCACTCAAGTGTGTGGACATCAGGAAAGCTGCTGGGCCGGATGGTATTTCAGGCCGTGTTCTGCGGTCCTGTGCTGATCAGCTCGCCGGGTTGTTTACATCTATCTTTAATGAGTCCCTCGCTACATCTGTGGTCCCCACCTCCTTCAAAAAATCCACTATCATCCCTGTCCCTAAGAACAGTAAACCCTCTTGCCTAAATGACTATCGTCCAGTGGCTCTCACGTCTATAGTCATGAAGGTCTTTGAGAGACTCATTAAAAACACCATTTGCTCCTTCATTCCTGACACTTTGGACCCTCTTCAGTTTGCCTATCGTCCCAATAGATCGGCTGAAGATGCTATCTCTAATGTCCTCCACTCCTCCCTCACTCACATCGACAGCAAAAGTGGGAACTACGTAAGGCTGCTATTTATTGACTATAGCTCAGCCTTTAACACCATAGTTCCCATTAAGCTAACCTCCAAACTCCTGGATCTCGGCCTGAATCCTTCTCTCTGCCACTGGTTTGAGGACTTCCTCACTGGCCAGTTCACCTCCACCTCCATCACCCTGAGTGTGGGAGCTCCACAGGGCTGTGTCCTGAGTCCCCTGCTCTACTCTCTCTACACACATGACTGTTTGTCCACACACAGCTCCACCTCTATCATCAAATTTGCTGATGATACTGCTGTCCTGGGCCTCATTTCCAACAACGAGACGGCATACTTGGACGAGGTGGAGCATCTAACATCATGGTGCCAGGACAACTGTCTCTCTCTGAATATTGGCAAGACCAAAGAAATGATTGTGGACTTCAGGAAGAGACAGCAACGGACATACTCCCCTCTCATGATCAGCGGGTCACCAGTAGAGAGATTGAGCAGCTTCAAATACCTTGGTGTAAACATCTCCAAGGACCTGACCTGGACTGCTCACATTCAGACACAGGTGAAAAAAGGCAGGAAAAGACTGTACCACCTGCGCCAGCTGAGGAAATTCAGGGTTTCACCAGCTATCCTGAAAACGTTCTATTTAGGGGCGATAGAAAGTGTATTAACTCTGCAATCAAGTGCATCACAGCGTGGTATGGGAACAGCACCAGTCATGACTGCAAAGCCCTGCAAAGAGTCGTGCGCTTATCCGAGCGCATCTCAGGGTCAGCTTTCCCGTCTCTGCAGGACGTCTACACCAAACGCTGCAAAGGTAGAGCTACTAAAATCATCAAGGACTCTAATCACCCTGCAAACCCTCATTTCACACTGCTGCCATCTGGTAAGTGCTTCCGAAGCCTGATGGCCAAAACCGAGAGACTCAGGAGGAGCTTCTTCCCCCAGGCCATCAGACTCCTGAACTCAGTCACCTAACATCACGTTACCATCAATATACTGACATTGCACTGCACTTTCTGTTCTCGTTGTTACTGTGTAACAACCTGTTATAAACCTGTTTGCACATTATACTTCCTTGTACATTTGTTAACCACATATTTATAAGTCTACAGTTTACTCACTGCACAGTTTACTTCACTTATTTTATTCCACTTCTTTATTTTTATTTTTATTTTTTTCTACTTGACTTGATTTATTTATAATTCTACAGATATATATATAGTATTTTTTATTCTATTTCTATTATAATTTCCTCCTTGTGTTTTTAATCAGAATTTGCACTGTCCATGGAGCGGACCTGTTTACATTTCACTGCCGGTTGTATATTCCGTATATAACTGTGTATGTGACAAATAAAACTCTTGAATCTTGAATCTAGAACCATCTCAAGGATGATCAGAAGAAATGGACAGCCAAATGGACAGAGTTAAATATACGAGTGTCACAGCAAAGGGTCTGAATACTTAGGACCATGTTATATTTCAGTTTTTCTTTTTTAATAAATCTGCAAAAATGTCAACAATTCTGTGTTTTTCTGTCAATATGGGGTGCTGTGTGTACATTAATGAGGGAAAAAAATGAACTTAAATGATTTTAGCAAATGGCTGCAATACAACAAAGAGTGAAAAATTTAAGGGGGTCTGAATACTTTCCGTACCCACTGTATATACATATACACACACAGAAATCAGGCATAATATTATGACCTAATATTATGTTGGTCCCCCTTTTGCTGCCAAAACATCATTGACCCGAACCGTTGACAAGTCCTGAAAGTTGCGAGTTGGGGCTGGATCAGACTTGTTTGTTCAGCACATCACATAGATGCTCGATTGGATTGAGATTTGGGGAATTTGGAGGCCAAGTCAACATCTCAAACTTGTCGTTGGGTTCCTCAAACCATTCCTGAACCATTTTTTGCTTTGTGGCAGGACGCATTATCCTGCTGAAAGAGGCCACAGCTACCAGGGAATAACATTTCCATGAAAGGGTGTACATGGGTCTGCAACAATGCTTAGGTAGGTGGTACGTGTCAAAGTAACATCCACATGGATGGCAGGACCCAAGTTTTCCCAGCAGAACATTGCCCAAAGCATCACACTGCCTCCGCCGGCTTGCCTTCTTCCCATAGTGTATCCTGGTGCCATGTGTTCCCCAGGTAAGCAACCTATATATATATATATATATATATATATATATATATATATATATATATATATATATATATATATATATATATATATATATATATATATATATATATATCCTTGTGATGAAGAGATAACCAGTGTTATTCATGTCACCTGTCAGTGGTCATAATGCAATGCCTGATCAGTATGTATATGTATATGTGTGTGTGTGTGTGTGTATATATATATATATACACACATATACACTCACCTAAAGGATTATTAGGAACACCATACTAATACTGTGTTTGACCCCCTTTCGCCTTCAGAACTGCCTTAATTCTACATGGCATTGATTCAACAAGGTGCTGAAAGCATTCTTTAGAAATGTTGGCCCATATTGATAGGATAGCATCTTGCAGTTGATGGAGATTTGTGGGATGCACATCCAGGGCACGAAGCTCCTGTTCCACCACATCCCAAATATGCTCTATTGGGTTGAGATCTGGTGACTGTGGGGGCCATTTTAGTACAGTGAACTCATTGTCATGTTCAAGAAACCAATTTGAAATGATTCAAGCTTTGTGACATGGTGCATTATCCTGCTGGAAGTAGCCATCAGAGAATGGGTACATGGTGGTCATAAAGGGATGGACATGGTCAGAAACAATGCTCAGGTAGGCCGTGGCATTTAAACGATGCCCAATTGGCACTAAGGGGCCTAAAGTGTGCCAAGAAAACATCCCCCACACCATTACACCACCACCAGCAGCCTGCACAGTGGTAACAAGACATGATGGATCCATGTTCTCATTCTGTTTACGCCAAATTCTGACTCTACCATCTGAATGTCTCAACAGAAATCGAGACTCATCAGACCAGGCAACATTTTTCCAGTTTTCAACTGTCCAATTTTGGTGAGCTTGTGCAAATTGTAGCCTCTTTTTCCTGTTTGTAGTGGAGATGAGTGGTACCCGGTGGGGTCTTCTGCTGTTGTAGCCCATCCGCCTCAAGGTTGTGCGTGTTGTGGCTTCCCAAATGTTTTGCTGCATACCTCGGTTGTAACGAGTGGTTATTTCAGTCAAAGTTGCTCTTCTATCAGCTTGAATCAGTCAGCCCATTCTCCTCTGACCTCTAGCATCAACAAGGCATTTTCACACACAGGACTGCCGCATACTGGATGTTTTTCCCTTTTCACACCATTCTTTGTAAACCCTAGAAATGGTTGTGCGTGAAAATCCCAGTAACTGAGCAGATTGTGAAATACTCAGACCGGCCCGTCTGGCACCAACAACCATGCCACGCTCAAAATCACCTTTCTTTCCCATTCTGACATTCAGTTTGGAGTTCAAGAGATTGTCTTGACCAAGACCACACCCCTGAATGCATTGAAGCAACTGCCATGTGATTGGTTGATTAGATAATTGAATTAATGAGAAATTGAATTGAATTGAATTGAATATTTTATTTGTCATTACACATGTACAAGTACAGTGTAACGAAATGAGTTTGGAGCAAGCCTCCGGGCCGCAGCCGACTAGTCAGGCGCCGCCACACGCTCTCCAGAAATACAAGAATGCAGTTTAGCAAGCATTACATAGCAAAACACACAACAAAACATAAACATAAACATGACACAGTACACGTGGTCACGTGATGGGATTTTTTGTATGGACTGGGGGAGGAGATAGATAACAGGCAGACGGTAGTAGTGAGGTATTGTGTATGGTGCGAGTGAGTCTGTGAGAATGTTAGCCATAACTTCAGATGTTTTCGAGTTCAGTTCTATGGTTTGTCCTTGAAGGAGATAAGACAGCTGCCCGGCTGCCCTGCTGGACTCCCAACCGAGAGAAAGGGACCAAGTGGGGATTAGGTCAGGCAAATACAATTTATTATTTTTTAATCCATTTGATGATCTTCTGTAATTTGTCCGGATCATAATCAATCAATCAGATCTGGTCCTCAGCGCCAAGCGTCCGGTCTGTGCAGTTTCCCTAGACATTACGTCCAGCCTCATGGCCAGACCGGTTATAGTCCGTAAAAGTTCACCGATCTGACCCCGATAGAGCCCACTCTACCCTGCGTATCCGCAGTCCGGACTGCGCGCTTATTACGGTTCAGTTCCTCAATTCCTATCACTTTCTGATCTAATTCCTTCAAACGGTCACACACAACCCCGAAGCATTCTTTAATTTCCACAGACAGCGGCTGGGTGAATTTGCTTGCAGCTGTCTTACCAATCTTCCGATAGGTCAGGGCAATCCCAAAGCCAAAGAATAGGAACCCGCCATCAATAATCCAATCATGTATAAATCTTCCGCATCCTCCACGGACAGAGCCTCCAGGCACAGGACTTGCCAGTTGTTCCATGCGTCCCTCACGTACCCTGCGGCAAAGGTCCCGTCCGGGCAGGTGGGTTCTCCCGGGGCACCCTTCCTTAGTGAGAAAATCTTGTCGATCGCGCTGATTGACCAGTTAATCAATTCCATTTCAGTATTTTCAGGAGTCCAGCAAAGCAGCAGTCAGAGAGAAAGAGAAGAGACGAAACACTAGACAAAACAAAACAGCGCTAGAGCACAGCGGGAGCAGAGAGAAAACACGTCTGCACGGATAGAAGGACAGATCAGGAAGGGTGTTCACTGTTCAACAGGTGTTCCTAATAATCCTTTAGGTGAGTGTATGTGTGTGTGTGTGTATATATATATATTAAAAAAAAAATCGTGCAAGGTTCATGCCTCTCTGTAATGGCCCACGTAATGTATACTTTCAAAGAGACGAGTAAACTGCAAAATCATTTGCTCTTCAGTTCTGAAATAATGCCTCATGATAATGCATCCAGGCCAGTAATTCATTAGTTCCCAGACAGCTAAATTGGTCTGGCAAAGACATCATTATTTGTTCATAGTGTGATTACACTGGCGTTTTCAGTGCAGTCTCGGGAGGTGAATCAAAGAAGCGGTTCTGTAAAGATCCCATCAAAGTAAACAGCGTGCAACATCTCTAACCGAAAAACAGGGCGTAATTCAGTGTAGCTGCGAACTCCAGCTAGGAGTAAGACTTGAAAGCTCCGGGTTGAATGCAAATGACTCATTATTTTGACACCGGGCAAATATATTAATATGAAGACTTCAATAAACTGAAGACTTAACCACATGCAGAGCACAATAGGCAATAGTATAACATCCATTGGCCATGAATCTTGAGAATTGACGGCACTTAAAGCACTTGCAGTTCTAAATGTGCTGTAAATATCTAACCCATGGGTTCAATCACAGCTGCAAGATCATGTGACCCACTTTGCCTACGACTTTTAATTTGGCATCAGTCAAACGGGTAATGAAAAATTAATCAGTGAGTCATTACAATCAAAATAATTGTAATATATAAAATGATTTGATTTTGAACTACTGCAAACCTATACCAAAAAAAAAAAAGTTTGCGATGGAGCCTCCAATAGTAAACCACTAACCATTCTCACTTTTTGGTGAGGCAGCATTACGACGGACGGAGATGCTGGAGGGGGTAAATCATCTCTGAATGCTCTTTCAGTGAAGCCCTGGTGCAGGACAGATAACCTTGTAAATAAACACTTCATAATCCACCAGCGGTGCTTCCTCTTCCTGTCATGAACTTTTGCTACTCGGTCTGTGTTTTATGGGGGACAAATATTGATGAGGCAGACTTTGCTGTCGCTGATTTAATGTCTTTTGGCAGTGGAAGTGAAGTGAAGCCTGTGGCCTCTGTAAATCAAAGAGGGCCGAGTGGTCAACGAGCAAAATGGAAGGTTAGTTTGCCTTTTAAACTGGTTTCTTCATCCTAGAAAGAGTTGAGAGAATATGGGTACAAAATTTTTAATTTAAGTCTATCATTTTGTATTTCCATTCACATAGGAAGATTGAGCAGGGTATAAAAGCCTTTTTCACAGGCATACTTCATTTAATTCTTGCTGTCTGTTGTAGGGGATATTTCTCATCCTAGAGAGCATAAGACTGGACAAAAACCAGTGCAGTACAAGATGAGTCATCAATATTTTAGCTCCATTTTTTTCTCGGAAGATAAAAAATAAATTATAAATGTGTGAATTACGGTTCAAAAGTTTGGAATCAGTGAGATTTTTTTCATGTTTTTCAAAGAAGTCTCTTGCTCACCAAGGCTGCATTTTTTTTTAATCAAAAATGCTGTAAAAATGTCATGAAATATTACAATTGAAAATATTTTTTTCTATTTCAATATATTTTAAAATGTTGGAAAAGGTGAATTTTCAGTAGCCATTACTCGTCTTCGGTGTCACATGATCCTTCAGAAATCAATGAAACAAAAAACGGTTTGTTGTGCTGCTTAATATTTTTGTTGAAACGTGATACATATTTTTCAAGATTACTTGAATAGAAAGTTCAAAAGCACAGCATTTATTTGAATATTTTATAACATAATTTTTTTAATTATCAAAAAAAAAATCTTATTGACCGGCTAGCAGGGTGCTTTGTGCTCTTTTTATTGCCTTTTTTCATATCCTATATTTTAGTAGTCATTATAGATCATCATTCGAAAGCTTACGAGCTCAAAATTCATCCTGTGAAAACCGTTTTGAAATTGGACATTGCGTTACCATGGAAACGGTACTCTAAATTCTTCTAGAGTGCTTCTCCCCTAGTGGGTGGTGTCTGGTTTCATATTACAAAATTTATTTTAACAACTTTATAATCAAAACCTTTTCTAATCTTGACAAAACACATGTCGTCGAAAAGGTCTGAGTCTTAAGGTTCCATATTTGGTGACTGTTTTGTGATAGAAGTGATATTTTGACAGAAATGTATGAATTTGTTGCAGGAAAATGCATAAAAAAATGGATGACACCTAGTGGCTATTTTTGGTTTAGCGCCTAAACAAAATATCACGAAAACTTCCATTTTTGTGATATCAACTTCAAACTTGGTTAGACATATGGCTTTGATTTTATAGTAAAATTATATATATATATATATATATATATATATATATATATATATATATATATATATATATATATATATATATATATATATATATATATAAAACATTTAATTCAGTACATTTAATTTACAGTAAATTTAAAATTCCATAACTTTTTTATACTTTCATTTTCTGATTGCTCTTCAGTAATAATCTGCAGAATGTCTTCTTTAAAACAAGACCAAACTTAGGTCTATATTCCTATATTATAGCATTCTTGAATTACAGCCATTTAAGTTTGGATAGTGCATCTATTCTCAAAAAGAGTGGAGACAGTTAAGGGGTAAAGTGTACACTAGCACATAGATGGCCTCAAAGCTATAACAGAAATGGTATAAAAGTCAAAAAACAAAAAACGTTGCCACAAAATCATTATCAAGCACATCAAATGATCCAAACTCACAATCCATCAATTGACCAAAACGTGCAAAAAGATTAAAAAAGAGCTTTGCCAAAATTCTATCGCTGTATTGCAAAACAAACTGTCAAATAAATGAGGCCCTTTCACAATTTTCAGTACAGAGGGAAGGATAATAATGATTTCACATACCACAATTATGTGGAACAAAATGGTTTCTGGACAGGATAGAGAAATGATGTACTAAAGTGTGCCTGATTTCTGTGGCACTGTCAATTCTTCAACACACCAAGTTTTTTATCAAAACAGAAAGTTTATTGAAGAAAAGCAAGAATTTCCTTCAATAAGCAGCAGTGTTAGAGGAAGGTGGAGAGGAACAGCTTCCAGGAGGTGACTAAGGCTTCCACAAATCCGATTTGGTTTTCAAATTCAACCTTTAAGACAGACTGTCCACACTGTCATTTTGCAAGTGATGAAACTTGTTTTTGACGATGTAGTCAATGTCAGGTGTGATGAATATCACTCATGATGTAAGCAGAATGGCAAGAGACTTTCTCGTACAACTACTAAGAGTGGAAGTTTTGCCTCTGCTCATGTCTACAGTAGCATGAGATCTCACCATGGTGCTGAACTAATAAGGTGCATGAGACAACATAAGTGACATGTTCCACACAAATTCATATCCAAAACTGCTTACTCGTACTACATAGTGAATGTCATCTATATGAAAGAGTGAATGAAAACAGGTGTAATGCAGCCCCATAAAATTAGAAATGAAAAAAAACACACAAAAAAACATATAATCACTGATTCTTAAGATAAGGGACAAAACATGAGAGGTTTTAGAACCTTTTAGAGGTTAAAAAAAAAACTAACACTACATTATTCAGATAAGCATTGGTTCAGGAAGGGGTCTCAGATAATGAACCATGTAAGGGAACAGGCTTATTTCTAAAACAAATTATATTTATTCACTCCATAACTTCATTTGTCAATCAGATACACTAAAAAGCATGCTAATTTAATTTAATCCATCTAAAAACAATGAAAAATCGTCAGTTATGTAATATTGGTTTTCAGTAAAGGATCTAAATCATAAAATACATTCTCTGTTTATTTTTGTTTGTTTTCACACTATTATGACAAACCCAGTTTCTAAATTCCTTAATTCTTCTCCTCCTTTTAATATTAAACATACATCACCAATGTTCTTGGGTAATTAAGGTATAATATCATGTAGTTCCATTGATGTTTTAACATTTTTACATAATAAATTCAAAAAGAATAAAACATTTCTTTCAAAATTAACAAAAACCTTCACCTGACGGTATAAAATACTGATGGTGTTGACAAAGGTTGAGCTGAGGCCAAATATACAGTATATGTAAATAAAATCATGAAACGGCATTAGAAAAATTCCCCATATGCAAAAAGACTTTTTGAGAGCACTTGTCAAACATCAGACATGAAACCTGTTGCAAACCAGAGTTGACGTCTGACAGAGTTGACAAATTTGAATTATTTTCCACCTTAACCATGTTGTGGAGCAATTTAGTTTTTTTTCCTCAGTCGTAGCTGCCTTAATAAAAATAAAAATGGCAAGATTTATCCCACAACTATTTACAGAAACGTACACTGCGATGACAGAGTTGACATATTAAGGCTGTGACCGCAGGGACTTCAATATTGTTTGTTTAAAATAACTTGTCTTACAGTGAGAGCCACAATGAGCAGGACATAGTAAATGCTCCTCAGAGTTAAAGCTGCCCATGACACTGCCTGATTCATTCAGAATTATAAAAAATCCGGACGGAGTTGACACAAAATGACACCACTTTTATAGCTATTTTTAATGGAAAATATAATTCAATATTTACTTGTATTGTTCGATATCTTAAAGATCTCCGCCCCTTTAATGTAACTGTATTTTTTTAATTTGTTGCATTTTTAAACACTTTGTTTTACATTGTGACCTTATGCTGAGTACAGGTTAAATTACATGTGTTTCCAAGTATATAGTGCTTTTAAAATAACACTAAATCAATTATTTAAAAGAATAAGAAATTAATGTGTTGAGTATACAAATTTCCCTTAGATGTAACTTTTTAAGTATTTTTATTGTGTTGATATTCTTACTTTTGAACATAAATAGGGCTTTTGTGTTTGGGACATGTTTTGTGCATAGACTGTAAAGAAGTATGGAAGTAGTGTCCGTGCCGTCACCCATAAGATTCTGAAGAGCAGTTTTGAAGCTCAAAGTAGGGTTGAGCTGGCCGTTGCCATCTTGGAAGCGCTTCATCGCGCATCTCTCCTGGATAACTGACAATGGGCAAAGAGGCGGAACGTGGCTGGAGCTGAGGTGACGTGATGACTAACAGACAGCAGACAAACGACAATCCACCTGTCACTCAAAGTGGCCACGCCCTTAATTGTGCAGAACTTTAAGGCTTTATATAATGTAAACAAATGAGTTATAAAAAAAAATTCACCCCCTCACAGTTCTCATGAAGTGCAAAATTAGGTATATAGACCAAAACCACAATTTGTACCAGGCTGTAAACATGTTTTTTTTCTGCTGTAAAGTTGCTGTAAACTTATTAGCATGCAGGATATTGGCTGTTTATTAAAGCATACATATTAATGCCTTAGGCCCCGATCACACAGAATGCGTTTTTGCAGTGAGAGGCACCTTTTTTGAATAGATTTCGGTTGGCAGATAGCATTTTGCGCGCTGTTTATGTGCCCCAGGCGCCTCGCGTTTTAGAAGGAGTGCTCTGAGTGCATGAAGTTGAAAAAATCAACTCTGAGGGGAAAAGCACCTGACGTCATCGCTTTTTTTTTCTATTGTCCAATCAAATTAATTCTTTCAATGAAGGGCCTTCCGTTGTGTTGACCGTTACCTTGATTAGACAGACAGGACAGCTGATTTGGGGGTTTCCTAGTAACATAAAAAAAATTAAAATAAAAAAACTTGCAGCGCACTGCTCTTTTCTAAATGAAAAAACGTCAACCAAAAAAGGCAGTGCAGTGCGCCTCGCGTTTTCAAACCTGAAAAACGCGTTCTGTGTGATCAGGGCCTTATTCAGCATGACCATTAGTTTATGTTATTAGGAGTTTATTGAGGTTGTGTTAATAGTGAGAAATGGACTCTAAACTAAAATGTGACCGAATTTTTTTATTTTTTATTTAATACTTTTGTTTAGAAAGAAATTTATCAAAAGTAACCATAAAGATATTTACACTGTTTTTCAAATGAATGTTGTTTTTTCTATTCATCAAAGAATGCTGGAAAAAGGTAATACGGTTTCCACAAAATATTACATAGCACAACTGTTATAATAAGAGCACCAAATCAGCATATTAGAATGATTTCTGAAGGATCATGTGACTGAAGACTGGAGTAATGATGCTGAAAATGTATCTGTGCCATCACAGGAATCGCATTTTAAAATATATGAAGAAAGAAATTAGTTATTTCAAATTGTAATAATATTTCACAATATTAACATTATTACTGTATTATTCATCAAATAAATGCAGCTTTGGTGAACGTAACCATAAACATAAAAATAAATCTTACCAACCCAAACTTTTGAACGGTAGTGTACAAAATAGAAATAGACAGAGTAGTTGGCATATTTATTTTGACGCTAACAAAAACAAGGCTGTGAGTAACAGAAGTACAGTAAGATAAATGATGGACACACAGGTAACAGACTACTACATAATGAATAAACTGTATTTCCGTTCCTCAAAGCCTTGTCCACTAGTAATTTCCACACAAAGCATTTCTAAATTCAGTACTAATGACACAACTGGACTTAGAAAGAACTGAACTTTTGAAGGCAGTTTTGAAAAGAGTTCAAAAATGTGCCTTTGATCATCCAGCCCTATAGAGAGCTGCTGGTGCCACGGGCCCATAGGGCTACACTTCTGAGGCTCACTGGAGGAGGGGTGGAGCGCCCTGCCCCGGTCCCTCAAGGAAAACCATCTGGATATGTTCACCCTGCTCCCAGCTACACACTCATCGACCACCTGCTTTGCCTCCAGAGCAAAGCTGCATGAAAAATGCACAGCATCTCTGATGCAAGGGCAGAGGAATTACATGATCAAGAGTTTTTAAATGAGGGGGGAAAAAAAGCTAATGCAACATAGTTGACATAAACTCTCGCCCGCATAAAAACAAACCGGCAACAATCTCAAGAGAAGAGTCTATATCAAATGATAAAATAAACATTTAGAAAACAAATAAAAATTATTTTCTTTACTTATTTACTGCTGAACGGTTTGATAGCCCCAAAAAAATCTGGTGAAAAATCCTTTACGTAAAAACTAGGGCAATCAAATGAATGCACAAAATTAGTCCAATTAATTATGAAAACATAATGCAATAGGAAAATTAATGCAATCATGCCCCCCTAAACCTTTGTTAAAAATATTGCTCAATAATTTATGTTCAGAAATGTTTTTCAATTATTCAGTCATCTGCCTCAGTAATGTAATGTCTAATGTGAATTATCTTCAGTTAAGGATGTTTCACAGCAAAAATACATTAATGAATTCGATTAATTAATTAGAATATCATGAAATGAATTCGATTACATTTTGACTGTTAGCTCTAAAAACATTTTAGGTGCATTCCTATTTACATACATTATGCTATACCAGTTTATAGTATAAATAGTGTATATATATATATATATATATATATATATATATATATATATATATATATATATATATATATATATATATATATATATATATATATATATATATGCTATTATATTTATTAATATTTAGAATTTATACTTAGCTTTTATTATATTTTCAGTTTTAACTTTAGTTTAATTTAACTTTTAATTTTATTATAGCATTTAGTTAAATTTTTATTTAGTGTTTGTTTTCTTAAAAATTTCTATTCAGCTTTAATTTATATATATTTTTTCAGTTTCAGTTGTAGTGATTTTAGTGATTCAGCTTATTTTCTTTTAGTCTGTTGCCAAAAGTTATTTTAAGATCTAATATTTATATTTTATTTAACATCAGCTTTATTTCAATGAACAAAAATCTTTTTAATAGTTTTCGTTAACAATAACAACACTGGTTCACATTGACAATTCCAACAAGAGAACATGCTTAGTATTACTACACACCGATCAGGCATAACATTATGACTTCTTCCTAATATTGTGTTGGTCCCTTGTCTGGCTATCACCAGACCAAGCTCAATTTAAGATTGAACATCGGTCTGGGGAGTCTGCTGGGGATTTTCTACTGCACAAGAGGCGTGATAAACGAACATAATTCAAATGACTGTACGAAAAAAAAAAAAAAAAAAAAAAAGGACAGTCCTTCAACCAATCAGACCACAAGAGGCGTGATCAACAGGCAATGACCCATCGCTACTCTATCCGTCAATAGCGCACCAGGTGGATAAGCCAGTCTGTGATTGGTTCTCGCAAAAGTGTAACAGAAGCAGGATAAATGAATGTACAGGTTTCCAGCCTGAGCTGCAGGGCGAAATCAAATCGCCGGCAGATCAGGCTGGGTTTACCCAGTCTAGTTGGTCCCCCTTTTGCTGCCAAAGCAGCCCTGACCCGTCAAGGCTTGGACTCCACTAGACCCCTGAAGGTGTGCTGTGGTATCTGGCACCAAGATGTTAGCAGCAGATCCTTTAAGTCCTGTAAGTTGCGAGGTGGGGCCTCCATGGATGGGACTTGTTTGTTCAGCACATCCCACAGATGCTCGATTGGACTGAGATCTGGGGAATTTGGAGGCCAACTCAAACTCAAACTCAAACTTAGGTAAGTGGTACGTGTCAAAGTAACATCCACATGGATGACAGGACCCAAGGTTTCCCAGCAGAACATTGCCCAAAGCATCACGCTGCCTCCGCCGGCTTGCCTTCTTCCCATCCTGTGTGCATCCTGGTGCCATGTGTTCCCCAGGTAAGCAACGCACACACACCCGGTCATCCACATGATGTAAAAGAAAACGTGATTCATCAGACCAGGCTACATTCTTCAATTTCTCCGTGGTCCAGTTCTGATGCTCACGTGCCCACTGCTTGCACTTTCGGCGGTGGACGGGTCACTGGTCTGCGGCTATGCAGCCCCATACGCAACAAACTGCGATACACTGTGTATTCTGACACCTTTCTATCAGAACCAGCATTAACTTCTTGAACAATTTGAGCTGCAGTAGATCTTCTGTTTGATCGGACTGTAGCGAATATCGAGCCCCAGGGGAAATGGTGCGGGATTTATGCATGCGTTTAATCGTGTTACAATCAAACATGCACAGATCCGCACAGAGGGGAATTTGGATATTAACAGTTGATTATAACGGATTATAACAATTATTAATATCTAGGGCTTAATTCAACTTTTAGAAATTTCTTTACTTCTAGAATTGAGTTCAAAGGACGGGTAATTGTCCACCAAATATCTATCTTTTAATAACTCTTAAACACGTTTCTCTGGCCAGGAGAAATATCTTTCTTTTAATTTGTAACAGGGTCGTAACAGCAAACCAAGCGCAATCACGTTTGAATATATATATTTTAATAAAATCAACAAACAATAAACAAACATACACAAATTAACTGAAAGCAGGAAGGGGGGGAGAGAGAGAGAGAGAGAGAGAGAGAGAGAGAGAGAGAGAGAGAGAGAGAGAGAGAGAGAGAGAGAGAGAGAGAGAGAGAGAGAGAGAGAGAGAAACAACGGTAATACTGTAATAGCACCAGCAAGGAATCAGTCCAGCTTATTGGTATAAGCTCAAAACTTTATAACGACAGCTTAAGGGATACTTGCATATGTTTCCTTGGTTGTGAGCTCGTGCGTTTAGGGGAATTCCGCAATCCGGTCCGTGTTTCGATCTTGCCGGGTGGTTCCTTGGAGTCCGCGGGAAATTCAACTTTGGTTCATATGTTTCCTTGGTTGTGAGCTTGTGCGTTTAGGGGAATTCCGCGATCCGGTCCGTGTTTCGATCTTGCCGGGTGGTTTCTTGGAGTCCGCGGGAAATTCAACTTTGGTTCCTTTGTGTGATGAGATCCGTTGGAGGATGGCGAAGAGGAAAAGGAGAGTAGAGAAGAGAGAGAAGAGAGAGACAAGAGACCAGAGAGGCGTCTGTGGCCCATTTTTAAAGGGCCGCGACGGGGCACGTCTCTTTTGTCGGAACAGCCAATCAGAGCGAAGGAACTCAGAAGCGGGAAATCTCCCTTTGTCTTGGGTCTCGCCTCATTAACATGTTTTATGGCTCTCATGGAGGGGCAGACTTGGGGGTTTTGGTACACAGACTTTGGGGTTTTGGCATGAAAGAAAGAGTCTGATGCATCATAGTACCCCACAACCCGCCTAGCTGGCCTACAAATTGCGAGACAAAGATTTCGAGACCAAACATGGGGGGTTTAACTTAAGAGTTAAAGGAACGGCGAGGATTGACGTCATTCTTCCTTACGCATTCACTGGCTATAAGTTTCTAACCTATCAAAACACATCTAAAATGGTTATAACAAAAAGCATGCATACATACAGGGAACAGCACACCTAAAATGAAAAATAACTAAGTTAAAAGTCATATAATCTGTTCGGATGTCCTTTGGTATGTGTGAGGTGGGGGCTGGTTTTTATAATGAGGTGCCTGTGGGCTGCAGAGGCCTGGCTTGTGTCCTGTTAGCACCATTAACCTGTCGGTCTGTAGACTTCACGGCGCCGGTCTTGTTTGAGTCATTATAAATAATCAAAGTATTGGTCCGTTGATCATTTATGAGCGCCGTCCATACGCTACAGGACCACATGGGCCAGCTTTCGCCTCCCAACGTGCATCAATGAGCCTTGGCCGCCCATGACCCTGACGCCGGTTCACCACTGTTCCTTCCTTTAACCACTTTTGAAAGATACTGACCGCTGCAGACCGGGAACACCCCACAAGAGCTGCAGTTTTAGAGATGCTCTGACCCAGTCGTCTAGCCATACAAATTTGGCCCTTGTCAAATCTTTACACTTGCCCATTTTTCCTGCTTCTAACACATCAACTTTGAGGACAAAATGTTCACTTGCTGCCTAATATATCCCACCCACTAACAGGTGCCGTGATGAAGAGATAATCAGTGTTATTTACTTCACCTGTCAGTGGTCATTATGTTATCTGATTGGTGAAAGTGCAAAGTCTATAGTACAGTACTGTAAATCATTCTTATAACTAGTCATGATCTACAATTCAATACAAGAGCTATAAATCAGGCTCCACTTGAAAATGGTTTGGGATCAACAAATAAATGTACCTGAAAGCACACAGCACTATAAAGACAAACAGAAAAGTTATGTAATCATAACACACCCAGTAGGGGATCAAAAAGATGACTAAGGTATTATGGGTTATATGGGCTTTATAGCATACAGTGTCTCTATATATCACCAATTAGGCCTGTCTGATCTTATCCAGTGAGTTCTGTCCCAGGTATGTCACCATTCTCTACTGCACAACCAAGCCAGACAAGCATCAAATCAAAGGCCGATGTGTGTGATATTCATCACAAAATCAATACCTTTACTCCACAGCACATGGAAGTAACGCTCATCCAACGGTTGATTTAGGATAACCAAGCAAATCCTCTGTTTTCCTGGTGAAACAACACAAAAGTGAACATTAATTGGCAGAAATATTTCAATAGCATCCTGTGGTTATGATGTACTCTTAGACCTTTCATTTGAGAGTGTGCAACTGAAAAAACACATCGTAATATTTGGATTCATCTGGTGAGATTCAGCTCTAAATAGATGCAGCTAATGAAAACAGCAAGAATAATAACTGTGATAATAGAGGCTAATGCCTTTGGTAATTGCCTAAACACAAATTCTGATGTATTTTCGCAACTGCTAGATTTGCTTTATGTGTAGCAATTTAAAGCAAACTGTGTAATATTAACAAATCAATCTCAGCTCATTTTACAGATATTACATAACACCTAAAATGTAAAAGATCATGTTGATTCTTGGTGATACTGCAGAAAGTCAATTAGAGTCAGTAAAGAATTTTTTTGTTTTTGAACAGTAGTATTTATGTATTTAAATACGTAAATAAATAAATGAAAAATAGGATGTGGTACTATGAAAAAATCTTATACAATCTTTCATCTTTCACTTTAATTTTTTGTTAAGAGGTGAACTCTATAAGGTTATTATCTTTTTTTATGTAAATAAAACAGAGAAAGTACAGTAAATAATGGGCAGAAAAGGTGGGTTTAGAATATATAAGTCACTTTCTGTCACATCTATGCAGTATGAAACACTATACAGAAGAAAACTACATTTGGTTACTCTAAAATTTTGAGATAGTGATTTCAAGATAATGTTCTGTAAGGCATCCCAGTGCTCCAAACAGTCCAAAATGTATGGGTTCACACATTTAATTGCAATACATTTCAGAGCCAAGCTGCTTACATATTCATAATTATATTATTATTCCAACATGAAGCTAATCAAATGTTTCTCTATACACCACAGTGCTACAATTCAAGTCTCTACATGGCTAAATGCTAGGAGGATTAAGGACATATATCAGCATTAGAGCGTAATTATTTTAGTGCACATTGTTAAAAAAAAGAATCACCAACATCACAGGATGAGGAAACGTGACAAGTGAAGTACACAGTGTATGTGTCAAAACTGTCTCAGAATAAATCACAAGTGTCCTGATGCAGGCGTGAAACAGAACACATCTTGTGGAACAGACTGAGGAAATATCAAGGTCCTGAGGTGCGAAAACAGTGTATAAATTAATGTGAGCTAGCGCAACACCCTTGGCAGTGGCGAAAGGTAGACAACTCCAAGAAGAAACAACATCTGTATTTTGCAACAGTTATACAAATTAGTTTTTTTTTCACATTTCAGTCACATATCCTCTTCCTGTAAATTACATTTTTGACAGCATACACTTTTAGTAGGGCACCAAGGACGTTTTCCACATTTGAATATTCTTCTCTGGGAATTATCAATTGAAATACACAGAAATTATCATATACCAAATTAGCTGAGAGCTTGCTGTTCATTAGGATACAACAAATTTGCAATTCAACGCATAAACAAGCTGGGTTTGATTAGTTCACAAATTGGAATGAATAGGACATGAAACACAATTTCTTATTCTAAACAGAGTTCCATTAAATATAAATGTATTGAATATGTATGAATCAAAGAATCGAAAGCACACAGAGATGAGAATTGCGAATGGCGTATTTTTGGACTAGGTCAGAAATCTGGGCCATGTCTTCAGTCTTCATTTCACTGAAGGACTATATAGAACATTTCAGAGAAGTGCAGGGTCACATGTGTCTATCCATTCCAGGGTATTTTTGTTCTCATGAGTCTTTTGTCTCAAAATCTCTCGAGTACGTAGACCTTATGGGAAAACGGTGTGAAAATTAAGTACAGCAAGTACGCTAAAACCAGTTCTTTACACGAGAGAAAAGCTGTCGGAGCAAGAGAAAACAAAGTTGAGATTCTGAAAAAAAAATTGTATTTCATGATCACAAAAAAAAGACATATACAGTGCGTGCATAATTATTAGGCAAGCCGATATTCTGCTCATATTTTTTATCCAAGCACATTTTACCAATTCCAAACCACATCAATCTTAATAACTACCATTAACTTTGTATATAAATATTTATAAGTGATATATAATTGTTAACGAGGGCTAGAAGTGAAAAACACCTTATTCAGATGTGTGTGATTATTAAGCAAATTATTAAGTAATAATTTATTTATTACAATTAATTATTAAGTAAGGTTTTATTTTACAGGTAAAATGGACCTAAAAAAGTTAAACTAAATGCTCATTGGTGCAGCAGACACACACACACACACACACACACACACACACACACACACACACACACACACACACACACACACACACACGCGCACGCACACACAGGTCAAGAAGAAAAGATGCACATTAACTGCAAAAGACTTGAAAGAGTTTCTGGTGGTTTCACACTTAATTCTTCACGTTAATTCTTAGTCTCCAGTGCCTCCACTTTCCAGAACTGCAAACTACTTGGAGTCACCAGAAGCACAAGGTGTCAGACTCTCGGAGACTTTGCTAAAGCAAGGAATCCTGAAACATGACACCCACTTAATAAGAATCACAAGCTGAAGTGTTGTGAAATAGATGAAGACTGAAGTTTTATGGACAGAGAAGTTGAGAAGTGACTCTTGAGGTAGCAGCACCAGTTCAAGTCAGAAAACAGCGGCGGTGGCGAGGGAGTCACGGTGTGAGCTGCTACTGACAATGTGCAAAGACGGACCTTTCAGGCTAGGAGATGGACTTAAAATCAACTCCAAAAACTTACTGCAGATTAAGGATGATAGATTCTTCAAACAGTAGTGCAAGAGGAACTGGTGCTGGTCCCTCAAGAGTCACTGTCAACCCCAATCACTCTCAATCTGTCTATAAAGCCTTCTTCATGTATTTCACAACACTTCAACCTGTGATTCTTATTAAGTGAGGATTTCAGATTTTTTCAGAATTTTACCTTAGCAAGTACGTCTCTGAGAAACTGACACACCTTGTACTTCTGGAGACTCCAAGTAGGTTGCAGTTCTGTAAAATGGTGGCACTGGAGACGTTCCTGATAGTTTCACACCTAATTCTTCACCTTAATTCTAATATCTTTTCTTCTTAACCTTCTGTGACCCCACCAACCCACTGAGCATTTCATGTCCAATGGTCACATCTTAATTTTGTAATTTCTATAGTATTGCATCCTTTTCATGGGCAGTTAATAGTTTTTGACTTTTCAGTGTGAGTTAAATCTCTTTCTTGGTCAATTTTACCGTAAAAGAAAACCTGCTTAATAATTACGCACATCTGAATATAAGGCGTTTTTCACTTCCAGCCCTGTTAATAATTATATATCACTTCTAAATGATTATATACAAAATTAATAGTAGTTATTAAGAGTGATGTGGTTTGGAATTGGTAAAATGTGCTTGGAAAAAAAAAATATGATCAGAATATTGACTTGCATAATAATTATGCACACACTATAATAACATTAGGCCTCTTCAGGCTTTTGCACTCCACCACTGCAGCAGTGTTGTTTCATCATATATTTATAAAATATAAATATTAGATGAAAAGTTCAACTTAAAAAAATAAATGAAAAATAAAAATGTTGCATTGAAACTAACTGAAATAAAATAAGTTTAAATTGAAATAACTAAAACTGAAATACATATAAATAATAAAGATAAATTGAAATATTAACAAAAATAAAGGTAATATATATTAATGTTAATTAATATTCATTTAAAAAGCTCATAAAAATAACAAACGTCGTTTGTTTCTTAGTAAACATTACAGTTAACTATATTAGTTAACAAGAACTAATAATGAACTGCACTTCTACAGCATTTGTTAATCTTTATTCATGTTAATTTCAACATTTACTAATACATTATTAAGTTGTATTTGTTAACATTAGTTAATGCACTTAAATAACATGAACAATGAACAGCTGTATTTTATTATCTAATGTTAACAAAGATTAACAAATACAGTAATAAAGGTATTGCTCATGATTAGTTCATGTTAGTTAATATATTAACTACTGTTAACAAATGAAACCTTATTGTAAAGTGTTACCATAATAATAATGATTAAAGCTGCAAGCAGCGATGAAAGGGCCCTTGCACCCAGGGCCACCACCACCTGGTGGCCTCAGGAAAACAGCGACTAGTGGGTGAAATGCATTTAAACATAAATATACAAAAAAAATTAGCAGTCATTTGATGTACCACACTTCCTGTTGCCAGAAGGTGGCGCTTTGACTATAACTGAATATTGCCATGTAGATGTCTTCAGGCCAGGACTATTATCAGACATATGAAGTTTAGGGGAGATCGGACATTGCATGCCTGAGTTACAACAACTTAATGTTTCATGGTCTTAATCACATACATTCGCACTTAGCCAAGTGTTGCATGCTTTAATGTGTTTCTAGCATGTTTGGGACTTTGTGGCATATTTAAATGTGTTTCTGGGTGTGAATTACAGTGTAAAGCATGCCATTTCCTGTTGCCAGCAGGTGGCGCTATGACTAACTGAATATTGGCATGTAAATGTCTTCAGGCTAGGACTTTGTCAGGCCACCACGGACAATCCCTTCAGGGAAAACTCAAGATCTTCACAATTTAACATCCTTAAGGCCTTAAGACTAGACTAACCAAATATATTGTTGTTTTGGTTAAATCTCTAGGAGGAGATAAAACATGCAATTTCCCATTGCCCGCAGGTGGCGCTATGCCTGTAACTGAATATTGACATGTAAATGTCTTCAGGCTAGGACTCTTAGCAAAAATGTGAAGTTTGGGGGGATGGACATTGTATGCCTGACTTACAACAACTTACTGTTTCATGGCGAAACATCGAATTCTGTGAGGCCGACTGTGCAAATAAGTCTGTGCAAAAATGTTTTTTTTTTGCCACAATTTTGACATTTGGCCTCACATATTCAGTCAACTTGCTATGATTTTGGTTGGTTTCATTGCGATTGGAATAATGGTTTCGAAAAATATTAGTGAATGTTTTTTAGACGGTAAATCACAACATCGGGCAAACCATAAGGCAAAACATAGCATGTTTGGTATTGTTAGACTCAGCAAGGATTCAGGAAAATAAGTCAACCATATCCAAAGTTATAAGCATGTAAATATTTATTTTTACCAATAGGTGGCAATGACCCGAAACTTCTCAGGCTCCTTCAGGGTATGGTGCCAATGACCCATACAGAGTTTCGTAACGATACACTAATGCGTTCATAAAATACAGTACTTTACTACAAAATTAACAATGGTCTAAAACAGCCGATATGCAAAACATTGGGTATCATTCGACTCGGCATGTAGCACCGAATCGAACCAATTTTATAATTTTCAAGCAAATCATTCAAAAGTTATAAGCAAAAAAACTTGTTGCAGAGATAATAGCCTCACGTCCAATTTGGCGTGCTCTTCGTTAAATTAATTTGTGCATTATTTGAGAACGGTTGAGTTTATTAAAAAGCTTTTGATAACCTTTTCCCCAGCAGGGTCTGAAAATTACCTGATTCGATTTTAATGAAAATTGGACAAACCGTCTAGTTCGAAAAAGTAGTTTTTGTTGACGGAAACATTTCCATAATGGAAAATGACATTTGTGCATTCGAATTGTCTTGAGCCAAGGAATCAGAGGAATTTTGTTTCTAGCCCTTGTGGTTCAAAATGTATTAGCATAAATGTAAGTGAAATTTTGGACAGATGGTGGCGCTAGGGAGATGGAGTTAGAGACTCCAAATTTGATTTTGATTTGAATGTTCTCCATCAGTGTGCCAAATTTCACAACTTTTTACCATACGGTTCTATGGGTTGCCATAGACTCCCATGGCGGAAGAAGAAAACTAACAGATACAATAGGTGCTATCACACCATTCGGTGCTTGGCCTCTAATAACACGGCACTGCATTCCACAGCTAAAGCCGCTCTTTAAATTTCCAAGAATTTATTCTAATTACAGTAAAAATGGCTAAGCCTAAATTCTTACAGTGAGCGCTATTTCAAGCCCTTTTATGTCTGTTAAACAGAATTGTGTGCAGGCTGTGAATAAGATGGAGGTTTTGCTGTGAAATGCGGCGCAAAATTTGTACAACCATTTCATGAATTTGACCGTAAACCTTCTTCAAAACCTTACTGGCAGAAAAATTGTAGGGAAGATAACAGTAGGTAAGTTGATGTTAGTTGTTGAATGCATTCATTACTGTAATGGCCATATGCAGTCTCAGACACATTGGTAGCATAGCTGCAATTCTTGGCCAATCATTAGAGCCTGATTACTTACTTTCTGGTCATGTATTTATGGAACACCTACCCAGACAGAGATACAATTTTGAATTAAAAAATTCCCCCAGAACACATCTATTATTTTGCTTTGGACTGCTGTTTTGTCCAGTTATTGCATGGGGTGTGGGCTGTTATCCATCTCTGCAAAATGTTAACTTGACTGGGATCATTAACTGATTGCTAAATGTCTCCATCCTGTTAAAAACAAAAAACTAAACAGCCACATCCCGCATTGCCTGAACTTGAAAATAAAGCAGTGTGTTAATTGGCTTGTTTTAATAGTTCCTGATTTTTGCTTAAGTAAACAGCAAAGTTTGTACAGATCTAATGAAAACACACCCAGAAAGCCACGTTGTGTGATAAAATATGCAAAACAGACATTTGGCATCATCACTATGCTCGTGTTGGTGTAGTCTCATCTGTGCAAACCAAGTAAATGATTAAAAATGATTAGACCTAAATAAACACTGTGGAGAAGCATAAGTAAAAAAAAAAAGCAGAAATGATGGACATTTCTTTGAAAATGTTATTCTCAGCATTAGTGGGGGGAATCTGTAAAAGATTTTCATTAAAATTCAGTTATAACATGTAAGACATAGCACATCATAATAACTGTGAACATGCAAATTGGCAAGTTAAAAGCAAATTTTAATTGGCAAATTAAAGCCTTTGTAAAATGTAGTCCATTGTAACTGCATTGAACTTCTCTGATATATTTATTATCTAGGCTATGTTTATGTTCTTCTGGACAAAGTGCAAACGCATGCATGGGCAAGAATAAATACATTCAGATATTTAAATGGGTTTCAAATGAATAAATACCTGAAGGCAAAATGCAATCTAATGGAGCGAATTCATCCATGGTCGTGTTTATAATAAGCAGGATTCAACTGAAGAAGAAAACAAATTAAAAAAACGTATTAAAAGACAGTGTGAATATCTGACAAATTATATCGTCTAATCAAAACAACAGCTTTCAATTATGACATATAAAGAAATGCACTGACAAATAAAACACAATAGATCATTTAAAGTGTCTAAAATATAAGATAAAAACAGAAACGGATGAAATGTTCAGCCATCAGGGATCAGATCTTCTTTCACGGTCTTGTCTACATGAACTCTGTCCTGTGAATACTAACCTAAGATCTACTCTTGTAATATGTTACTAGTTAGCAGTCCCACATAGCCAGATTACTGGTCCGCACCGCAGATTATTCTGATCAGGAACCACCAATTTACAGAAGAGAAGACAACAGCACACATTCGCAGGTGTGATACTGCTCAATAAACAAAAGCTAGCATGAATACCTTTTAAACATAAGTAACATTTCACACACAATATTGGCAGTTACTTAGTATTTTTATATATTTATATAGTACTTGTATAGTATTTTTGCTTATAATTCAAAATAAAGTCAAAACAGAATCAATGATCGTATGCCTCCTATAGCAACACTAGGAGTGTTTAATGAGTGTTTTTGAATGAATCCCAGTGAATGATTCAATGAGAATAATAATACCTGTTAGTCTATGTAACATTTTTAATGAATGTGCACTTGTAGTGTACTTCAAATCTTAAAAAGTACACTTTCAGAACTGTTTCATAACACACTTAAGTACACTTTAATAAAAATGCACTTTGTAATAATGTCCAAATAAATGTTCTTATGATTTAATAATCTTCCGTTATGCTTTAAAGAAGTACACTTATTTTGCTGTGTTGATTAACATACTAAAGCACAAAGTATAATTTATAAAAGTGTGTTATTTGATATTATATTTCAAGTTATATTTTATTATATTTTAAATTAACTACATTACAACATTATTACAAATGTGCAATTACAGAATAAGAAATTTAGCATACATTTTTGAGTACATTCATCAGGACATGTTAACCATATTTCAAAGAGAATAGAAGTTATTATGAAATTAGTTTTATTCGTTTTTACATTTTTAATTTAATTGGAATTAACATGACTGTTCGAAAACATTACAGTTTGCACTTAAATATATTCTTTCCATAATAAATACTCTTTTTAAAAGCATGCTACTTATTTTTTTCACAGTGGAATAGCTAAAGTTTTGAAGAACATCTCATTTAAATGATAAACTGAAAAGTTAAGCTTCAAGCTTCAATAAATATATAATTATTTACTCAACACACAGTGCAAAATGTCATTACATGGATGAATCCCGCTGAGAGTAACAGATCAATGCAGGTAGAGAGGTGCATCCCTAACACTCTGCCAAAATGGATCAACATAGCAACTAAAAGGGGCTAATCCAACCTGACACCCACAAAACTATTGATGAAAGTAGAGTGCTGTGAGACATTGCACCAGAAGCTCAACAAACTCAAACTCAAGCAGGAGTTTTTTTTCTTCAGTGGAACACAAAGAGAGACAGTTTGAAGAATCGTCCTGCTCATTTTTTTACCAGCTTCAAAAAAGGATGCAAAAAAGCCATAAATGTACCATAAAATTGGTTCATGTGACTCATGCACTCTATTCTAATAGTTCTAAAATCATGTGAAGCCAGTTTTATGTGAAGGATGTAAAGAAATATATGACTTTCTCATTTCAGCCGAACGTAATTGTTATATTAAATAATATCCTGGCTCTTCCCTGCTTTGTAATACCATTGAATAGTGCCCAAGTTTTTGAAGCTCCAAAAAGTGCATCCATCCATCATATAAGTCATCCATATGACTCCAGTGGGTTAATAAAGGCCTTCTAAAGTGAAGCAATGGGTTTTGGTTAGAAATGGTCAAAGGTCATCCTTCCGCCAGAGCTCAACTCTCTCGTGAACATGCATTCCGCCGTTGCCAGTAATTATAATTGCCATTACATTTATTAACCCAATGGAGTCATATGGATTACTTTAATGATGGATGGACACGCTTTTTGGAGCTTCAAAAACTTGGGCACTATTCAATGGCATTACAAAACTGGGAAGAGCCAGAATATTATATCATATAACAATTATGAATTATGACTGAAATGAGAAAGTCATATACACCTAGGATGGTTTGGGGGTGAGTAAATTATGGGATAATATTTCATTTTTGGGTGAACTATTCCTTAATGCCTTATTCCCAATGGCTGTTTACATGTACGCAACTAAACCATTTATAATTGGATTGATGGCTCAATTGGACTGAAAAGCCTTGATATAAACAATTTTTCCTCAATAAACTCCAAATTACTGCTTATTATTAGTTAGTAAGGTAGTTGATAAGTTTAGGTATTGGGTATAAAGCGATGTAGAATATGGTCATGCAGAATAAGGCATTAATATGTGCTTTAATAAACAACCAATATCCGAGTAATATGCATGCTAATAAGCAACTAGTTAATAGTGAGAACTGGATCCTAAACTGAAGTGTTACCGAAATTTCGATTGCATTGAAAGAGGAGGTGTAGACCTGAAATAATACAATCAACAAGAAAAAATTAAGCATGAATCTGACTATTTTCTTAATCGGATTGAATCACAATGAATCAGTTGATTCAAACAGAGAAAAATAGGTGTCAAATGTATACCTTTAGGGGTACAGCAACTTGTCACAGGGGCAGTATCCTTAAAAGGACATATGTGTACCTTTTTTATACCACAAAACGTTTCCTAGTAGTACCTTAAGGTACATATTTGTACTAATATGCACCATTCAAGAGTAAAAAACGTCATCAAAGATGTCCTTTTAAGGGTACTGCCCCAGTGACAAGCAGTTTTTTGACACCCTTTGTGTTGAGTCCACAAAACTAGTCTGAATAATTCATTCATGAATCTGACAGTTCGACTCACTGACTCAAAACAGTTGCAGTTAGCGAATCAATTAGCGAATATTTGTCTGTTCCTCAAACAAAGCTACATTATCACTTGAGTTAAAATTACTTTTATGGCATAAAAGTCATAGTCTACTTAAATGGGGATTGTTTTTCATTTTTGAAGCTGGAAAAGCTTGAACGTTCCCATTGATTGTAACTGCATAGAAAAGAGTAACCGGCCCAAATTCTTAAAAATGTCTTCATTTGTGCTCTGTTGTATAATTAGCTTATGAGAATGTGCAATTAAACATGTTATGTATGAAATAGAGGCAATTACTATAATTACTATCATTAAATTTTTGAAACATTCAGCACAGCTGAAAAGGTGATTCTGAGGGTAAACACCTCACAATTATCTTCACAACAACACAGTAAAAGACGGGTTGAGGGAGTGAGTTTTTTTTTTTTTTACTTCAAAAGACTGCCAGTACGGTTAAAAAAATCAGCCTTGTCAACGGCTAAAGTAAGTTCTTTCTTTTCCTCCATTGTGTCTTTAATTAATTTGGCCCTTGTTGTGTAGTTTTTTCCCTCTGGGTGTTTTTGTAATTAGTTCTATTGACTGAAATTTCAAGGCTCTCTGACTTAGTCTGGGGAAATTCTCTGCTTGACATCAGTTCTTGTACTTTAAAGAAGAGCCAGGGTTCATTCTAAGGTTGAGTGCCCAAAACTTTAATAACTCCCTTATTATGTGCACAAGTAAATCACACAAGTGCTTCTTCAGAGACAGAATGTATTTTTTAATGAAAGTCAACTATCATTATCTACAGCTTTCGGTTCTGGCACGATTTCACTCAAATCTTTAGCAAAGCTCACTGGTTACTTCATAAACCTCACACTCTATTCCCTCAAAGCAAACCTCAAGAGATACTGTAAAGAAATTATTACATCATGAAGATTAATACATACAGTAGATTAACTACGAGAAATAATCCGTCCATAAAAGTGATGGAGAAGTTAAACATGCTATCAATATGCACAGTGACAAGCACTTACTGAACACTTGCCATTTGGCTCTGTCTCAAATCCTAAAAGCGGACTATAACGTTAGACAGCAGGCGTATGCGCGTTCAGCGTTCGAATAGAAAATGTTTTTGGGGGAATCAAACACGTATATAATTAATGTCTAGGTAGCCAGCTCGCTAGTTTAACAGATGCAGCCTGTATCTGTAGCGTACTCACTCTGTGAATGGGTATCCAGCAGCATGTGTCCAGTCCACGTTTGTGTACAATCAACGAGTGCCGAAGACAAGCGCTTGAGCTCCAGAATATTGCGTGACGTTCGTCACAGCGACATCTAGAGGTGGATTGTGCACCTACACGGATTCCTGAGGTCGTCATCCAGAATTCAATGCTAGATAGCTAGATAGATAGATAGATAGCACATTTAAACATAGCAGAGCTATCCAGAGTGCTGAACAGAGTAAAGGATAAATCAAATACAAACAGAATAAAACAAAACAGACAGTAAAACAGAAGTATGATCATATTGATCATATTTAAAAATGGTAATGGACAGTGCAAGCATATGTCCAGAGGCAATTGGTTCCATAGACAGGGCAGCAATGGAAAAAGCTCTATCTCCCTTAGTTTTTAGACGGGTGCGAGGGATACTGTATATTTAAAAGTCTGGAAGATGACAGAGGAGTAAGAAGATCTTTAAGATAAAATGGAACTTGAGCATTAAGAGCTTTAAAAACTAACAACAGGATTTTAAACTGAATTCTAAAATGGATCGGGAGCCAATGAAGCAAAGCTAAAATTGGGGTGACATGATCATATTTCTTTGTCCTGGTCAGCAATCTTGCAATTGCATTTTGTACCATCTGGAGGTGTGCAAGCGAATAACTGAGGAAGACCAAGATACAATGAGTTACAATAGTCTAAGCGTGAGGTAATAAAACGTCTCGGTTACGTATGTAACCCTCGTTCCCTGAAGGAGGGAACGGAGACGTACGTCGGAACTGACCGACGAATTGGGATCTGTTTTCAGAGACCAATCTGCTTCGAGTGTTTCTAAACGAGCCAATATCGATTGGCATGCGGTCCACGCTCCGCCCGCTGTGCTGGTATAAATACAGAAGTGGAATACCGCATCCTCGCTTTTCAACTGAGGAGCCGAAACAAGTGGCTCGGCCTTCAGCTGAAGCACAGCACCTGGCGACGGGACGTACGTCTCCGTTCCCTCCTTCAGGGAACGAGGGTTACATACGTAACGAGACGTTCCCTTTCAGTCGGTCACGTTCGACATACGTCGGAACTGACCGACGGATTGGGATCCCTACCAACACGCCAGGATGCTGGCCCTTCCAGCGCCCTGCTTGAGCTCACTGGACCGCTCCATCATTGGAGAGGATGTCAGGGCTCCAGGCAGGGAAGGACAGTCACTGCTGTTCCTGCAAGACCCACTCAGAGTGACTATTGGATAACGCTGGGAAAGCGTACCCGTTTGGGAACGGGACGCTGCGGGGCCACGTGCCTCAACGGAGGGAGAGGTGGCAAATTACACATAAGGACTAGCCTATCAGGGTAGTACAACATATGGCAGTCTCTGGGGTGGATCCAGCCTGATTCCAGGGGGGAAGAACACCGCCAGAGACGACAGAGCGAGCTCTGTCAAGGGAAAGACACGGGGCTAGCCGAGTAGGGTAGCTGGTACCGTGGAGAATAGACATATGGGGTTGCCGTTGGGAACCGCTACATATGGAACCCAGCCTACACACACGTTCCACAAGCATACGGGTGCAGGCCTGGCGTCAGACGGCCGCAACGTCCTGACACCGAAGGGGGTGACGGAGGAGCTCGCCAGGGTTCGCCATTTTCTGGGGAACACGACTGGAGATAAATAACGCGACGCATCCGGCCCAGGGGGCGGGAATGGCGTCGCAAGCCGACACTAGAACGGGCACTTCGCGCTACTGGCCACTGGGGCGAGTACACGGGAAGATACCGGCTCTACACGGAGGCTATAGAATCTAGCGAACGTGTTAGGTGTCGCCCAGCCCGCAGCTCTACATATATCTGTTAGCGAGGCGCCCTGAGCCAGAGCCCAGGAGGAGGCTACACTCCTAGTTGAGTGCGCTCGCAACCCGAACGGGCAGGGCACGTCTTGGGACTGGCACGCCAAGACAATAGCATCCACTATCCAGTGGGCTAACCTCTGCTTGGAGACAGCCTTTCCTTCTGCTGGCCTCCGTAACAGATGAAGAGCTGTTCTGAGGTCCTAAGGCTTCGAGTTCGGTCCACGTAGGCGCGGAGAGCGCGGACGGGACAGAGCAAAGCCAGGGCTGGGTCTGCCTTCTCCGAAGGCAGCGCTTGCAGGTTCACCACCTGGTCCCGGAAAGGAGTGGTAGGAACCTTGGGCACGTATCCGGGCCGGGTCTCAGGACAACGTGAGAGTTACCTGGCCCGAATTCTAGGCACGATTCATTGACCGAAAGTGCGTGCAGGTCCCCTACCCTCTTGATGGAGGCCAATGCAACCAAGAGTACTGTCTTCATGGACAGGACATTCAGCTCAATGGACTGCAGAGGCTCGAAGGGAGGCTCTGGAGTGCTCTCAGCACCAGAGCTAAGTCCCAAGAGGGTACCGGGTTTGGACGAGGAGGATTCAGCCTCCTCGCACCCCTGAGGAACCTGACGATTAGGTCGTGCTTCCCTAAGGACTTACCATCAACTGCATCGTGATATGCCGCTATTGCGCGACATACACTTTAAGGGGTGGAGGAGACAGCCTTCGCTCCAACCCATCTTGCAGGAAGGAAAGCACGGCGCTAACCGAACACCTTCGGGGTCTTCGCGGCGAGAAGAACACCACTCAACGAACAGGTTCCACTTCAATGCATAGAGGCGCCTCGTAGAGGGGCTCTAGCGAAGTGATGGTGTCCACCACTGCCTGTGGTAGACCACCTAGAACCTCCGCGTCCCGTCCAGGGACCAGACATGGAGTTTCCAGAGGTCTGGGCGCTGGTGCCATAGTGCGCCCGTCCCCTGAGAAAGTAGGTCCTTCCTCAGAGGAATGGGCCAGGGAGGTGCTGTCGCGAGGAGAGTTAGTTCGGAGAACCAGGTCCGGTTGGGCCAGTAGGGCGCAACTAGCAAGACCTGCTCCTCGTCCTCCCTGACTTTGCACAGTGTCTGTGCGAGAAGGCTCACTGGGGGGAACGCATACTTGCGTAGGCCCCGGGGCCAGCTGTGTGCCAGCAGTGCATCCGTGCCGAGGGTGCCCCCGGTCAGGGAGTAATACAGCTGGCAATGGGTCGACTCTGGAGAGGCAAACAGGTCTACCTGTGCGGCTCCGAAGAGGCCCCATATCAGCTGGACCACCTGGGGATGGAGTCGCCACTCCCCCGAAGGTGTCGGCTGCCGTGAGAGCTTGTCGGCTGTCTGGTTGAGCGCACCTGGGATGTGAATGGCGCGAAGCGACCTCAGATGCTTCTGACTCCAAAGGAGGAGATGGCGGGCGAGCCGGAGCATGCAACGGGAGCGTAGACCACCCTGACGGTTGATGTACGCAACGGCCGCAGTGCTGTCCGTGCAGACCAGTATGTGCTTGCCCTGTAGCGGCTTTTTTAGACGTACTGCCAGTAGCTCTAGGCAATTGATATGCCAATGCAGTTGGGGCCCCGTCCACAGACCCGAAACTGCATGCCCGTTGTACGTGGCCCCCCAGCCGGTGGATGAGGCATCCGTGAAGACCACAGCATGCCTGGACACCTGTTCTAGAGGTACTCCGCCCGTAAAACGAAGGGTCCGCCCACGGCTGAAGGTTTGGCGGCAGTAAGGGGTAACTGAGACCCGGTACTTGCCGCTCTGCCACGCCCATCTCGGGACTCGGCCGTGAAGCCAGTGCTGAAGCGGTCTCATATGTAGCAATCCGAGCGGCGTTACCATGGCTGCAGATGCCATATGCCCCAGGAGCCTCTGAAAGAACTTCAGTGGGACCGCTGTCCTGCCTTTGAACGTATTCAAGCAGTTCAGCACCGATCGAACTTCGCTCCTCTGTGAGCGCGCAGTTCGATTGACCGGTCCAGCTCCATACCGAGATAAGAGATCCTCTGTGTGGGACAGAGTTTGCTCTTCTCTCGGTTGACCCGAAGGCCCAACAGGCTGAGGTGACGGAGCACCAGGTCCCTGTGTTCGCACAACTGCTCTCTGGACTGGGCGAGTATGAGCCAGTCGTCGAGGTAGTTGAGGATCCGAACGCCGCGTTCTCTGAGCGGAACAATGGCTGCCTCCGTGACTTTCGTGAAGACACGGGCGACAGGGACAGCCGAAGGGCAGGACTTTGTGCTGATATGCCTTCTCCTCGAGCGCAAAGCGTAGGAACGGTCTGTGTCTCGGGAGAATGGAGACATGAAAGTCTGCGCGTCCTTCAGGTCGATCGCTGCGAACCAATCTTGGGGACGGATGCATTCGAAAATGCGTTTCTCGTCAACATTCTGAGCGGGAGCTTGTGCAGGGCCCGATTCAGGACACGCAGGTCAAGATTGGTCTCAACCCACCCCCTTTCTTGGGTACAATGAAGTAAGGGCTGTAGAACCCTGACTTCATATCGGCTGGAGGAACCGGCTCGATCGCGCCTTCGCCAGTAGGGCTTTTCGATCTCTAACCGCAAGACATGGGCATCGCAGCTCCGCACAGAGGTGAAGAGGATGCCCTTGAACTTGGGAGGCCGGCGAGCGAATTGAATCGCGTGGCCGAGTCTGATGGTGCGGATGAGCCAGCGAGGCGGCCTGGGGAGCTCTAGCCAGGCCCCCAGGAACCGGACAAGCGGGACCATCGGCACCACAGACGTACCAGGGGTGGGGCAGCGAGGTGGGAGACTCAGACCCGACTCGGGAGGCCCGGCGGCCCGGAGTTTGTCTGAGCCTCCCAGGTGGGGCAGAGAGTGGGTGAGAAGGCTTGGTTGCGTCCTCGGTGCCCACTCTGCTGCCCCCTGCCTGGGGAAGGCAGGAGGGAGGAGTACTCAAGTTCGACCCGGGAGGCCCGGAGGCGGCCCGGAAAATCGACTGAGCATTCCTGGGTTGGACAGAGTGTGGGTGAGAAGGCCTGGAGGCGTCTTCGGTGCCCACACTGCTGCCCACTGGCGAAAGGAGGGGAGGCGAGGAGTGGCAAGGCCCGGGGGCGTCGCACACTGCCCGCCTGGGCCTCCTGGAGCCGAGGGAGGGAGGAAACTGCCCGTCTCAGGGCCGCTTGCCCCTACGCTTGCCGGCAGGCTTAGCGGAGCCCTGAGCGGGTTGGGCGCCCCCCTTTCGTCCGGCGCCCTGCTGCCCGGGTGGAGGCTGCTGCTTGGGCTTAGCAGGGGCAGAGGCGGACGCAGGGGGACGCCCTCGGCGACGAGCAGGCGGAGGTGCTGCAGCCGACGACTGGGTGGAGGCAGCAGCAGGTCGTCGGGGCAGGATATTTTTGATCGCCTCCGTCTGCTTCTGGGCCATCGAGAACTGCTGGGCGAAGTTCTCGATGGCGTCGCCGAAGAGGCCGGCCTGGCAGACAGGGGCGTTGAGGAACCGCACCTTGTCAGTATCACGCATGTCTGCCAGGTTCAGCCACAGGTGGCGTTCCTGGACCACTAAGGTGGACATCGCCCGACCCAGGGAGCGCGCAGTGACTTTCGTCGCCCTGAGGGCGAGATCCGTCGCCGTGCGCAGTTCCTGCATAACGCCTGGGTCAGAACTACCCTCGTGCAGTTCCTTGAGCGCTTTGGCTTGGTAAACCTGCAGGAGCGCCATGGCATGCAAAGCCGACGCGGCCTCTCCGCAGGCTGTGTAAGCCTTGCCCGTCAGCGCGGGCGAGAACTTACACGCCGGGAGGGAGGCGTGGGTTACCCGCCAGTTGGTGACGGTCTTGGGACACAGTTGCATCGCAACCGACCGTTCGACTGGGGGGATCCCCACGTAGCCCTTAGCCGCGCCGCCATCGAGGGTAGTGAGGATGGAGGAACCAGTCGATCGATGTCTGGCGCTGATGGGCGCCAGCCACGACCTCGTGAGTTCCTGATGCACCTCCGGGAAGAATGGAACTGGGGCGGGGCGCTGAGAACCAGCACGGGCCGCTCCGAGAAACCAATAATCCAGCCGCGAGGGCTCGGGACACGGTGGAGGGTTCCACTCGAGCCCGACCCTTGCGGCGGCCCAGGAAAGCATAGCGGTGAGCTCTGGATCAGGCTCGGGCAACGCTACCACACCCGAAGGGGGCAACGCAGCCGAGTCTTCATCTCCAGAGTCCATTAGCTCATCCCCCGATGCAGCAATCGACATCATGTCCTCAGCCGGAGCTCCAAAGGTAACGGCTGGCCCCCCATGGGAGGGACCAGGACGCTCCCTTGGAAGCTCCACCGGCGCAGCGGAGGGGGGAGGGTCCCGAGGGGCTTGGTGTCCCGTCGGGGGTGCCCTCACAGTTACCCTCAGGTCTCCACCAAAGGCATCAGCCAAAGTAGCAGCCCTCTGCTTTGCAGCGGGAGGACCACTAGATCGGGGGATGCGCAATGGGACTCCACCCCTTTTGAGGTAATCGAGCCTAGACCGTAGGACTGCGATGGTCATGTTCCCACAGTGGGAACATGAGTCATTCACAAAAAGCTGCCTCAGCGTGCTGAACGCCCAAACACGTGAGGCAACGATCGTGACCGTCAACTGGGGACAGGAAGCGACTGCATCCAGAAACACACGGTTTGAATGACATCTTGGAGATGCAGGGTCAAACCGTGTTTTGCTCTTTTAGAGAGGAAAGAAAGCTCTAATAGTGCTGAAGCACACAGGGAGATGGCCGCGGCTCACAGCAGTTCAAAGGTGCAAGCCTGCTGTGAGCACTCAGAGGACACCCAGGCAGGCTGAGAACAGCTGATCCCTCGAGAAGCGACCACCCGCTGAATCGCGCCGTCACACCCGCACCCGGAAGTCGAGCGATCCTTCCCGACACGTCTTTTTGAGAGAACACTCTTCGCAGGATACCCAGCGTTAGACAACAACAGGGTTCGGCTCTGAAGTAGAAAGCGAGGATGCGGTATTCCACTTCCGTATTTATACCCGCTTTGCGAGGCGGGCGTGGACCGCATGCCAATCGATATTGGCTCGTTTAGAAACACTCGAAGCAGATTGGTCTCTGAAAACAGATCCCAATTCGTCGGTCAGTTCCGACGTACGTCGAACGTGACCGACTGAAAGGGAAACATGAATAACCTTCTACAAGTCTTGGAATGACAAAAATTATTTAAGTTTGGAAATAATCCGCAATTGATAAAAACTATTCTTAACATTTTTTGGTTAAACAAGAGAGTCCAAGATGACCCCAAGGTTCTTAACCTAGGAAGAAACATGAGGGGAAGTGATTACCCAGCTCCTTAATGAGATTACTCAATTTTCGGAGACCAAAAACAATTATTTTCCATAAGTTGGAAAAATAGTTTGATAACCATTTTTTAATGCCACAGATACATTCCAACAAAGGTTGAATGGGATCAGCAGCTTTCAACGGCAGGTACAGTTGTGTATCAGCAACGTAAAAATTAAATTAAATATTGTGCTTCTTAATATTATCCCCCAGTGGACACATATATAAGTTAAAAAGAAGCGGACCCAAAATAGAGCCCTGAGGTACTCCACTATAATAATAGGAGCAGAAGTTGAAGAGAACTTACCTAGCTCTACAGAAAAAAAAGACCTGTCTTTAAGATATGAACGAAACTGTAAGGCCGTACCCTTACCATAAATCTAAATAGATCGATGGATCATGTTATTTTAAAATATAATTATAAATTCATAGCAGAGAGACCAGGCAACATACTGTTGTGGTAAACTCACTTTTAACAATTGACATGGCCATGTAGCCCTTTACCTTCAAAGCTATTCTTCTTTTCAACATCTTCACCACTATCCTTTTACAATCAGCTATCTTCATATCAAGGCTGGTTGTGCTTCAACTGAGCAAAATAAAAAAGCATAAAGAAAAAATAAAGAAAAGTCTGAAGGAAAATAAAATGTTGAGCATAAGAACCTCAAGAGCCCAATGTTAACAGTCATTCAACTTTGTGATGAATTTCTAAGTTCATTCAACAAACATCATGTGTGTTTTTTTTTTACCGTTTCGGGTTAGTTCAAAATGTAAGACTCAACATTGGTTTGGTACAACAAGCTTATTACTGATCGTCACCTCATTGATATAAGTGCAGGCAGCTCACCCCTCACCATCTGCTGAGAAGATAGACACTGGATAGTTCTGAACATAAATCAAAAAATGAGACACAACTGAGTTAAAACTAAAGGGGAAAGCAGGACACCTGCACTAGCCAGACTGATAAATCCTTCCTCTCCACTACATTTAAGAATTGAAACTTCAATGGAAAAATATCCATGCCAAAAACACCCATTTCCATTGCATAAAATGTTCATAGCTATATATATATATATATATATATATATATATATATATATATTTTTTTTTTTTTTTTTTTTTTTGAGAGATTGATGACATGACCTCCACACAATGCTCATACTTTATTTATCAAAAAAAAGAAAAGAAAAAAAAAGCTCATGGTCTCTAGAGTCTGGTTTCATGTCAGCGCTGTACAAATAGCAGTGTGTTTGGCCACATATACATAAATCATAAATTATCCATCACCGAGTCTGCTGCCACTTGGCCTCACCCAGAGAAAAAGACCCGTCACAAATATGGCTTTCTGTCTGCCGGTAGTAAACAAAAGGCAGGTCTAATTTGATAAGGGACACCAAGGTTAAATTTTGCCTGCACAGCACACGATCCAGTGTCGCCAAGGCTTTCTCAGCCAGCTGTAAAATTATTCTGCTGTATAACAGCTTGGGCAAGACTGATAAGACAGATTTCCTGAGACAAGCCGGTAAGAAAAGCACAAGCTTGTATCCTCGGAGTCGCCTGCCATTTCGTACACATTGATACATCCTGCCTGGCAAGAAACAGATAAACATAACCAGATTATTGGAGTTGCAGAACCCCAAAAGAGGAGGTTGTGGGTGTGTATGTGTGTGTGTCTGATACTTGATTGAGAAACCAGAGCATTCAAGTTGATTTCTCGCTTTTGGAACGATTGCAAAAGTGCTATCATTGACATGCCCTTCTAACTTTTCTGGCAGTAGACTCTGCAAATATGACAACGTTAACTGCATTGGTCATTGGGACATGCAATGTGCCCATTTTTGACTGTTTAATTATCTAAATTCAGAGTTTAAATCTTCCATGTTATTTTACCACGTGTTTGAACTCTTTTTTGATGGGAGATAACATCAAGTCCTTTATCTTTGACATCTGGCCTCAATTGGTGTTTCTGGGCAAAGCCTTCCAGATAAAGCTAATTACAATGGAAAGGAAAGCAGGACTTTGTCAAACAAGAGTTTTAACATCAGATAAAAGACATAACAGAACTATAAGAAAAATTTCTTGCTTTCACTATTTGAATGAGGTTCATTTAATAAAAAAAAAAAAAAAGTCCAATTAGCTTAAACCATGCAATTTAAACCACTTCAGTTCTGCAGCATATTTTGAATGATTATGATGGATGCAATATTGGACCCATGGGTGGGGCGCAGAGTTGAATTGGTTAATAAAAAAAGGTCTTTGTTTGATCAGATTCTAGTCTGGATTCTAGGTTCTAGTCTTGTGGTGAAAAAAACATATATATATTTACAAGTCTGCCGGAAGTTAGTTATTTTAGTCTATAAAGTTTTAAATATGGATATATTTTCTTACACAAACGCATTGTTTCGCTTCATAAGGCCTTTATTAACCCCCCTGAGCCATGTGGAGCACTTTTATGATGGATAGATGCATGTTTATGGACTTCAAAAATGAACCAACAAGTCACTGCCATTATAAAGCTTGGAAGAGCCAGGACATTTTTAATATAACTTGAAGATTTTATTCATCTGAAAGAAGAAAGTCATATACACCTAGGATGACTTGAGGGTGAGTAAATCATGGGCTAATTAAAATTTTTGAGTGAACTATCCCTTTAAGACATGTGCAGTATTCCTATTTTAGTCGCATTATCAAAGTGCATTATAGACATGTAGCCTACACACCTTAATCACACTATTAACGTCACATAGGAGTTTTCGCCACATTTTGCGACAGGACAACCTTTTGACGGAAAACAAGAGAGCATGGCTTGGCTTCAAGCAACTCTTTCCTTCCAGTCCTTAGGCTAATTTGTATCCGCCGTCGTTTATTTGCACGTATAGCATGACAAATAATTAACTGCACTTTAGTAAAATTTTAATATGAAACACAACTTTATACGGTACCATAACGAAGATGAACTGTATGTTGATTATGTGAAATTCTGGAGGGAACGTCGGACTGCATGGCATGTGGATGTAATGGTGTGTGCCACTAATTGATCTATCTATGTTCTATAACATGTAAAACGGGAACATAAACTGAATATTCTAAAAGCAAATCATGTAAACACCTTAATCAGAACATTGCCTTATTCAGATTAAGGTCAAAGAACATACAGTAGTTCTGATGTTCAGCAAAAGATTGTTGAGCTTCACAAAATACAGTAGAAAGTGGCTGTAGGAAAATAGTTAAGCATTGAAAACCCCCATTTCCACCATCGGGGCAATAATTAAGAAAGGTCCCATCAACTAAATATGTTAAAAATCTGCCTGCAAGAGGACGTGTGTCTATATCGTCCTAATGCACAGTGAGGAGAATTTGAGTGGCCAAAGACTAGTTTATTAGTTGAGATTAGTTAGTTACATGTTGTTTGGGAAGGTTTAAAGAAAAATCCTTCTTGCTCATCCAGAAACAAACTCCAGCATATTCAGTTATCAGACATGACTGGAATTTCAAAAGGGTTCTATGGTCAGAGGGAACTAAAAAAAGAGCTGTTTGCCAGCAAACCCACCAGATGGGATTGGTGCATACAGACATAAAGTACCACATGTCCACGGTTAAAAATACAGCTGGATCTTTAATGTTGTGGGCCTATTTTTTACTGGAGATCCTGGACATCTTGTTCAGATACACGGCATCATGGATTCTATCAAATACTAACAGATAAAAAATCTAAACCTGATGGCCTCTGCTAGAAATCTTATAATGGGCCGAGGTTGGATCTTCCACCAGGATAACGATCCAAAACAATAATTGTGGCCAATGTTAAGAAAAACATTTATTTCATAATGAGATCTCCCCCCTACTTTCAATTGTTTAACTTCAATGAAAGGTTAGAATTGTGTGCATTTTTTTAAATGAAAGATCAAAAGGATAAACAATGCATGGTCAGAAACAATGCTCAGGTAGGCCGTGGCATTTAAACAATGCCCAATTGACACTAAGGGGCCTAAAGTGTGCCAAGAAAACATCCCCCACACCATTACACCACCACCACCAGCCTGCACAGTGGTAACAAGGCGTGATGGATCCATGTTCTCATTCTGTTTACGCCAAATTCTGACTCTACCATCTGAATGTCTCAACAGAAATCGCGACTCATCAGACCAGGCAACATTTTTCCAGTCTTCAACTGTCCAATTTTGGTGATCTCATGCAAATTGTAGCCTCTTTTTCCTATTTGTAGTGGAGATGAGTGGTACCAGGTGGGGTCTTCTGCTGTTGTAGCCCATCCGCCTCAAGGTTGTGCGTGTTGTGGCTTCACAAATGCTTTGCTGCATACCTCGGTTGTAACGAGTGGTTATTTCAGTCAAAGCTGCTCTTCTATCAGCTTGAATCAGTCGGCCCATTCTCCTCTGACCTCTAGCATCAACAAGGCATTTTCGCCCACAAGACTGCCGCATACTGGATGTTTTTCCCTTTTCACACCATTCTTTGTAAACCCTAGAAATGGTTGTGCGTGAAAATCCCAGTAACTGAGCAGATTGTGAAATACTCAGACCGGCCCGTCTGGCACCAACAACCATTCCACGCTCAAAATTGCTTAAATCACCTTTCTTTCCCATTCTGACACCCAGTTTGGAATTCAGGAGATTGTCTTGACCAGAACCACACCCCTAAATGCATTGAAGCAACTGCCATGTGATTGGTTGAGTAGATAATTGCATTAATGAGAAATTTAACAGGTGTTCCTAATAATCCTTTAGGTGAGTGTATATTTATTTATTTACACGTTGGGTTTATTTAATGTGTATTCACTGCTGATAATTCGAAAGCCTTTTTGTTTGTTATCCTACTAATAATTGATGTTGGTTTATGATAGAAATAGAGAGTTCAAAGGAGTGTGTTGAGCTTGTCACTAAAGTGACCTGAAGCACAGTGCATGTAAACAAAACACACAGAAAAGAAAAGGCCACCAATTTCACCTCACATATGGTGAAAGCTTCAGCCCTGGAGTCATGTCAGACATTTTGTAGACTGGCCACAGAATCTCAGAGAAATAGAAACAATATTTCATCCCAGCGTACCCTGTTCAATGATTTATTAAAAGCTCTGTGTTGTCATTTGAAATTTCATCTATAGTTATTTTTTCCTTAAGAAAAACTTTTTTTATCTGTCTCTCAGATCTATACATAAAAGGTCTATCAGATGCAATGGTCTATAAGATTACAGTATTGTAAATGTTAAATATTGATAATACTGCGATTAAAGTTCTTCTAAGTTTAGAATGAAGTGTTTGTTTAGCATTACTATCTAAATGACTCAAAAGTAAATAATGAATGGTTGTGTATATCATCCATATATGACCAGAAAATAAACTATGTGACTCAAGCTTTTATGCTTTTGATTAATATATTCATAACAGCACTTAAGGCTCTGTTAGCCGAGGGAAACCTCTGCCTTCTGAAACTTTGAGATAAAAGTTTTGTCAGACAAACAATATTAAACTTTTATAGCAATACAAAATGAGAGAGATTATTAATGGGGTAAATCAAATGTGCAAGAAAAAATGGTGTTAAGATTTTTGGAATAGTAGAAAAAGAATTAAATTTGTGGAATAGTAAATGTAAAGTGCAGGAGAGCAACACAAATTTTTATGTGTGAATAGCAATTGTGAGAATGACATGTTCAAAGTTTCACTTGAACATTCTGTTTCTTTCACCTTCTGTCATCTATGCTCATGCTTGTTCAGCATTGTTCTTTAAAGCAGGGCAAACCTTAAATTTTATGTTTATTGTTTTAACATTTTGATCATAATGTATTCATATATAATTGTCAATTACAAATAATCTCCACTGACATGCAACGTCTAACTCAAGGGTTCTCAACTTTGATCCTTGAGGACCGCTTTCCTGAAGAGTTTTGCTCCAACCCTACCAAACATACCTGAACAAGCTAATCAATGTCTTCAGAATTACTAGAAAATTATAGGATGCTTCTCAAATGGAAGGCAGCAACCTATAGTCCAGGCCTTCTGAGGCTTGTAGGCAAGAGTCCTCCTCAGCATGAAACACTAGAATGAGAAAGTGCATCACAAATGTTTCCACCTTAGCGGTCTCAACACAAAAATCATTTGAAAAAGCGTTACATTAACTGCCTTTCCATTAATGCAGTACAGGTAATGACAACCATCTGTGGTCTCCTAGTGGTTTACATTATGCACAGTTAGCATTATGTGATTAATTTACAACAAAACATTAAAGCTGAAGGCCCTTGCACCCGGGACCACCGCCACCTGGTGGCCTCAGGGAAACAATGAATAGTGGGCGACATGCATTTAAGCGGGTAAATATAGGAGAAATATGGAAAAGTTGTTTCAATATATGCCACACTTCCTGCTGCCAGCAGGTGGAGCTTTGACTATAACTGAATATTGGTGTGTAGATGTCTTCAGGTCGAGACTATTATACAACATCTGAAGTTTGGGGCAATTTGGACAATGCATGCCTGAGTTACAACAACTTCCTGTTTTGTGGCGTTAATCGCGTACATTCGCACTGAGCCAAGTGTTGCATGATTTAACGTTTCTAGCATGTTTGGTACTTCATGGCATATTTAAATGTGTTTCTGGGAATAAATTACATGCGTAAAGCATTCCATTTCCTGTTGCTGTTGCCAGCAGTTGGCGCTATGACTAACTGAATATTGGCATGTAAATGTCTTCAGGCTAGGACTTTATCAGGCCACCACGCCCTTCAGCGAAAACTCAAGATCTTCACAATTTAACATCCTTAAGGCCTTAAGACTAGACTAACCAAATATATTGTTGTTTTGGTTAAATCTCTAGGAGGAGTTAATCACAGTGTAAAACATGCAATTTCCCATTGCCCGCAGGTGGCGCTATGCCTGTAACTGAATATTGACATGTAGATGTCTTCAGGTCAGGACTCTTATCAAATATGCAAAGTTTGGGGCAGATCGGACATTGTATGCCCAAGTAACAAGAACTTCCTCTTTCATGGCGAAACACTGAACCTTGTCAGACCGCCACGGACATGCCCTTCAGCAAAAACTCAAGATCTCAACTTCGCCAAGGCCTTTAGATTAGACTGACCAAATATGATGTTGATCTGATTAAATCTCTAGGAGGAGTTTGTTAAAATACAACGTCTGGAAATGGGTCCTGTTGGGTTTTCAGATTTTGCTCCCAGGGACTTTTTTGTAGGTATTGGGCTGTTACATGTGTCTACCGAATTTCATACCTGTATGTGAAATGTAGCATGAACAGAGCTTAATTGAAATTTTGTAGGTGGCGCTATCGAGCCATTTTGCCACACCTAATTCTGAGACCTATATCAGACGTAAATTTTCATCACTTCTGACGTGTGTGCAAAGTTTTCGAGTTTTCGAGCATGTTTAGGCCCTCAAAAAATGTGATTCATTTAGGAGAAGAAGAATAATAGACTGAGCAATTACAATAGGTCCTCCCACCATCGGTGCTCAGGCCCATATAACACCTTTATCTCCTAAATTATGTTTTTGTCTTGCATTATGTTGTGAAATTGGAGAAGCTCAGTGCTGATTCATTTTCTGCTAATTCTTTTTTTGTGAATTACAATGTGTGCAAAGGATTGTGGTTGATTGGAGGATGCAAAGGATACACTTGATGCATCCTTCAAAATCGTCATCAAGTTCCATCAAAGTACGTCTCAATTTAAAGTATCCTTTGAAGGCAGCCTTTGTTTTGTGTCCTTAATTATGCCTTCAAAGGATACTTTAAATTGAGACGTACTTTGATGGAGCTTGATGACGTAGCAGCCGTATACAGCCTTACTAGGATACAGCCTTCCAGTTGAGAAGCACCAATAGGTAGGTGAGTTTAATCAAGGTTGGAGCAAAACTGGACCTTGATGGCCAGAGAGTTTTATTTTTTATTTATTTTATTTTTGTCATCACACCAGTTTGGTGGTTTTTATGAGTGAATCATTGAATCATTCAGCCAACCGATTCGTTCAAAACACAGATTCATTTAGGAACAAAACATCCATCTTAATGACTGAATCATTGATTCATTCATTAATGAATCGCATAGTTCTGAGTAGAATTATTTTGTGACCATTTTATGAACACTGTGAATTTGGATGTATAGTAGTCTAATATATAAAAGGGAAATAGGTTTATTCTAATCTCAGCCACAGACATCACACCCACAGACCATTGGCTGAACATCTTATGCATACACAAAATGGGACACACATCAAGAGCTTCGAAGTCGTCATCTGAATGTTTGAATACTACAGGATTTCCACAAGACGTGTCACTTTCTTTAACAGTCCTAGAAACAAAGAAGTTGTCAAGAAGAACAAAGAAAAAAGCCATTGTGTTTACAACTGTGACAATGAGCGCTTATCATGATCAACTAAATGCTGGATTTACAAAAGTATGTGAAGTTCACAGCATAATAGACTTTAAAATACATCCAAGCGTTTTACATGCCAGCTTGTTATGGCAGGGACATTGACTACATTTTCACACCCCTAAATATGACGCTGAACAAAACTAACTGTGATTGGTTGATTTACACACAAAATTATTTTATTTTAATTATTGTGTTTTATTTTAATTATTGTATTATTTTAATTATTGTGATTTTAACGGTAAAAGACTGTAAAATGCTATGGTTAAAAACAGTTAACTGGTTAACAGAAAGTTTTTGCACTAAATGGTGAATAACTGTAATAGATCTAACCTTACATTTAATGTAATTTTACAGTAAAATGCCGTTAAATTTACAGTTTTTGAAGTGAAAAAGAACAAGTCATTGTGTAATTTACAGTGAAAAACCGTAATTCACAGAATTCCCTGCGTGACACTTCACATTTGTATTTTGTACATGTATTTTTGTTGAAATAACTGTTTCTTAGTTTTTCTTATTTTTTCTAATCAGGTATGTACATTTTATGTTACATCTAATGTTGTTAAATTAATGTTTATTGCATTTTTAAAATTGTATGTGTGTTACCATGATGGTGTTTAGTGTTTGTGTGAATGATACTGCACCTTCTATATATGAATATTGTTCTCCTAAAAGCTTCATCCTAAAAGCTTCATCACCACAGTGATTGGTAGTTGTCAGTATATATCAAAGGTACATAACAGATATTAGTATTTCAATAGGTTGTTTTTTTTTTTTTTTTTTCAAATACAGCTATTTACTGTAAGTTTAACTTAAATCTGTAAAACCTAAAATGTTGCTACCATATTTTTACGGTAAAGTTCTGGTAAAGTTTCAACTACAGCTGCCGTTTTTTTAACATAAATTTTACGGGGATTTTTTTTTACAGTGTGTCAGTCAGGTGGCCTTTTGGATGGTCCTTAGCCATTGAAAGCTATGGAGTCCAGACTTCCGCTGTCATGAGCTGCACAAGACTAGGTGGCAAGTGATTGTCTTTATGAGTGAATCATTGAATTATTCAATCAACTGATTTATTAAAAACATAGTTTTATTCAAAAACAAATCATGGGACTGGCTGTGTCAAAAATTGCATACTTTCTGAGTAGGTAGGCTACTTCTTTTAAATAAGTAATTACGTTGTGACCATTTTATGAATACTGTAAATTCAGCCATAGGATGTCTCATTCGGTTCCCTAGCTCGTGAATCAGTATATCGTGTACACAAGTTCAGGCACTGATAAGGACAGTAAAAGACGCTGGCTCACTACACATTGGGACACTGATGACTCTATTTCCGGCAACGTGACAACATCCTCATTGTACATCATCAGTACTGGTATTTATGAACAACAGCAGAGCTTATATCTTTCTGTCAATACTTGTAATGTTATTTAAAGTACATTATGATACATACTTTGCTTGTTACATATACGTGCAACATTTCAGCCATAAATAATTAATAAATGTTAGCTAGATTGTGTTTATTATCTAACGATGTATGTTTATGTTGAAATATAATAAAAATGGTTTCTGTTTTTAAAAACATATATTGTGCGCGTCATTATCGGTCATTATGTGTAGTGAGTTTGCTCACGTGATTTGAGTTTCGCACTTCAGAACTTCTGTTAAGGGAGCATAGTGAGCATCGATGCACCCTGGGTTTTGCAGCGCATTGTGGGACTTTTTAGGGAGCGAACATTTCAGTGCACTGGAAGGATTCTGCCCTTAAAATGGCCGACTCCCTGATCAGTGCCCTGACTACTGAACTAGGGAGCTGATTGAGACGCACCCATACTCTTTCCTAGTGTATTTTGCCTACAGCCACTGTCTTTATGAGAGAATCATTGAATTATTTAATCAACCATTTAATTAAAAACACTGATTTATTCAGAAATAAAATAACCATCTTTATGAATGAATAACTGAAGTTTGGATTGATCACGGATTGATTCAGGAACAAAACAGCTGTATTCATGAGTGAATCGTTGAATCATTTAGTCAAACAATTTGTTAAAAACACTGATTCACCCAGGAATGAAAAAAAAAGATTATCTTTGTAGTTGAATATTTTATCATTCACTAAACTGATTCATTGACCAAAACACCTGTTAGTTACTCAGAGAGGCACAACAATTAATTGCTCTGTGGATTCGTCTGGAAAAAGATAATATGGTAAAATTATGACTGACAATCAAGCGGACTCGTGCAGAACAAAATGCTGACCCTCTTTGAGAAGTATCATTTTTGTTTATACTTAGCAAATCTTAAAAATAGAAACTCATAAACATTAATATAAATTCTAACTTTGAGAAAGTCTGAGAACCGTGCAGTGCAATTTTCACAACCGCATGCTCTCAGCAGGTCAATAACGCTTATAGTGCCTCTTAAGCTGCCACAGTGATTCTGCATCAGACATGTTTTAATGGATCCTGCCTGCAAGTAACTGATATTACTGAATCGGAACACACGCAGATTGAAGTATCTGAGGAGACTGAAAGTATGTGTAGATGAAACACTGAACTCTCAGATTGTTCGCTGCTGCAATAAGTAGACCTGAAAATTGTTTTAAATTGCATTTTATTGTAAATTTGTGATCATCTTCACAGTAATTTAAATTCTCTCCATTTTTGTATCAAAAACCATTTCATGTTGCAGCATAGACGGTCTCACACTGTGGAAATGGCAATGCTTCAGACATCTTCTCTGAAGATTATGAAGTGCTTTTCTAATGCTGTGCATTGTGCTGCAACAGTATATATATATATATATATATATTCAACAAAATGGGAACGATAACAATTAACTGATCCCTTAAAAAAATATCATCATCACTATCAGTTGTAGTAGTAATAATAGCATTAGAGTCCACACTATCTCCACCTTTTAACCCTTATGTTAGCTTGAGACTGACTATACTGTTTTTATGTTTAGGATCCATCATGTTCATTCATGCTTTATATCTGGGATCCTAAACACGAATAATGTAACATTTTCATGGAGGACAGTTGAAGCGTGTTATTAACTTGACATTTTGTTTATAATCAGTTCTCATAAGACAAGAAGTCAAGAAATATCAACTTTCAGTGTTATTTTCAAGCTATTAAAATAACCATAAAAGTTAAAAACTACATAAAAAATGCATTCACAAGTCAAGTCAAAACCTCAAACTCATTGTTGTGCTCCTCAAACCATTCCTAAACCATGTTTGCTTTATGGCAGGGTGCATTATCCTGCTGAAAGAGGCCACAGTTACCAGGGAATACCGTTTCCATGAAAGGGTGTACATGGTCTGCAACAATGCTTAGGTAAGTGGTACGTGTCAAAGTAACATCCACATGGATGGCAGGACCCAAGGTTTCCCAGCAGAACATTGCCCAAAGCATCATACTTCCTCCACCGGCTTGCCTTCTTCCCATAGTGCATCCTGGTGCCATGTGTTCCCCCGGTAAGCGACGCACCCGCACCCGGCCATCCACGTGATGTAAAAGAAAACGTGATTCATCAGACCAGGCCACCTTCTTCCAAATCCTTACGCTTGCAGTGTTATTCACTTCACCGGTCATAATGGTCATATGGTCATAATGTTATGCCTGATCGGTGTATATATTGGTGGTGCTTGATTATAAATGGTAGGATGCGATTGATTGGTTTGTGAGCAACTTCGGTTGAATTTTGTGATATTATTTTTCCCTGCCCACATGGATTTGGTTACATCAAAAGTTGTAGAAGAGGCAGAGAAAGTTATTATATTTTGATGATTATGAAAACTCTTTATTTCCTAAGAATAATATACAAAGACAAATCAGGCACAGACCAAGGGCACGTGTTAAGAAAGTAAGTATGTGAGACATGATAACTATTTGATCAAATTTCTGACTACATTAAAAACATGAAATTAGCTTTTGGGTGTTGAACAATTACCTGAGCACTCTCAGAAAAAAATTGGTACAGTGCTGTCACTGGGACGGTATCCTAAGGTACAACAGTGAGAAGGTACATCTTTGTACCTTACTCACCCTTAAATGGTACATATTAGTACTTTAAAGGTACATATTAGTACCTTTTCGGTTTTGTATACCTTAGGGTACCGCCCCAGTGACAGCAATGTACCTTTTTTTCTGACAGTGAGAAGTCATACTGCATGGCTTGAGTCCATTCATGAGATATTCCACTTGAAAGGCACAATATGTACATATAAAAGAAGAGAAATGGAAAGGTAGTTAAGGTATTGAAAGGTAAAGGGTAGTTAATAGTATATGAACCTCCATTATTTCTAGGAAAATATTTCATTTTGACGAAGGGCAATGAAGGGTCACAGAACAATGTTAACTCAGATGATATGAAGGCCATTCAGTTTGCTGTCAAATAAGGCTCAGCTTATGCAGCATTCATTAGGCTAATACAACTGATAGCATTAACAAAGACATGAATTTAAATATATTGAAATATAAGAGACTACACTTCGCATTTAATTTCCTCTGCATTCTTTCTCAGATATGAGTATTATGATGAGACACCTATTTCAGTCATAATAAGTTTTATATTTAAAACATCTACGGCTTGTCTATACCTTCTATATCAGAATGCTGAGAAGAGCCTAAAAATAAATTTGACTAGTAGCAGGTCCTGTGCTCTCTCAACCATAGAATCTGTGTTGGCAGGTCAAGTTAAGCTACATATGCTCGGCTCAGTTTGAGAACAGAATACTAAACAGGACGACTGGCTGAGTTCAATATGCCGAAATCTCCTGTTTTAAAAGAGCAGAGATGGCTGGATGTGCTGTCAGAGCATACTGGAACAAACAACAGAAACATTCTCTCATGTCATTGAGTCATACTGTGATGTTTTATATTTTATATATATTTATTAAGCAACTGAAGCTTTCTGACACTCTTTGTTTCTATGTATCTTTTACTTTCTTGTAAAAACTGAAGTTCTAGCACAGCAAAATTTAAGGATTCAACATCACAAGTCAATGCTCATGGATAATTCAGATTAATATGGAAAAAAATGTTATATGAAAACATAAATCCTTATGCATTTGTAAACAGAATGTTGTTTCATAAACCCCTATTTTTTGCGCGTTTAATATTTGGCTGTATCCAACACACAAGGAATATGTAAACCAAAATGACTTTCTCATCTTCAGAACCACAGTGGCTCACGAAATGGAGCACATTGCATTTTTCATATTGTATTTTGCACAACATGATGAATTACCACATAAAACTTCTTCAATAGCCCAATAGAATGTTTTTCTCATTTTGAGTCATGAATAAATATGAATACAACTGAATGTTTAGCTTACACTTAACAAAAGCAATACAGTACATTTCTCATCAAATGCAGATTTTTACACTTTCACACTATTTCGTTAATGCTTTTTCAGACTCTTGGCTGATCAGAGAATAGAGCTGGGTAGGTCACTTACAAATTGTAATCGGTTACTGATTCCAAATTACATGATAGAAATTGTAGTTAGTAACATAATCCATTACATTTAAAGTAATATAATCTGACTACTTTTAGATTACTTTAAACCTGAAACACAATGTTTATCACAATGATTTGAGTAATCTTGTATTTATTAAATATATTCCATTCTTTGTTATCAACAACATAGAGTGCATTAAATACATTACGTCAGGGTTTCCCAGACTGGGGTTTGTCTTTAAAAATACTTTTAAAACACTTACTAAAAAATGTGTTTACATGCACGAGACCAGTAAGAGAACCGTGTACTTTATCATTATTATTTTTATTGACTTAATTGAATTATTGACCTAAATTACAAATTAAAATTCTCAGTACTTATATGCAAATGCCTCTAAGTCCGTCTGATGTTTTTCTTTAAAATAAGTATTTTTGTCAAGCTCCTATAGGTTTCTATCTAATACTGGTACTTCTGAATGGGCTGAGGCTGGGATTTAGTGGGTTTGAAGTGAAAGTATGTTATGAACGTATACTATATGCGGAGAGCAGTCACTCAGTATCGTTATCTCATTTTTGACCGAAGTGGCTTTTAGTGGCTTTTGCAACTCTTCATATATTAGGTCAAAGAAATATCAGCTGACAAAAAGTTGGGGAATCCCTGCATTACATTTAAATATAAATTTACATGAATTTATACATTTTAATGTGTTTGAAAGACAAAGGCCTTCCAAAATGAATACATGGTTAAACTTCATCCCTCCCTCACACTTAGTAACAAATCCCTAAATTAACAAAGGCCTAACATTATACTTTTTTTTTTTTTTTGTTCAGAAAGCTTATTTCATTTCATGTTGATAGTATATATTTTTTCTATTTTAAAGCATTTTCTTTTATTATTATCATTTTCTTTTATCAATAAATAACAAATAAATATTTATTTAAGCACATTCTTCACATTCTTTCAACTTAAATTCAAAATAACTCAATATTTCATCATAACCACTTTAATTCAGTTCAAAATATCTTACATTGGGTGTCTTTGCTGACCTCTTGTGGGAAAAAAAAATATAACATGATATTTCATGTCTTGCCACTAGATGGCCTTATAGCTCTATATAAGCAAATGAGCTGTTCCGCTGGGTCCTAAAGTCGTTTCTCTTCCGTATGCATTTAGATACACATATAGACATTAAATATTTTTTGGGGGGGTAAAGTTTTAGCATTTTTAGTTTGAATTTTGAGCATTTTTAGGTTTTTCTATTTGTAACAGAGGCCAGCTAGTAGTTGCTGTGCAAGTAAACCTCACTCCTCTGATCTCAAGAGACGCTCTAGCGACTGACGCTATAGAGGTTGCAGCCTTTAGCCTCCTTGTTAGAGTGTCCGACTGGCGGAGTCCTGCTTGGAGTGGATGGCTCAAACAGGAGGGGTTACATATGTGTACTGAAGCATTCCTCGCATTCCATTTATTCCTATGGGTGTCAAATTGACCAGCGAGAGAAGGATCTGTTCCTTTTTTTATATTTTTTTATTCGAGCACAAAACTCCTCGAATCCAGTCAGTTTTTTTGTGTGTATTCATAGTTCAAGTGTGACAAAAGTCCTAGGGTCTTGGACCACTCCGATGACTCCGAATTTTATTAAAGTTTTTATTATGAGTTTCGGGTCAAAATGACCCGAGGGAAGGATAACTCACTATAAATTATAATTCAAATAATAATTAATATGTTAATCATGAGTTGATCAGATATGCAATGTTGAGAAAACATTTGTTATAAGTGAAATAATTTCTGTAAATCCAGTGATCGAATGGTGTGAGTCTCAGTCTCATGACTAGTGGCTGGTCTGTGTGCAATTCCACAAAACTGGAAGACCTTCTGAATGTGTTCAAGCATTTTTACAGGCGTTTTAGAAAATAAGTAGGGAGAATCAATGAATATATGACTTCCATTGTGAGAGTAATATTTACATTAATGCATTTGGCAGACGCTTTTATCCAAAGCGACTTACATTGCATTCAAGGTACACATGTTTACATTTTGTCAGTTCTTGCTTTTCCTGGGAATCGAACCCATGTCCTTAGTGTTGCTAGCGCCACGCTCTTATTGTTTGAGCTACAGGAAAGCTGTATAATATGTTATCATACCTAATAAAAAGTAACTGTAATCTGAATATGAGTATTTTAAAATGTAATACAACCTAATTACAAGTACTTAATTTTTGGAACCTGATTATGTAATCCAGATTATACTAAGAATATAAACATCTGAATGTAAGAACAAACACTATGATATACAGTATAATAAATATTTAAGATTATTTAAGATTGTTTCTAATCACTAATCAAATAAGCAAATCAAAACAACAGGGCAACAAACCAAATGCTAGAAATTCTAAAATAGATAATGTAGTTCAAACATTTGATGTCAGTAAGATTTTTCTAAAAGAAATGAATACTTTTATTTAGTTCATAATGTTACAAATTATTTCAATAAAAAAACAACAACAAAAATTCTATTCATCATGTCCTGAAATAAAAGTATCACGTGTTCACAAAAACATTAAGCAGCATAACTGTTTTCAACATTGATAATAATAAGAAATGTTTGAAATCGGAATATGATCATGTGACACTGAAGACTGGAGTAATGATGCTGAAAATTCAGCTTTTCCAACACACATATTAAGTGGAGAATATAGTGGAGAATGAGAGACTTCTTTCAAAACCATGAAAACATTAGCATTGCAAGTTTTTCAATTCAACTTTATCAAATTGTAATGCTGATAAATTGATTTTGTAATGCAATGCAAAAACAGCACCATTTTCACTAGTGATTTCAGACTTTAGCCTCACTGTATGTGTTCAATCTTAGATAAAGATAAGCTCTGAGTTCATTCCGAGACAACTGTGATTGGCTATTTGGCAGGTCTTTTCCTAACTGGTCTCTGATGGAGAGGGGACAGGCAATCAGTCTGCCTGCAGTTCCTCTAAGAGTTGTCTGACTCAATTATTATGGGTCTGTCACAACGCAGACTGAGCTATAATTACCAAAACATGTCGACAGAGGCGTATAACGCTGGGCTGCCCATAGTGTTCCCACAGTGAGCTGCCGACGTAAAGGAAATGTGTTTTGTGTTTAACTTGTGTTTAAATTGCTCTTAATGTTTAACTCCCTCTCATTCATGAGTAACTTTTGGTGCATTATTAGAATTAGGCAGCAACATTTGCTCGAGATCTGTTGATGAGCCATAAACTTTGGATGCTGTTAGAACCAACCCGTTCAGCGAGCTCTTAGAAATGAGACGACTTTCTCTTTTGAATTAATAAGTAGGCCTCTTAGCAAACTGTTTCACAGTGAATTGACATTTGGCTTAAGAACTGTGAGCTCCACAGTCTGTCGAAGCTCTTTGAAAGCTCATCAGAAATGGATGGTACACAGTGTGTTATTGAGAACAACAATATTTGATTAAACTGCAGTGACACTGGGGATCAGTCATAAGATTTACCCTTATTGGAAAGACTATCACCTTGAGCTATACTAGAGGTATTAAATGAGGTTTTAAGATGTTCTGAAGTTAACGTCTTCTCATCTTAATTTTAAAACTGCAACTTGTTTTAAGTCTTAATTAACTCTTCTATTAATGAGTTTCTCACATTTTTGGGATTAATTTGATTAGATGTTTACTCAGACTCATTTGATTTTCTATATTCTGTTGAACACACAAAAAGTACTTTTGAAGAATATCTTAGCCACTCAGATGCTTTTTTTTTTTTTTTTTTTTTGTGAAAAAGAGAGACCAGATATTCTTAGAACATTCTTACATAACACACACAGTTTCTGCCAGTCTCATGTTAATCTTGAGTACCTATAGCGCAGTATTGCATCCTTCATATCTCTGAAGAGTCTTTAGTTTTATCATATTCATAAAAGACAGATACGCTGTACCGATTCTTTCCGAAAACAGCCAAACTCATGGTGTACATCCTGGCATTATCCCTGGATAAATTCTGATTCACTATACACTCACCTAAAGGATTATTAGGAACAACATACTAATACTGTGTTTGACCCCCTTTCGCCTTCAGAACTTCCTTAATTCTACGTGGCATTGATTCAACAAGGTGCTGTCACGGTTCATGGGTTCATTGATTCATTCTCTCTATGTTTGTGTGGTTGTGTTGGAGGCGTGGTCACTGATTGCCTTATCATCTCACCCACCAGCTGCACCTGATCACCTCTCCCTATTTAATCTCCTCTCTCACTCACCTGTTTGTCAGATCGTTACAGAAACCCTGTGGGTGTTGGAAGTTTTTCCCTGGCCTGCCTGTTATACTGCTGGACCGGCAGTTTCGGATCTTCACCGCTTCGATTTCCCCATTGCGTCCCTGCGTCACCGTCCCGCGGTCCTGTTCGCCGGTTTCTCCCTGCATCTGGACCTTGAGCTTCTGGATACTACTTTTGTTTTCTTTCTGTCTGGACTTTCAGTTTATCCACCTTCTTGTTATGTTAGAGATAATAAACATTTTTACTTGCATTTGGATCCTCTACTCTTTCCTTCTCCTATCGCCCATAACAGGTGCTGAAAGCATTCTTTAGAAATGTTGCCCCATATTGATAGGATAGCATCTTGCAGTTGATGATTTGTGGGATGCACATCCAGGGCACGAAGCTCCCGTTCCACCACATCCCAAAGATGCTCTATTGGGTTGAGATCTAGTGACTGTGGGGGCCATTTTAGTACAGTGAACTCATTGTCATGTTCAAGAAAGCAATTTGAAATGAATCGAGCTTTGTGACATGGTGCATTATCCTGCTGGAAGTAGCCATCAGAGAATGGGTACATGGTGGTCATAAAGGGATGGACATGGTCAGAAACAATGCTCAGGTAGGCCGTGGCATTTAAACGATGCCCAATTGGCACTAAGGGGCCTGAAGTGTGCCAAGAAAACATCCCCCACACCATTACACCACCACCACCAGCCTGCACAGTGGTAACAAGGCATGATGGATCCATGTTCTCATTCTGTTTAAGCCAAATTCTGACTCTACCATCTGAATGTCTCAACAGAAATCAAGACTCATCAGACCAGGCAACATTTTTCCAGTCTTCAACTGTCCATTGGATAGTTCTACTCTCGTTCTACGCTCTACTCTCTCTACACGCATGACTGTTTGTCCACACACAGCTCCACCTCTATCATCAAATTTGCTGATGATACTGTTGTCCTGGGCCTCATTTCCAACAACAATGAGACGGCATACTTGGACGAGGTGGAGCATCTAACATCATGGTGCCAGGACAACTGTCTCTCTCTGAATGTTGGCAAGACCAAAGAAATGATTGTGGACTTCAGGAAGAGACAGCAACGGACATACTCCCCCCTCATGATCAGCGGGTCACCAGTAGAGAGAGTGAGCAGCTTCAAGTACCTGGGTGTAAACATCTCCGAGGACCTGACCTGGACTGCTCACATTCAGACACAGGTGAAAAAAGCCAGGCAAAGACTGTACCACCTGCGCCAGCTGAGGAAATTCAGGGTTTCACCAGCTATCCTGAAAACTTTCTATTTAGGGGCGATAGAAAGTGTTTTAACTCAGTGCATCACAGCGTGGTATGGGAACAGCACCAGTCATGACCGCAAAGCCCTGCAAAGAGGCGTGCGCTTATCCGAGCGTATCTCAGGGTCAGCTCTCCGTCTCTGCAGGGCGTCTACACCAAACGCTGCAAAGGTAGAGCTACCAAGATCATCAAGGACTCTAATCACCCTGCAAACCCTCATTTCACGCTGCTGCCATCTGGTAAGCGCTTCCGAAGCCTGATGGCCAAAACTGAGAGACTCAGGAGAAGCTTCTTCCCCAGGCCATCAGACTCCTGAACTTAACGTCACGTGACTTCACTTCTGGATAAACATCGACATACTGACATTGCACTGCACTTTCTGTTCTCGTTGTTACTGTGTAACAACCTGTTATAAACCTGTTTGCACATTATACTCTTTATACATTTGTTAACCACATATTTATAAGTCTACAGTTTACTCACTGCACAGTCTACTTCAATTATTTTATTCCACTTTATCCTTATTTGTTACCTTTTTTTTCTCTTGACTTGATTATATTTATAATTCTACAGATATATATTTATATATATATATAGATATATATATATATATATATATATATATATATATATATATATATATATATATATATATATATATATATATATATACTTTTTTTTTTATCCTATTTCTATATAATTTCCTCCTTGTGTTTTTAACTGTGAATTTGCACTGTCCATGGAGCGGACCTGTTTACATTTCACTGCCGGTTGTATATTCTGTATATAACTGTGTATGTGACAAATAAAACTCTTGAATCTTGAATCTCTTGAATCCAATTTTGGTGAGCTCGTGCAAATTGTAGCCTCCTTTTCCTATTTGTAGTGGAGATGAGTGGTACCCGGTGGGGGCTGTTGTAGCCCATCCGCCTCAAGGTTGTGCGTGTTGTGGCTTCACAAATGCTTTGCTGCATACTTTGGTTGTAACAAGTGGTTATTTCAGTCAAAGTTGCTCTTCTATCAGCTTGAATCAGTCGGCCCATTCGCCTCTGACCTCTAGCATCAACAAGGCATTTTCGCCCACAGGACTGCCGCATACTGGATGTTTTCCCTTTTCACACCCTTCTTTGTAAACCCTAGAAATGGTTGTGTGTGAAAATCCCAGTAACTGAGCAGATTGTGATATACTCAGACAGGCCTGTCTGGCACCAACAACCATGCAACACTCCACATTGCTTAAATCACCTTTCTTTCCCATTCTGACATTCAGTTTGGAGTCCAGGAGATTGTCTTGACCAGGACCACACCCCTAAATGCATTGAAGCAACTGCCATGTGATTGGTTGATCAGATAACTGCATTAATGAGAAATTGAACAGGTGTTCCTAATAATCCTTTAGGTGAGTGTACGTTCGTGTTGCTTACATCATATGCACTTACGTGCCGAATGGCAACAAAACACAGACATTTGATGCAGTTTCACTCACACCTGTGGTTTCGACTCATGACCAGGAACAAACAAACACACTTGCACAACTCCGGAAAAACAAACTGCATCCACTGTTTCCTTAATGCTGGGTTCTTTGAGAAGCTTAACATGGTTATCTTTCCCTCACAACCAAAAAACACACTTCTTTAGTGACACTGTTGATGTTGTGGTCCAAAAATCAAAATGACAGCGCTGCCTACGGCTCCCGTAACCCGAACGAAGCTCGTTGATAGACATGCTCTTGCTCTCGCTCTGGTCAATGTGAATGCGCTCATCCGGGAGAAATGCCATAAAAGGAATCCTAAGGCAGTGTATTTGGCACAGAAATACCCCATCATACATCAAACTTGTTTTTTTGTTTTTTGCTTTTTTTTTTTACCATGTTTAGCATGAGAATCCAACTGTTTAACAGTGTAAATAAGTCAGAATGCATGAAATGGCATTAGACCACCCCCCCTCCCAAAACGTAGAAACCACACATAATCATTATTTTCTAAAAAATGCAAACATGTACATCCATTTTGCACAAATATTATTGTAGCAGATTTGTGCTGAATACAGCACAATTACGTTGATTATATTAATTATGTTGGTCAATGTTATAAGTAGCTGAAATAAGCACAAATGTCAGGCCATGTCAAAACATCTCAAGGGCCCCAAAACACTGCAGTCCTCTAGGGCTTAATCATTTGTGTTACACAGAAGAAATAAAGTCATATAAGTTTGGGTAGCTTAATGAGTAGCCTAATTTTTGTGTAAACTTTCCCTTTAAAGTTGTCAGATGTACATTATTAGGTTTTCCTGGTGTGATATCCACAATCAGTTCTGTTCCCAAAGGAAATATTTCTATGATGCCAGAGCGTGATTTCATCTGGAATACATTAAGTTAAACTTTCCTTGCATTATTGGATACCTTCTCCACCAGAGCTCTGTAAATAACACACTCATATATATAAATACCATACTGTGGCCATTCATCTCCATTTCTCTTCCTATACTTCTTATACAATAGAAGGTCATCAAAAAGGCATGATTACAACCCAGGCTGCTCCTCTGCTTCTTCCCAGAGATTTATAGTGCTTGTATGATCAAATTCGCTGCAAATCAAAGGAAATTACAGTAATGCATCAGCTTTTGCTGATTGCCACTGTTCAGCCAATAGCTCATGGCCTGAAGCTCGAAAAAAATCTCATTATGAAGCTCTTTCTTTACTTTCAAGTGGACACGGGGCATCTTCAGTGGAATAACAAAGAAGGCTCTCCAGTAAAGGGACAAATGGATTGCTCCTTTTCTTAATCTTTAAGTGGAAACAATGTACCTCATGAGTTTGTGTATATAATGCATGTATGTGTGCAGAAAACGTTCTCACGCAAACTTTCCGGTCGGCTCTCAACAGATATACAGTATGAAGCTAAACACTGCAGTTACATTTATTCTTACTCTTGATGAATATCGAGGAATCTGGATTATTCCAGATCCCCGTTCACACAGATCTGCAAAATGACTAAAAAGGCTGTATTATGCATCCAGGCAAGTAGTTGGCGATGTCACTTTGTCAAGAAATACCCCGCAAATACGTAAGACACATACTTGAACATGTAATACGCATGAGCATGACGTCACCGTTTTTGTTGTTTACATGGAGACAGTAAAGACGTCATTTTCAAAACCTTGCACTTTGAAATGCAAAGAAATTTTTGTTTAAACACTCCCTCTGTGTATTTATACCCCTGTGTTTCGGTCCTTGTTTGTTGGTTGTTGTCTTTACACTTGAATGTATTGTATAGTTATTCTGGTGCAATTTTACACAATGAGCAAGGTGCATGGAATAAAAACAATGCTATTTTTGGACAATACCAGCAAAACTTGTGATGTCAAGGGGTCAGAATAAACAAAAGATGGAGCTGAAAGAGTAACATTTTATTTTGCCAATGCACTTCATCAGGACTAAAAGATTACAGGTGTGTGTGTGTAGGTTCCACACTTAAAGCTGCGACATCTCTTTTGTCTTCATGCTTGGATTATTGCCATCGGCTTCATGTTTGGATGATCTTTGTATTTGTGTGATATTTGAAGACTGTTTGCTATAAGAATCTCAACTCTTCTCGTCCCTGCTATACCTGTGACACTTTGAGCCACTATTATAGTTTTTAATTAATGTTTTCAATAAGTTTACAATACATTTTAAATTTTTATTTTAGCAAAATTTTTAGCAATTTTTTTGTCATTTTATTAGTTTTATAGTTATATCTATATAGTTATTTCAATTTTCTAGTTATTTTAGTACATTGTTACTGAATGGAAATGAGAAATGTTGCTTTGGCAGCTATAAATTCAGGTTTTTTATATTTTATTTGACTTTGTTTACCATTTATTTTATTTCAAGTAATGAAAATGTTATTTATGGTTTTAGTTTTAGCTAAATCATTTTGCTGTTTTACTTCTAAGCAACTGGGGTTAAGTGCTTTACTCAAGGGCACAATAGAGAGTTCATGAATCATCCCTACCAGACAAGATATTTAACCACAAGGGTATCTATAATATCTAGAGAGTGCTATCTGTTAGCATTCCCATTCATCTTTAAGGCAGTTGCTTGGCTGTTGCAGGACCCCCCTGGAAGTAAGGTGCACATGAGTTTTTGAGCCATTCACCTGACTAACGCACAAAAATTATATCATGGCAATGCTGATTGACTAACTGATTTATATAATATAATAAAACATATGCAAGTTACAAACATTAAACATGCTTACAAACTTTATTTATTTCAGTAGAATACACAGATACACCATATTGTATTGGGAAACCCCTCCAAAACATTGAATTCAGGTGTTCCAATCACTTCCATGGTCACATGTGTATAAAATCAAGCACCTAGGCATGCAGACGCTCCTACAAACATTTGTGAAAGAATGGGTCGCTCTCTGGAGCTCAGTGAATTCAAGCGTGGTACCGTGATAGGTTGCCACCTATGCAATAAATTCATTCGTGAAATTTCCTCATTACTAAATATTCCACGGTCAACTGTTAGTGGTATTATAACAAAGTGAAGCAATTGGGAACGACAGCAACTCCTGTGTAAAATCACAGAGCAGGGTCAGCGCATGCTGAGGCACACAGTACGCAGAAGTCGCCAATTTTTCTCCAAACTTGATGTGGCCTTCAGATTAGCTCAAGAACAGTGCGTAGAGAGCTTCATGGAATGGGTTTCCATGGCCGAGCAGCTGCATCCAAGCCTTACATCACCAAGTGCAATGCAAAGCGTGGGATGCAGTGGTGTAAAGCACGCCACCACTGGACTCTAGAGCAGTGGAGACGTGTTCTCTGGAGAGATGAATCACACTTCTCTGTCTGGCAATCCGATGGACGAACGGCCAGGAGAACGGTACTTGCCTGACTGCATTGTGCCAAGTGTAAAATTTGGTGGAGGGGGGATTATGGTGGGGTTGTTTTTCAGGGGTTGGGCTTGGCCCCTTAGTTCCAGTGAAAGGAACTCTTAAAGATTCAGCATACCAAGACATTTTGGACAATTTCATGCTCCGAACTTTGTGGGAACAGTTTGGGGATGGCCCCTTCCTGTTCCAACATGACTGTGCACCAGTGCACAAAGCAAGGTCCATAAAGACATGGATGAGTGAGTTTGGTGTGGAGGAACTTGACTGGCCTGCACAGAGTCCTGACCTCAACGCTTTTGGGATGAATTAGAGCGGAGACTACGAGTCAGGGCTTCTCGTCCAACATCAGTGCCTGATCTCACAAATGCGCTTCTAGAAGAATGGTCAAAAATTCCCATAAACACACTCCTAAACCTTGTGGAAGAGTTGAAGCTGTTATAGCTGCAAAGGGTGGGCCAACTCCATATTAAACCCTACGGATTAAGAATGGGATGTCATGAAAGTTTATGTGCATGTAAAGGCAGGCATCCCAAAACTTTTGGCAATATTTTTACGTGGCTGTCAATGAATAAAAATGCTGCCAACTAACAGGGAACATTCTCAGAACTTTCATTTTCAGAACATTCTCAGAAGGGTCTCTCAAAGTTATGAAAAAGCATTATTTCAGTAACGTTAATAGAATGTTTGTTCAAAGTTATCTGGTCTCTAATAATGTTCTCAAAACATTAGCACAAAAACATTATCATTCATGGAACTTTTTTTTCTGAAATGTTTTAGTTGGATGTTCATACTTGTTTTAACCCTTAAATGCATATCTCAGGTCTTTACTGACCTGGGACGTCATTCACTTCCCTTCTCCACATTTTTTTTTTTTAAAGGCAATGTCTGATGCACAGTGATGAAGTGATGTTTCACTCATAGTTACCACAGAAAACAAAAGAATAGGAAGTATCATCTGCAAAACTTGAAATGGCACAGCGATTTACTGCAGAGCAAGTAATACAATAGTAGCGTTACTGTCATGGATCTGGTGAAGAAGCTGTCAGTGATCAAAATATTGATTTTGAAGATGTTGAAAATTATAGTTTTAAGAATATGTTTGAGATCGCAAATATAAGTCAGATGCTGAATGTACTGGGAAATGAGCTCTGACAAGGACAGTGATGATGGTATAAAACAACTACTCAAACTGAACGCTTCCCAGCTCCAAGAGGCTAACTAGCCTATGCTAACCAGATAAACCTCGACTCCTTAGTCTACATCATTGCAAATGAGCAACTTTATCTGGTATACAGTGTGCATAAGTCACACATAATAGATCAGATCACAAGATATGTTGGCATTTTGAAATGTGTGACATGGCATGTGTTTGAAAATAGTTTTTTTTTGTGATAGAGAATAGCTGCATCTGCTGATAAAAGTTGCTATATGACAAGTTTTCAAGATCATAACAAGCTACAGCTGAATTTGCTTGTGGTGGGTTTCACACTCACACAGTCACTGAATGCTGTTAATGTTATTGGTGACTTTTTATAACAGTGTACAACAGATGTTAACAGCAGCTCATTATGAATAGAAATAGGTGTTGTCTAAGGTGCGAGTGTCAGAATATGCAGACAAGCTGCTAATCAAAAATCCTTAAGGTGGGTGTGGTCTCTTCTCATCATCAGCACATGAGACTCCAGCACCTGGACTGGAGCTCAGTATAGAGTCAAGTTTGTTTTGCTTTGTTTGTCATTTGTTAAACGGAAATGTGAGGTTTTGGCAGGTAGTTGGGGAGGACATTCATCTTCATGCCACCTCCCTCTATTTCTCGTCAGCATTTGCTGGAGGAGACGTTTTGGGCAGAATGACAAATTGGTTGGACAATTGCTTTTAACAAGCTAGAGGGAAAATAGGGCAAACTACTAATGCTACACATCTCCCATTCCATCCACCCAACATATATTTCTCTTTCTCAATAATTCATAAGATGTACTAAGAAAGCTACAGAGGAAACCTATTCTCCTTTCCCCCCTAAAAGCTCGAGCCCTTTTCTTAGCCTGCCCTCTCTTACCTCCTCAGGGGGAGTAAGACTGGTGGATGGTTGTCAAATTCCTGTATAAACAGACACTCTGCTTTTATGAATGGGGCTGGCATACATGTCTTGATCCTGTCTGGATCCCTCTATTGCCCATCTGGGAGAATTGGAAACATCGAATAGGCTACTGAATTTTATTTTCTTAATCTTTAGTAATTTCCCCTATGATTTCCTAATCAATATCCTTTATATATTTGTATATACTTAGTTCTTTGTGGATTTTAGTAGTAAAAGTTTAATGATAATATATTTTAAAATTGAATATTTGATCAGTGACAATTTAGAAAGAGAACACAATGGAACGCCTGTTGCTATAGTAACAAATGCAACCTTAAAGGGTTAGTTCACCCAAAAATGAAAATTCTGTCATTAATTACTAACCCTAATGTCGTTCGACACCTGTAAGACCTTCGTTCATCTTTGGAACACAATTTTTGTTGAAATCTGATGGCTCAGAAAGGCCTCCATTGGCAGAAATGACATTTTCTCTCTGAGACCCATAAAAGGTACTAAAGACGTCGTTAAAAAGTCCATCTCACTACAGTGGTTCTACAATATTTTTATGAAGCGACGAGAATTTTTGTGCGCAAAAAAAAAATCTAAATAACGACTTTATTCAACTTTATTCTTGTCTTCTGTGTGGGCCTCTGACGTGAACTCACAAAGCACCACGACGCATGAGACGCGTCTTCCTCTGCTTGCAAACAAAGTTCCTCGCTTCCGCTGGCTCTATGTCATATTCTCGCGCATGCATCGTGGTGCTTCACGAGTTCACGTCAGAGGCCCACACGGAAGACAAGAATAAAGTTCAATTAAGTCGCTATTTTGATTTTTTTTGCGCACAAAAACTATTCTCGTCACTTCATAAAATTATTGTAGAACCACTGGAGTGAGATGGACTTTTTAATGATGTCTTTATTACCTTTTATGGGTCTTGAGAGAGGAAATGTCATTTCTGCCAGTGGAGGCCTTTCTGAGCCATCGGATTTCAACAAAAATATCTTCATTTGTGTTTCGAAGATGAACAAAGATCTTAAGGGTGTCGAACGACATGAGTGAGTGATTAGACAGGGTGAGTAATTAATGACAGAATTTTCATTTTTGGGTGAACTAACCCTTTAAGGGCCGGTTCACACAGAACATGTTTTCCATTCCACTGCGTTGCCTTTTTACTTTCCCTTTGCTTTTCAATGTAAACACATGCTAGACTTGCATGTTTGACTGTTGCGCTAGTGTCTCAAGTCCATACTTTTGCCGCGGCATTCTAAAAACACGGCGCTCAAGTTAAAATAAGCCCAAAAACACGTCCAGCAGACAGTTTGCCTCGCACACTCAGTTTAATCATATTTCAGTTTTTTCTCAATTAACACAGCAAACTAAACACACTCTTATGTTGGCGAAACAGTTCAATATTCAATGCATACCGAAGCACTGCATTTTATTCTAGTAATGCTTTTAGCATTATCAAAACTTCAAGTGTGTTGATTTGATAAATTCAGCTATAGATACACAAATACATGACAAATATAAGTCTTTGTTTTTTGTGTCCTTTAAATCATGTTCTTTAATGACAAGTTTAGTTGTGTGAAAATGAGAGTGTATCAATGAACATTATTTATCTTGCCTCTCATTTACATCTGGCATGTGATGGCATAGTGATGTTGCATCCTCGTTGTCCAGGGACATTGACTGTTCGTAAACAACAATGGCCGTTGGGAAGCAAGAATCGATAATTTCATCTCGTAGAGTGTGTGATAGTGGACAACAACTGACACCACATCTGCAACGTTTCACAATGCCACAAAAGAAAAACTAGCATCAAAGCCAATTGAAGCCAAACCTGCAATCTTAAAAAAAAAAAAAAAAAAAAAAAAAAGCATAACGTCTGCTAACCCTGGGGTAAGCAGAGGAGACAACAGGAAGTTTTTTTTTTTAATGGATGTCAATGAAGGATAGCTTTCGCTATGCTGAATAAACCACTTTTGTGAGGAAATAGCTTATAATTTAATGAATCAACAGCCCATCACCTAATCTTCAACATGTTTGCTCTTAAACATTCATTTTAACATTCAAACAGAGTTTACACTGAAAAAAAAATGCTGTTTTATTAAGTCACAGACAATTGCACTACAGGTATGATTCAGTTTATGGCACTCTCTCATTCATATCCACAAACAATGATTGACTGTCGCACATCTCTGAACGAAATTCAATGACTGTGTCCGGAAACTGGAAAATACTGCCTTTGGAGGATGCATTTCAAGGTAGGAAGGCATCAAGGCACATCCAAATCCAATGTTAGCTTCACTTCCTCCCTCCTGAGACACCTTTATCTGATCGATTTTTGATCGTGTATCCTTCACTGCCTTTGATATCCCACAATCCTATGCATTCCATTCGGTTAAAGATGGCGTCTGAAAGTTGCGGCTGTTGGTCAGTTTGTGTGTAAATCTACATTTTCTAGCGAGAAATTACTACTGTGGTAATTCAATATTTTAGTTCTCACCAAAGCTCGCTCTATTTTGCTGTAGACCATTAAACTGTTACACTGCCTCAGAAGTCTGTCCGAACGACTGCCTTACAAGTCATTGCCTTATAAGGCAAGCGAGGCAACAAGTCAGCTGCCTAGGTTTTCGGACGCATCCAATGTCGCCAAGGCTGTAATGTGATTGGTTATCAAGGCACGTGATCCAAGTTAGCTGTTATGCTTTCTCCATTGGTAGAGCCCAAGTGTGCCACATGAGTCCTGAAAAGTGAATCCAATGCGTTTTGATCACCCCAAGGGGGCTGGAGGCAGTATAGGTCATAAACCCCGCCCTATTCACGTAATGTAATGGGACATAGACAAACTAAACAATCAAATTACACTTCAAATAATTTTTTTCCAAAGATACTTTCTGTCATTTTAGGCAGTTTTAATCATGCTGATGTTAGTTCAAGTGTTCGTTCTTTAAATAAGTTTCGGTTTTAGTTATTTGATGCTATAAAAACAGGCGTGTGCCGTTATGATTGACAGCTTCTTGAGTGAAGTAGTCACTGAGGCACCAACAGACTTTTTCGGGAACTGCGGGAGGAGGGTTTAACTTTAATTTCTACATTTCCATAATTGTTTATTTCACAAAAAGTTCAGGGGCGTGTGATTGATTAGGCTGGAGTGTGGGCGGGACCTTGATATCGCAGCTCCACTTCCCGCTCACTAACTGTGCAGACTCGGGCTCCAAGATGTCAGCGCCATATTTGGACACTGGCGGCTTCACTTACTACAATGGAAGATAGTGAAGGTGCGTCATCCATCTTTTTTTACAGTCTATTTTAGAGCCACGGGCCCTCATATCTCCCAATGATAAGGCCATGGCTGCATCCAAAATCACATACTTCCCTACTATATATTAAGCGAAAAACAGTATGTGACAAGAGTAGTATGTCAGAATTCACAGTACTCATAAAAGAGTAAGCAAAAAGTACCCGGATGACCTACTTCTTGAATTGTGCATATGGACACTTTACAATCCCATGAGGCCACAGGAGAGGATTTGTGAATGGCAGTGACGTGACAAAACTGACGCTGTTAGGTCATGTGACAAGGGCAACATGGAGAATGCAATATGCCCAGATTACATTCATACTATTCATACACACATTCATAGAACATATCTTTTTAGCGGTCACAAAGTAATTAGTTATTCAAATACTTATTCAAAGATTTTCGGACGCAGTCCATCTCTGCTAGCATGTTTAATTTTTTTTCCGGCCCTCCACGACGGGTTCAGTCACATCTGTGATGGTGACCAGTAGGAGTAGAGAAGCTCTTCCATACACAGCTTTTAAACATGGCGAAACGAAAGAGAGATGGTTGTATTGGTGCCGTTAGATGGAATTGTGCAATAGAGGAAAGGATAGTGGAGCTAAAGCAACAATAATTCAGGCTTAATGATGTTTCCTCAAGGGACTACCATGACAGAGTGGGAAAAGATAAATGCTGAAGAACGATAGCAGCGGCACTTTAGCAACCCGGTGAGTATTGGAATTAGCATTAGGCTAGAACAAAAATGTTGTTTACACTGTTGTGAAGTCAGTCGCTAGTTACGCCTTCTCGATGACATCACGCACGTCGTTAAAGACAGCTAGTGATGATTGGTCAGCAAGCAATGTGTAGTCTGACGTTTCTTGCCCATGACGCAACAACAATGTAGGAGTCAAAATCGCATAATCTGACACAGTGACTATAGTAACAGACAAAAAATATTGTGTAGTCTGAACCCGGCATAACGTGACTTTCAACTAATAAATGAAATATACTATTATATATACTAATATATATAATTATTATTTTATTTTTTTATTTATTGGTTGGGGCATTCTACAGCTCTTCATCAAACTTCTCAACACTCTACTTGTTTTAAAACAATGCCCAAAATTGTAAAAAAAAAAAAACAGATTAACACAATCTAAATTCTGATTGGATGGGCAAGGCAAACATTTGTGCGGGTTCAGCCTACAACGTTCATTCCAAGATCCTTCTCGTTAACACATCACATGAGCCATGATTATTATGCTTATATGGTATTTATTTTTTGTCCTTTTTGGAGCTTTAGAGCCCCTGGTCACCATCCACTTTCATTCCATGGAAAACAGCAGCTTGGACATTCTGCTAAACTTCAGTGATTCAATGAAAGAAAGTCATGAGGGTGAGCAAATGATGACAGAATTCATATTTTTGGGTGAACTATCCCTTTAAGTTTTCTCCTGTACAATATACAACATACATTTTATTTAAATTTATGTAAGTAAAAATATATTTGAAGGTCAGTGATATTAATCACACTTATTTTTGAAACAGATGTTCTTTCATATTCGCCTTAGGCTCCTTTGGTTGCCCTTGTGATATGCTTACATTTTAGATTTTGGTGTACAGTACACCATGACTAATGCAATAACATCATAAGAGAGAAGCTAACATACATGCTGAGGTGCATCAAAATTAATGAACTGCTGTCAGTTTTAATCCAGAATTCATGGTGCCGCACTGTCATGGCAATACACTGTTAAAGCTCACGAATAAATCACACATTTGCATAGGACAATGGTGCCAGCAAGCCTCAATAAAAATTGCATGCAGGAAGCCGGGTAGATCTCTTCTGTTCTACCTGGTGAAACAAGAAAATTAGATATTGACTGAAGAATAATGCTTTTCATTTTAGCACAAATTGTGCCATGGAACAAAGGACCATCTGTGGGATTATCCAAGGTTATCAAAGCCCTTGACCGTACTAAGCGATAGTTTATAAATAAACCATTTTATGACACTTCCAATAATGCTGTGGAATTGACAGACTGCTGGAGAAAGAACCCAAAGTAGCTCTACGGACTTATGGAAATGTTTTGTTTCATTTCAAATATTGAGCAGTGCTTTTCATTTCAGCTGTTTTGAAGGATAGGAAATTAATAATCAATAACACCTGTCACCGAAGCAACACGTTAGATATGAGTGCCAGACTTTGAATAAAAAATTTACCAGGTTCTACTATTTCTAGATTTTATTTTTTTTTATTATTATTTTTTAATTATGCATTTTAAAAATTGTGCTTCACAAGTGCTGCAAATATCAACATGATACTGATCTTAATCCACATTTTAACTATTAGCATGGCAGTGTAATTTTAAGTAACACACACACACACACACACACACGCATGTTGGATTTCCATGGTTTATGGGGATTTTCCATATACTTAATGATTTTATACTGTAAAAGCTGTATATTTTAGCCCCTAACCTTAAACCCCTAAACCTACCCATCACAGAAATCTTTCTGCATTTTTACATTTTCAAAAAACATCACATATATGATTTATAAGCTGTTTTCCTTATTGAGACCAAAAATGTTCCTACAAGGACAAGGATTTCGGATATTGCCATCTTTGTGGGGACATTTTGTCCTCATAACATAGGGTTTACCAGGAGGCCAGGACACACACACACACACACACACACACACACACACACACAGACACAGACACAGACACACAGACACACAGACACACAGACACAGACACAGACACAGACACAGACACAGACACACACACACACACACACACTAGGTATCTATATAAATTAATTATTTAAATTGTATGTACTTTTTTGTATTTATATAGATAGGTAATTTTAATTAATGTAATCATAAAAATATATATTTTGAAATATAACATACTGAGAAAATGTTATTTTAAAATTGAATTATGAGCAAAGAGACCAATATACTTTTGAGGTAAACACGCTTTCAACAATTGTCATGGCCATATAGCCCTTTACCTTCAAAGCTATTCTTCTCCTCAACATCTTCACCACTATCCTTTCACAAGTCCCGCTTTTTATCTTCAAATCAAGGCTGGTTGTGCTCCAACTGAGCAAAATAAAAAGAGCATAAATAAATAAAGTGAAAATAAAATATAAAATAAATAAAAGCATAAGAACTTCAAGAGCCCAATGTTTACAGTCATTGAACTTCAGGATGAATTTCTAAGTTAATTCCTCAAACAACTGTGTGTGTTTATTTATTTTTTGACCCTTTCGGGTTCATTCAAAATGTGAGACAACGGTTTGGTACAACAAGCTTTTTTAGGGTTCTTATTGATCGTCACGTCATTGATATAAGTGCAGGCAGCTCACCCCTCACCATCTGCTGAGAAGATAGACACTGGATAGTTCTGAACATAAATCAAAAAATGAGACACAACTGAGTTAAAACTAAAGGGGAAAGCAGGACACCTGCACTAGCCAGACTGATAAATCCTTCCTCTCCACTCCATTTAAGAACTGAAACTTCAATGGAAAAATATCCATGCCAAAAACACTCTTAAAAATACAGGTTATTATTTTTCAAAATTCCTAACCAACTTTCAACTTGGCACAGCAGTTAATTTCACGTTCAAGAGGTACTAAAACTACCAAAACATATCATACATGTCTAAAACCAACTAAAACATAACACAGTCCATGTTTACATGATAACAGTACAAAATTATTCCCAAGTTTCTGCTTTTATATTGATGGAAAAATAAAGGAAATCCCGCACACTATCAATCATAGATGGTAATGAAACGGCAAGATGCCTGTGTAGGTGTTCAGCTGCATCGAATTGTTTTGATAGTCATTTTTAGATTTGGAATATATTACAATATGGTATGACGGTATCAATGTAGCAAATTGCTTTCTTATTCAATTTTGTATTATGTTAGGTTTTGAAACTGTAATGGCAATGGTGGTTCCATCAAGAACAGAAGAAAAAGATTTGTTCAGATTACTAAAGTATTATTTACACTAAGAAAAAAAAAAAAAGATTCTTTCATGGAAAGGTTATTTGTGGAATACTGAATTGCTGTTAACATTCACAAACACTCACAATCACTCAATTATATATATATATATATATATATATATATATATATATATATATATATATATATATATATATATATATATATATATATATATATATATATATATATTAATATTAATTTTCCTTTTGTACTCTTGAAGTGTGTTTTCTTAACGCATCTGGCCAATGACATTTTCTACAAAGATTTTGCACATTTGCTCATTGGATACTAGCTGCAAAATTTGGCTATTCCAGGCAGATTTCTGAAACATTCCTCATAAAATGTGCACAGTCCAGAGTTTATCATGTACCTCTGTCACTTGGCTCATCTTCAAGGGCACTGAGTGTGTTGCAGTGTAGAACAGAACAGGACAGTGCCGTAAATACAAACACCCTCATTCAACTACTTTCGATATGAGCTGCTTAGGCAAAATGAACATTGACAAGGAGTCCAGTTAGCAGGGAACGTTCTGGCAAGTTAAGAGCAAAATTTTTTAAAATTTTTTATTTCAGTAACATTAATAGAATGTCCAGGATATTAAATATCCGAGGCCGTCCCACCAGTCAAGATGAAGTCTGGCTTCTACAGCCCCTACTTCATTGTACCCAAGAAGGGGGGTGCGACCAATCTGCGACCTGTGTGTCTTGAAATGAACCAGGCTTCCATTCAGGATGTTGACAACCATACACATTTTCGAATTCCATTGGTTTGCAGCGATCGACCTGAAGGCACTTTCATTATGATCGTACTTTCATGTCTCCATTCTTCCTCAGCACAAACCGTTTCTACGGTTTGCTTTCGAGAGGCAGGCATACCAGTACATGGTACTCCCATTCGGGTTAGCCTGGACTTCATGAAAGTCGAGGCAGCCCATGTGCCACTCAGGCAACACAGGGTTCGCATCCTGAACTATCTTGACGACTGGCTGATACTGGGTCAACTGGGAAAAGAGTAAACTCTCCCCAAATGCTGTTCACATGAGTGGTAATTACATTGCTGTCTATGGAGGGATCAGAGAGCTCTCGGATTTCATCAGAAATATCTTAATTTGTGTTCCAAAGATGAACGATGTGTTACTGGTTTGGAATAACATGGGGGTAATTAATGACAGAATTTTCATTTTTGGGTGAACTAACCCTTTAACCTGTCCAGCGGGAAAACATAACCTTGTTGAAAAATTAAACATGTAAAGTAGTGGTGTAGGAGCGATTTGAAATGTGAAAGGATGACATGATTGTGAAACTCATGAATATTAAATACACAGCATTGCGTGATTAATATTCAAAAGGCTCATATGTTCAGTAGTGAACAGACAGTGGTAAATAGGACATATTATAAAAAAAAGTAAATGGTAAGAGTCTAGAGACTCCCTTTCACACAGGTCCATTTGAGCTGTTTCCTGTCATGTTTGCACTTTAATTGTGCTGAAACGCACGTGACTTTATGTAAAGCAACATCCATCCCAAAAATATGATTCCAGGATTTGGTTAATTTAGTTTTTGCTGACTAAATTGTATTTGAGCAGCCACATCTTTTAATGTGAAAGCAAGGCACATTCTATAGAAATAGAAATCTGATTTCTGCTTTGATCTTCTATTGGCACAAATCATATGTCATTTACAATTTAAGAGATACACATCCCAATCCACAGAATTGTGTGGCATTCAGATTGAAAAACCTTTTAAACCGCAATTCAGTTTGTGAATTTGAATTGAGGTAGCAAACATTTAATTTGAACTTGAATAGGATAAAAATGGAATGGAATTCTAATAATGGCTGTCAAAGTTAATAGTACCTTTAAAAATCTGTATGAATTACACTTGAGGCATTTGACAATATTAATTAGATTAGACAATTAATTGATTTTAATAAATTAATAATCAGTTTGAATAGCCACCTATGCCATATATTCGTTTTTAATGTATTATTAAATTAATTGTATTTTAATATATTACTTAATTTACAGAATAACACATTATTATGATATCTGTGATAACAGAACATTGTTTCAAACATATTTTTGTCACATATATTTGTTCAGCTTTGTTGCTTCACCCAGAGGTGAACAAATTTGTCTGGACATGGACAAATGGTTGAAAGAACTCTTGTGTTATGCTCTTTCAAATGATCAGTCTTTGAACATGATACATGCTTGGATCATTCAGTATAGCCTAGAGCTTGACATGGTCATGAATTCATCATTCCTCGAAGTAGCTGCATGCATCCTTTTTCATAATAGATGGGAATGAAATTTAGAATCTGGTATCTATGGTTACCATGCTGTCTTTGGGGAGACCAACATCAGTGAAGCACAATGTCTAATTGATAATGAACTTTCTCTTGGGGAAGAAAAGAAGTGCTATGCCTTGCTGTGATAATAAAATTCAGTTTTATATATATGTATATATAGCAAAAGGGGCACAGTGTGCGATGCCTCGCCGCTCTCGTCCCCCTCTGTTGCCAGACCCCTGTCAGAGAAGGACGCCGCGGAACGCTGGTCCTTCCCTGGACTCCTCTGTCAGGACGTGTAACATGACTGCGGCCCCACTTCGGGACGCTATATATTCCGCTATAACATTATGACCACCTTCCTAATACTGTGTTGGTGCCCCTTTGCTGCCAAAATAGCCCTGACCCATCGAGACATGGACTTCAGACCCCTGAAGGTGTGCTGTGGTATCTGGCACAAAGATGTTAGCAGCAGATCTTTTAAGTCCTGTAAGTTACGAGGGGGGGGGCCTCCATGGATCTATCTATCTATCTATCTATCTATCTATCTATCTATCTATCTATCTATCTATCTATCTATCTATCTATCTATCTATCTATCTATCTATCTATCTATCTATCTATCTATATATATATATATATATATACACACACTCACCTAAAGGATTATTAGGAACACCATACTAATACTGTGTTTGACCCCCTTTCGCCTTCAGAACTGCCTTAATTCTACGTGGCATTGATTCAACAAGGTGCTGAAAGCATTCTTTATAAATGTTGGCCCATATTGATAGGATAGCATCTTGCAGTTGATGGAGATTTGTGGGATGCACATCCAGGGCACAGCTCTGCGTTCCACCACATCCCAAAGATGCTCTATTGGGTTGAGATCTGGTGACTGTGGGGGCCATTTTAGTACAGTGAACTCATTGTCATGTTCAAGAAACCAATTTGAAATGATTCGAGCTTTGTGACATGGTGCATTATCCTGCTGGAAGTAGCCATCAGAGAATGGGTACATGGTGGTCATAAAGGGATGGACATGGTCAGAAACAATGCTCAGGTAGGCCGTGGCATTTAAACGATGCCCAATTGGCACTAAGGGGCCTAAAGTGTGCCAAGAAAACATTCCCCACACCATTACACCACCACCACCAGCCTGCACAGTGGTAACAAGGCATGATGGATCCATGTTCTCATTCTGTTTACGCCAAATTCTGACTCTACCATCTGAATGTCTCAACAGAAATCGAGACTCATCAGACCAGGCAACATTTTTCCAGTTTTCAACTGTCCAATTTTGGTGAGCTCGTGCAAATTGTAGCCTCTTTTTCTTATTTGTAGTGGAGATGAGTGGTACCTGGTGGGGTCTTCTGCTGTTGTAGGTTGTGCATGTTGTGGCTTCACAAATGCTTTGCTGCATACCTCGGTTGTAATGAGTGGTTATTTCAGTCAAAGTTGCTCTTCTATCAGCTTGAATCAGTCGGCCCATTCTTCTCTGACCTCTAGCATCAACAAGGCATTTTCGCCCACAGGACTGCCGCATGCTGGATGTTTTTCCCTTTTCACACCATTCTTTGTAAACCCTAGAAATGGTTGTGCGTGAAAATCCCAGTAACTGAGCAGATTGTGAAATACTCAGACCGGCCCGTCTGGCACCAACAACCATGCCACACTCAAAATTGCTTAAATCACCTTTCTTTCCCATTCTGACATTCAGTTTGGAGTTCAGGAGATTGTCTTGACCAGGACCACACCCCTAAATGCATTGAAGCAACTGCCATGTGATTGGTTGATTAGATAATTGCATTAATGAGAAACTGAACAGGTGTTCCTAATAGTCCTTTAGGTGAGTGTGTATATATATATATATATATATATATATATATATATATATATATATATATATATATATATATATATATATATATATATATATATATATATATATGTATATATATGTTTATGTATATTATATGTTTGCCAACAGTTCTTCTAACCCTAATTGGAGTGTGTAGCTTTTCATTTCTTAAACAACCATGTAGGAAGGCACATCATGGCCATATTCCAGGATGACAATGTCAAGATTCATCAGGCTCAAATTGTGAAAAAATGGTTGGGAGGAAGTCATTTTCACATATGAACTGGCACCTCTGAGTCCAGACCTTAAATTCATTGAAAGTCTTTGGGATGTGCTGGAGTAGACTTTACAGAGTGTTTGACTCTTGCATTGTCGATACAAGATCTTGACCAAAAATGTATGCACTTATTGATGGAAATAACATAAACCAACGCTTGACTGACCCTGTCAGGAAGCTTAAACTGGGTCGTGGATGATCTTCCAGCATGACAATGATCCAAAGAATATAGAATAAGAATAAACAAAAGAATATTTAATTTCATCACAGAATTAAGGTTTTGCCGTGAACATAGCAGTCTGCTGACCCAAACCTCATGAAAAACTGTAGGATGAGCTGAAGAAAAGAGTTCACGAGCCTTCAGAGGGAAGGATCTGGTGAGAATGGTTTCAGATCTCTTGCCATATGTTAATCAAGCTTATTACGCATTATAGCAGAAGATCCAGAGCTGTTTTCTTGGCAAAGGGAGGCTGCAAAAATATTAGACGAAGGGGTGCCAATAATTGTGGGATACATATATTTCAGGGGGATGTATGGTCATAATACATTTTTGGAAACATTTTGAAAAAACAGCACAAGATACAAGCAAGCAAAACAGAAATCCTCAGGTACTACTCAATTCTGTTAAGGAGTGTCACCCAGTACCTTGGGACAGTAACATACCTCATTCCCTCTGCATAAACAGAGTCGTCTCTTTGATCCAGCTCAACTTATCGCTCCAGCTGCGTGCAGCATCCTGCAGCAGGCCGGCATTCATGGTTAAATTAAATCGGCTCAAAGGCCAGCTATCCTCTGATGAAGAACCTCTGCCTACATATTTATCATAACTGGAATATAAAGTTTGCTTTAACTTCCACTTTTAGCTGTTTTGTGGAAACTTGTAATCCAATTATCACACTATTTGGGGTTAGAGTAGAAAGATAAATATTCTTTTTCCTTTCCTTTCTTCCCCAGTTATATGGTTAATAAAGCTCTAGACTGTTTCATGGCATCACAAGAGCTGTATTCCTGAGTAAGTCTTAAAAAAAATCGATGAAATAGCAAAAATAAATGAACAATAAATAAAAAATAAAGCAGGCTTATGGAAGTTATGTAAATTCAGAAGTAAATCAGACAGTGTTTTGAAACGCCTGTTCTTTGGATTCAGACAAATGTGTCCAATTTTCAGGTTATTGTGCTTAAGCAAAAAGCTTCCAAAGTGCTTTTCTTTTCTTATAAAGCTTTTTAAAGTTTATGCATAGTGTGCAGCTCTTAACATTCAAATGGAACTTTTTATTTTGACACAGTGTTATGTTTAATGCAATGCATTCTGCTGAATATTTTACCTGCTGAAGTCTTAATGCAGTGTTTTTATTGTTTTTACCAGATCACACCTGGTTTGCAGCACAGCAGAACTAGCTCACCGTTGTTCCTGTCACTTTCTGGGTTCTGCTTTACATTTTTTATAAACAACTTTATATCGCAGGCATTTCAACCCTGCCCTCTATTTCAAACAAACTGGAAAAGTGCCAGTGTAATGTGACTCTGCACTGTTCCCACGCCAGCTGCTCTTCCCAGAGAACCAGGACAGAGTGAGAGTGCTGCAGGCCCTGTCATGTGGAGATTACTGGATGTGGCCTTTGAACTACGTTAGTTCAGCAGATTTAACCGTCTACCCATCCCCACAGAGCTATGTCCCATCGGCCACAGGGAAAAAAAGAACCTCCCGTTTGGCTGCTGTTATCAGATTTGTGGTGTTGTGCACTTTTAGACCCTATAGTATAAGATCATCCCAATGTAATTCCTCAGTGTCAGAGTTTCTGCACCGCTGATCTTTCTCCCTCCACTCTCTCAGAACTCTTTACAAGGGCAATAGCAAGTACGGTTTTGGACCAGAATGGCCACCTCACCACTACGTTCAGCAACTGTGTTCTGATTCACGCGGTCCAGACAGGGAGGTCTCTGAGATTCTCAAATCAGGGACTATTAGTGGTTCCAAGGACAAAATTAAAACTCAGAGGTGACCAGGCATTTGCTGTAGCTGCGCCAGAATTGTGGAATAGTCTGTAGTCTGTAGTTAGTAGGACTGCCAGAACTGTAGGTAATTTTAAATCAAAATTAAATCTTACAACAGTTCACACATGAGATCATCATGACAATATGCTAATCAATGTCTTGAAGATAGTCAAAAGGATAGTTCACCCAAAAAGAAAAACATTATCCCATAATTTACTCACCCTCAAGCCATCAGGGTTATTTCTGTAAGTTGTATACAAAAGGTAGTCCACCAGAAGCTAGATAATTTACTTTATAACGTGTTAAATATGGATATTTTTCTTTTAAAATACCCATTGATTCACTTCAGAAGGCCTTTATTAACTCCCCGGAGCCGTGTGGAGTACTTTTATAATGGATGGATGCACTTTTTTGGGCTTCAAATTTTGGGCTGCCATTCACTGCCATTATAATGCTTGGAAGAGCCAGGACATTTTTAATATAACTCTGATTGTATTCGTCTGAAAGAAGAATGTCATGTACACCTAGGATGGCTTGAAGGTGAGTAAAGGTCATTTGAATTTTTGGGTGAACTATCCCTTTAACTCTACATCAGCTATATAAATTAATTAACTAACCATTTAGAAATGTCCTGTTGCATTCTACATGCTGTCAATTCTTCTTGAGTCTCTCCATAATTGTCTGACTCCAGTTTGAACATAAAAGGCCGAACAGTTTCTGACATTTTCAGTGCGTGTGTCTGCATGAGGTAATCAGAGCTGCTAACACAAGGCATGAGCTCTTGTAGCTCCTCCCTCTTCTTGAAGGGCAGGGAGCAGCAGCTCATTTGCATTTAAAGGGACAAATACAAAATGTGGGGAGCTAGAACTTCACATACACACTCTGGGGACATCAGAGACTTATTTATAGGGGCATTATAGGACCCCTTTAAAAAATATAAATATTTATAATATATTATATTATTTATTTAATAGTGCTATAAATTTAGTTGATTAAAATGCTTAGCTGCAAAAGAAAGTTAGACAATAAGATAGATAGACAAAAGGAAGAGTTTCTCTGACAGGTATGCTAAGCAGTCTTACAGGCTGCCAGCTTCCTTTTACCTCCACTTCCATGTGATTGTGAAGCTCTGTCAAAGTAGACAGTTATTAAATACCTGGCTCACTGATGCCTTTAATGAGGACCTCTGGGTGATGGCCAGCTCGCCTTGTTACCATGGAGCGATTAAAAATGGATTCCTCAGCCCTCCCGTTTACCTGCCTCCACTCCTCTGCCTCTCTCTTTCCTTCTCAATCTTTAATCTAATATTTACTAATATAAATACGGACTATAGGGAAAATACCAAAAAATTCCAGTTTTGACAGCACTTCATTCACTCACCCTCATTCCATTTCAAACCTGCATGACTTACTTACACTTGTTCATGGAGGACAAAAGAAGATATTTTAAAGAATCACCCAGCCGCTGTTTTCCACTAGTTCATACTGTCGAACAGAAAAGGAAAAAAAAAAATATATATATATATATATATATATATATATATATATATATATATATATATATATATAAAAGAAGTTCATATGATGTTATGCACCATTTGTTATTCACCACCCATCATGTCTCAAAGCATTGCAATGAGTAAACTTTTTGATATTGGTCATCAAAGTGAAAAGTCAATGCTCTAAAAAACACAAATTCGATGTTTTAAAACATTTTAAAGGTACATCAATATATACAGAATTGAAAACTCACAACAGGAGGTATGCTGGAGAACTGCTGTAAGCATGTGGGCAATACATGGGGTCACATGAGGCACCAGTGATGTCTCGACTGCTCAAATAAATCTCTTTTGTGGTAAAGGATGATTGGAGCATGCTGGGTTCAATACTCATTTAAGTATATTTAATAGGACTTAATTGCTCCCACAAGCTCAGTTAATGTTTAAGTGCTGGATGATGCTGTCTCTGTCTCCTTATTAGAGTTTGGATCAGGTCCTTAATGGCGATACAATTGTTTGGTCAAGATTTAAAATGTTCCTTATTATCTCAGCAGGAATTCACTAAATCTAGCCGTTGTTGATTTCTAATTGAAATAAATTTATTTTGATATAGTGCAATAGTTATTGAGCTGTGAGGCAAAATCACAAGCTTACAAGCTTAGGTGTAACTCATATCTGTGACCTTATTTTTAAAGTGTCACACTCCTATACAGTACAAAATGAAAAATGCTACCCAATTACCCTGTTTTCACATTTCGTTTGCAGCTCCTGCTGTAAGTCACAGTAGTGTTACAACTGCACTGACGTGATGGAAGAGAAAAACATTTTAGCAATGTTGCATGAGGTAATCATAGCCGTGTTGATATTGAGACCAACAGCGTGATGTGTTGGCACATTATACAACAATTTAATACAAAAAGACTAACTTGCATTTTAAACACAATATTGTCCATTACTTTCTATTTTTGCTCATCCATAGTTCCAAACAAAGCTACAATAGAATGAATTGTTGGGTATCTGGGAGCAGCACATGGCGTTTCTGAATGAATCAGTTTTTGAATGAATTGTTTGAGTGAATGGTTCAACCGGTAAAGTCAGTCATTTGTTTAGTTCCTGAATGAATCTATTGCTGAATTCAGAGCCACACACTACACTTACTACTTATTTCTATGGAAGAGTATAATTCTAGACTGTGGGTATGAATTCAGCAAATGATTTTAACAAATTGGTATACTGAATGATTCACTGTCATTCATCGTAAAAACAGTACGTGAAAAGAGTAGTATGTCTGAATTTACAGTATTCATAAAACAGAATGCATAAAGACCCAGTATGGGCGAGATTCTAATGCCGCATTCCAGGCAACCTGTAACCCGTGTTTTTCCAACCTTCTACCCGTGAAAGTGCACTATAACGGCAGTCAAACCCATGACTTCCCACCCGTGAACTCATACTAGATCGATGTACTCCCAATTACACGCTCTGACGTCACATAGCCCGCGAAACAACAATGGCAGCCCCTAGGGATGCGGTACCAAATACCAAATACATTTCCAAATATACAAGTAATGTAAAATAAAAGGTATAACAGCTTCTCTTGCTTTATGTGCTGTCTTTTCTCCTCTGTTTCCCTCAAATAAGCCAGGAGTAAGCACCGCTCAGGCAATTTGGCGTGACTTTGCCTGGAACGCTACAAAGTCATGAGTTGCGGTTTGAAGTTGTAACTTACAGGCTCAAAAATCTGCCTAGAACGCAGCATTGAATGCGCTTCCACTGACACTTTGCTATCCCATGAGGCCACTGGACAGAATTTGTGAATGGCAGTGCAGCAACGCAATTGACAGTTGGTTCTTCTCAATTGGAGAGCTGCGTCCTAGTAAGGACATCTCGGCTGCCACATCATTAAGCTCTGTCTCATTTTAAGATCCTTTGAAGGCAGCCTTTGTTTTGTGTCCTTCATTTGGCCTGTTTTGAAGAATACAAGAGTATCCTTCGTGTCCTCCAATCCCCCAATCCTTTACACACTCCTGTTCACAAAAAATAATTAGCAGAAAATGAATCGGCACTAAGCTTGTCCAATTTTACTATGTAATGCAAGACAAAAAAAAAGTTGGCAATTGGCATTGTGTTGTCTTTTGTTTTGTTGTAAATTATTCACAATGCTAAACTGTGCGTAATGTAAACCACTGGGAGACCACAGATGGTTGTCATTACCTCTACTGCTTTAATAGAGAGACAGTTAATATAAAGGTCAAGTACTTTTCAGATTAAAAGTATTTTCACACTGTGACTGTGGAAGTGGAAACGTATGACGTAGCCATGCACTCACTAGACTGTCTCATTCTAGTGTTCAGTTCTGAGGAGGAGTCTAACCTACAACACTCAAAAGGACTGGACTAGGATCAGGAGCGGCGTTTACGTATGGCAGAGTATGGCAGTTGCCATACCCTGGCATTCAGACAAGCAGGGGAAATAAACAGCTCATGATGCCATTTATTAGTTAAAAGCTAATTTAAACAGCCTAAGCCTAATGCTGTGTCCTAACCAGGCGTGATGTGACAAGGTTTTTTAGTGGCAAACCAGACTCAACCCGAGATCAATCAATCAATCAAAAATCACAGCCAATCAGAAGAGCGCATGGGTGGGCTCTCTCTACAAACACAATGACTGCATCCGTAACTAAATGAATAAGTACAACATCGCATTCCTAAATCTTACACTATTTTAGCATGACTAAAAATACATACTGAGTGACTGAAAAATTATTATTTTGTTTTTTAACATAGAATACACTTGTTTGCTGACCTTGAGTTGAAGGCTATGTCTATAAAGGGTCACAAAAATTATATTCAAACTTACTTTAAATTCTTTTTACATTAAATAAAGCACATAATCTGCACTTGTCATACTTTGTATGTTGTTCCAGCCACAATGCTGCCGAAATAAAAAAAATTATAAAATAGAATCGTTGTGAATGGTTAGTACAAAAAAACTTTGATTAACATGGAAAAGATCATTTTTCTCACATGGTTAAGACACAGTTTCAGTATTTGCATTGATTTTGTATTGTTGTTAAGTCTGTTGTAAAGTTCTTTTAGTGGATTTTTGTCCACATTTTGTTTAGATATAATATGATTATTTGGGAATGTCGTTGTTGTATGGCCAAAAGGACTCATGCGATAGCTACCCTAGGTTTTTGTGAAACGCCGCCACTGACTAGGATGGACAGCCTTACTATGAAGCATTCCGGTTGAGAAGAACCCAATGTGATTTCGGATGCAGGCAGATGTTTAGTTCCTGAATGAATCAGTCTTTAAGATGAATGATTCACTTTTTTTTTTTTTTTTTTTCTCCACACAATGTTTAAGACACATTTCCGCCAATTCCGTAAATTCCGCCACTAGAGGTTGCTTATTCGCAACAATAATAAAAGCGTAGCTTGATGACGCAATGAATGAGCCAATGGAAAGCAATCTGACAGGACTCGGGCAGATGGGTGAGCGAATGTATTAAAGTTGTATTAACGTTACTGTGGTATGGAGCAAGAGGGCCAAGAGCATTTTATTGAACATTTTCTGTTTTTATGCTTTACGCTGCTTGTTGCTTATGTTTACTAAGATTAAAGTTACGTTTTGTTGGCCTCCTTCCGTGAATTTAACTTTGTTACAGTTACGTTTGATCACTTAAATTCACATGGGATAATGCAGCACTGTTTTACTTACTGTGCGTTCGCTCAGTGGCTGGTATAAGTTGCACACTGCAGTAAGCTAGATCGATATTAGAATATCATAATAAAAGCTGGTTGACTTGTGTTGTTAAATGACATGCAATTCATTTTAAAATATATTGTACGGTGGACAAAATGCTGTATTACTGTTCTTCCCAATTATGCTATGTTTGCCACTGTAATAACAAAATACTGTTGTGTCTTTACTCACTGTATATTTTATAGCATCATGGGAGCTATTCAAATCCTCAGTGCAGTGCATTTTGTCTTCTCTGCTTTTCTGTTAAAGAACCTGACATTGTCTAATGTCTGAATCTGTTGTATACATATAGCACTGTTCTTTCTGTCCCATTTGGGATATTGAGAATTCTGGGCTTGTAGCGTTTTGATATGATGTATGTGTAAGTCTGTACAGCCCATATCAAAAAAAGAGCAAAAAAAGATCCACAAAACTGTGAGGTAGCTACTACTTCACAGAGCCGCGTCTAGTCTGCTGTGTCACATCTCCTCTGGGTGTTGGATTTCCTAGTGAAAGATTCGTGCTCAAAACAAATTGAGGGAATACTCACACACTGAGGTGTCAAACACAATTATTATATGATATATGAATATCCTACGCTACCATCATCCATGCCTGTTACAATGCATTTGAATTAGTTTAAACAGGATTAAATAGGGTCAAATGATGTATATATTATGCATAATCAGAGGGATCAGTTGTAGACAGAAAATCCCTCAAGAAATCATGAGCAGGTGGTGATAATGATACTGGTTTGACTACAGCCCACTACAATAACTGGATGGAAGTATTTAATCCCTAAAACAACAGAATGTTTAGACTGATAAACAAAAATGCTTATCTTATACATGGTCCATCATGAAAGACATAGAGATCATAAAGAGCAGTACAAACTAGCTGTACCATCAGGGTGGACGGTATTTAGGCATAAAAAACATTTTCAGAAAAACAAAAAAGGGCATTTTTACTTGCCTATATTTAAAAGAAAATTGTGTAGAAATATTTTCAACCCTAACTCTTGTAAAATGTACTCCAATTATGCATTTTTAAATACATGTTATTGATCTTATTGTGAACAATTCATCCGTACATATGGTTTGTTCCTTTTTCTTTAAAAAAACCCTGTAATGTTTAATCAAAGACTGGACCTTCTGATAAAAATCAAGATTGCATTCATCTGCCTCCACTTTTGAGTGCAACACCCACATCTCATAAAACAATCAACAACCTATGCATAAGAACCAAGTCCCCGCCCTACATTTGTATTTCTCTGTAAATCATTGTGAATTTAGAGGGTTAGTTCACCCAAAAATTTAAATTATCCTATAATGTACTCACCCTCAAGCCATCCTAGGTGTATGACTTTCTTCTATATTTAAAGCCATGTGCACACTGTGATTTTAGCCATGATTTGGCCGTGTGAGACAAATTTTGCATATCGTAAAAGATTTCTCTGATTTTAGGCTAAAATCTGAAGTCTTTGATTGTTAGTTTGACATGTTCACCGACAGCTGATTAATGACCGTTGCAATCAAATTTTTCCTCAGACGAAATTCTGGCAGAGTCAGAAGATTTGGCTCACAGTCCTCCAGTGTGACTTCTCCTACAATGACCATCAAATATCTTTGTTTTTCCAAGACAAACCATGACCAAAATGAGCGCTAGAGATTTCTTTGTAGCCACCATTTTAGTCCCGTGTGTAATGCAGCTCACTGCCACCGAATGCGATTGATGATATAAAACTCCAGATGAGTTTTCTTGCATGCGTCCTTTTTTAATGCGCCTTGTCTATTGTACAGTCTGACATTAATGACAACTTAGATCTTACAGTGTGTCATGGCTCAGAGCGAGGATAATGGTCGTACAGTCTGACAAGGAACAATCTTAAAGGACTTCTAAATCATACAGTGTGCACCCGGCTTAAGCCAAACACAGTTGGAGTTATATTAAAAATATCCTGGCTCTTCCAAGCTCTATAATGGGAGTGAATGGTACCATTTTTTTTATGAAGGCCTTCTGAAGCAAAGTGATGCGTTTTTGTATGGAAAATATCCATAATTATAACTTTATAAACTGTATCACTAGCTTTTGGTAATAGCCGCCCACACATTCATGAGAGAATCGAGTTCCGGCATATCACGTAGGTGTAGCACAAACTTAGGTGAGATTAGACGCCTCTCGCAGTTCAAAGAAATGCAGGGATTGGGCATCAAATTTAAGCTCCTCCGACATTTCTTTTGAACTTTTTCCCCGCCATTGACGTAAATTTCCGGCATTTATGAGAAAACGCTTCCCCCGCCATTGATGGAATTATACGGCTTTCCGTGTTTTCACTGTTATACGGCAGGGGGTGCTATGACACATCCTCTGAAAGAGTACAGAATCTCCAAGTCAAAACACATGATAAGAAGATGCAGACACAAGTAATATTATATGGAATTATATGCATATGTAAAATAATGCAATCATCAACATTAAAGTCCCAGTGAACCAGAAGTGGCAAGTGAGTTTCTTCAGTGCTGTGAAACGGAATTTTGAATAGAGGGCAGGGTTTTACTTCAGCGCTCCTCTCCATCTCTCGGCTCATAGCAGACTAACAATTGGAGGGGAGTGGTTACGCATTTTCAAACCTAAGCCGTCAAATTGACATAATCTGAGAAGGAACGCCGTTTCTAGACCAGAAGTTATGTTTCAGACTTTGATTAAAGATTACCATGACAATTTTATTTTTCTGTGTATTAACTTGCATGGATTAATTGTTCACCCCAAGACCTTTAACAAGTGCTAACAAAGTAAATAGGGTCAATTTTGATTTCATGAGGACTTTAAAGGTGGGGTAAGTGTTTCAAAATAGACTCGGGCAGAGTACATAAACAAACTTGTAGCCAATCAGCAGTAAGGGGCGTGTCTACTAATGACGGGGAGAAGAGAGCGCTCAGTGCACGTCATTATTCAAAAGACACGACACACAGGACAGACATTAGCCGAACAACGACAGAAAGAGAGAGATGGCAGATAAAAGAAAAAAAGGGGAAAATGTCTGTAGAACAAAAGAAGGCTTACGATCAAGCAAGAAGTATCAGTTTTCCAGCGCTGGAGAGAACTCAAGGAGCGAAGGCCTGCAATCGGACGCCGAGGTTGCTTTATTTCTTCTTGATAGGCGAGTAACATTGTTTTTTTTGTTTCACAGAACTAATATATGCTGGCTTTTGCTTGAATATGCTCGTGTGTCATGTTCACTTGATTGTCCATATGCGATCGTATTGTCGTTCACTTCAGCGATGATAAAGACCCATTTATTTCCACACATATAAACCTGGAGCGTCTAAACCTCCTCACTGTCTGTTTCAAGTGTCAGCTTACAAAGTGTGTCCTACAAGTAAGATACTATACTCCTAATACACTCACCTAAAGGATTATTAGGAACACCTGTTAAATTTCTCATTAATGCAATTAATCAACCAATCACATGGCAGTTGCTTCAATGCATTTAGGGGTGTGGTCCTGGTCAAGACAATCTCCTGAACACCAAACTGAATGTCAGAATGGGCTACAACAGCAGAAGACCCCACCGGGTACCACTCATCTCCACTACAAATAGGAAAAAGAGGCTACAATTTGCACGAGCTCACCAAAATTGGACAGTTGAAGACTGGAAAAATGTTGCCTGGTCTGATGAGTCTCGATTTCTGTTGAGACATTTAGATGGTAGAGTCAGAATTTGGCTTAAACAGAATGAGAACATGGATCCATCATGCCTTGTTACCACTGTGCAGGCTGGTGTAATGGTGTGGGGGATATTTTCTTGGCACACTTTAGGCCCCTTAGTGCCAATTGGGCATCGTTTAAATGCCACGGCCTACCTGAGCATTTTTCTGACCATGTCCATCCCTTTATGACCACCAGTCTCTGATGGCTACTTCCAGCAGGATAATGCACCATGTCACAAAGCTTGAATCATTTCAAATTGGTTTCTTGAACATGACAATGAGTTCACTGTACTAAAATGGCCCCCACAGTCACCAGATCTCAACCCAATAGAGCATATGTGGTGGAACGGGAGCTTCGTGCCCTGGATGTGCACCCCACAAATCTCCATCAACTGCAAGATGCTATCCTATCAATATGGGCCAACATTTCTAAAGAATGCTTTCAGCACCTTGTTGAATCAATGCCACGTAGAATTAAGGCAGTTCTGAAGGCGAAAGGGGGTCAAACACAGTATTAGTATGGTGTTCCTAATAATCCTTTAGGTGAGTGTATATGTTTATTTAATCTTTTCATGATCTATATAACCCTCTAATCTGGTCATAATTGTAATATGTTCCTTAGTTGGACTGTTGTGCTCGTGCCATTGAGTTGTTCATGAGAACTGTTTGTGTTTTTGTGATCATTATAACTCTCCAATTTTGTCATAATTGTAATATGTTCGTTAGTTAGTCTGTTGTGCCATCGAGTTGTTCATGAGAACGGTTTGTGTTTTTGTGATGGAAGGGATGACTTTTTCATTGAACATTCGACCTGGATTCCCATAGTAACACACAGATTCCATAGTCATTGCCTAGGTTACATATGTGTGGGGCGGAGCTATCAAGATGGGGCGTGTTTGTTTTGGTTAGAGATGTTCCGATACCCTTTTTCCCTTCCCGATACCGATTCCGATACCTGGGCTTAGGGTATCGGCCAATACCGAGTACTGATCCGCTACCTGGGTGTGTAAACTGTTTTATTCTTGCTTCATGCATTCTTTTTATCAACACATGAATGTGGGTAAGTTTCATTAAAAAGCAATTCGTTTTCAGATTGGATTCAGAACGATGATCAAAACACAGGCAGAGTACATTGACTCCATCGACAACCCTAATGCTTGCACAGTCCTATAGCTCGTCCTGGGTCGACATTTCATTCAGTAACATTAGGCAGTTTTGATTGATATGCTGTTTAAAGGTGGGGTGCTGTTTAATTTGTTGCACTGTTATTGTAAAACTAAAATACCCTTTTCAGTTTGCAGTGTTAGATTTGTGGCTGCATTTGAAGTTCTTTTTCGCTTAAGAAAAATAAGTAATATTGCTGTCAAATGCATGTCAGATAATAAAAAAAACTGTAATAAATACAGTAGTTCACTGTATGTATTTGTTCATGTTTTATTAAGGGATAAGTCACACCATAAAAGCACCATAAAATAACTCTAGCAATTCTTACAGGGCTAGTAGTATATACAGCTGTATATACTACTATATACAGCTGTATAGTTGTGCTGTGTTGCTTTTGGCAACACAGCACAACTTCCTGTGTTTGCAATGCATTCTGAGCAGCGAAGAAGAACCGTGTAGCTCGCGGTCAGGCAAAGCTTGCGGTCATAACAAGATCTTGTGTAAGAAAATGGTATCGGATCGGTACATGGGTTCAAGTACTCGCCGATACCGATGCCAGAATTTGTTGTGGTATCGGTGATATTTCCGATACTAGTATCGGAATCGGAACAACTCTAGTTTTGATGATTTAAAATATCAACAACGGTTACTAGAAAGCACTTACCCCACCTTTAAACAGCATATCAATCAAAACTGCCTAATGTTACTGAATGAAATGTCGACCCAGGACGAGCTATAGGACTGTGCAAGCATTAGGGTTGTCGATGGAGTCAATGTACTCTGCCTGTGTTTTGATCATCGTTCTGAATCCAATCTGAAAACGAATTGCTTTTTAATGAAACTTACCCACATTCATGTGTTGATAAAAATAATGCATGAAGCAAGAATAAAACAGTTTTTTTGTTTAAAAGCAGAGGGTTTGTTCTTTCTGTTGATATATTGTATGTACAGATATTCATACAACAAAATATTATGGGGGCCATGGACATTTTTTTAAACTTTTTTTAAAAAATGCTGGCGGTGGCTGGCAACTTTTTTTCAAAAACGCTGGTGAGGAAAGAGTTAAAAATTCTTGTTTTAGACTTTAAATTCATGACCGGTGTTGGCCCTGTCCCAAATGACACACTTCATATGCACTTTCGGTCATGTGGAAGTACAATGGCTACTGCGTGTCCGCTAAGTCCATGAGACTGTAGGGTGTCCCATTTGTCATTTTAGGTTTCAGAAGGGCAGCCCCTTTGCAGTTGATATGTGCCCTCGATGTGCACTTTTGCCGAGCCCACACTGAAGCGAGTTCTACAGCGGACTTCTTCCCAACAGTCAAAGGGGCATTACATCATGAAAGCGCATACTCATGAGAAGACTGCAAGTGTTTAGGGTGGCATTTGGGACAGGGCCAGTTTTGTTTTGCTCTGCATTTCCATGTTCGTCAAGACTTCATGTGTCGGGTCAGAGTTCAGCCATAACTAGACTTTCGTACGGCTGTTACCTGAAGCCAGTTATTATAGTTCATAAAGATATTTAGATATCTTTTTCTTACAAAAACACATTGCTTCACTTCAGAAGTCCTTAATTAACCCCTGGAGTACTTTTATGATGGATAGATGGAAAAAAATGGTACCATTCACTCCCATTATAAAGCTTGGAAGAGCTAGGAGATATTTCAATATAACTTTGACAGTTATATTTGTAGTTTGGCAGTAGTTTGGCTGAAAGAAGAAAGTCATGTACACTGAGGATGGCTTGGGTGTTAGTAAATTATGGGATCATTTTTATTTTTGGGTGAACTAACCCTTTAATCTTTGCTAATGAAAATGAGACTGAGGATCGTGCCTTTAACTTTAATAAGTGTGCTAAGTGTGCTCTTAAAAGTAAAGGTTCAATGAATAATCCTTGCAACCTTACCATTGCACAAAGGTTAGTAAAAAAAATTTCTTTAGATTAACTCTTTTTTTTTTTTTTTCTATTTTATGAACTCTTGACTGAAAGGTTATTTGGGGAACCTGTTAGGGGTTAACAGTTTATGACCCAAGACCAGTAGTGAAAAATGAAGACCAAAAGTCAGGAGTGCAATTAATTAAAGAAAAATTTACTGAAGAATAGTTTGCAGTTTCATCAGCAGAAGCCAGCTTCAAGTCTCACAAGGAGTTCATAGGCCGTGCTCCCCCTCTACCAGTCTCGTCTATCGTACATACAATTGTCATACTGTTTTCAAGGTCTATCCACGTCATTTCTGCAAGGTGGATGATTCTGATTGGCTCAGAGAAAATTAACAGTCATGGTAAACTTCCACACATTGTCAGTAAATCAGATGCACGTGTCCATAGAGCACTTGTTGACACTTTCACCCCAGAGAGAGTGAGCAGCTTCAAGTACCTGGGAGTAAACATCTCCGAGGACCTGACCTGGACTGCTCACATTCAGACACAGGTGAAAAAAGCCAGGCAAAGACTGTACCACCTGCGCCAGCTGAGGAAATTCAGGGTTTCACCAGCTATCCTGAAAACTTTCTATTTAGGGGCGATAGAAAGTGTTTTAACTCAGTGCATCACAGCGTGGTATGGGAACAGCACCAGTCATGACCGCAAAGCCCTGCAAAGAGTAGTGCGCTTATCCGAGCGTATCTCAGGGTCAGCTCTCCCCCGTCTCTGCAGGACGTCTACACCAAACGCTGCAAAGGTAGAGCTACCAAGATCATCAAGGACTCTAATCACCCTGCAAACCCTCATTTCACGCTGCTACCATCTGGTAAGCGCTTCAAGCCTGATGGCCAAAACTGAGAGACTCAGGAGGAGCTTCTTCCCCCAGGCCATCAGACTCAGGAGGAGCTTCTTCCCCCAGGCCATCAGACTCCTGAACTTAACATCACGTGACTTCACGTCAGGATAAACATCGATACACTGACATTGCACTGCACTTTCTGTTCTCGTTGTTACTGTGTAACAACCTGTCATAAACCTGTTTGCACATTATACTCTTTATACATTTGTTAACCACATATTTATAAGTCTACAGTTTACTCACTGCAAAGTCTACTTCAATTATTTTATTCCACTTTATCCTTATTTGTTACCTTTTTTTCTCTTGACTTGATTATTTATAATTCTACAGATATAGACATATATATATATATATAGATAGTACTTTTTTTATATCCTATTTCTATTATAATTTCTTCCTTGTGTTTTTAACTGTGAATTTGCACTGTCCATGGAGCGGACCTGTTTACATTTCACTGCCGGTTGTATATTCTGTATATAACTGTGTATGTGACAAATAAAACTCTTGAATCTTGAGAATTAGGCACGTAGTGACCTTCCAGATCTGAAGCAGGCGCCAGCTTGTCCAGAACAACATACTGTCACTCACCCTAGGATGCCCATTGTACACCTTCTCAACACTGATCTGTAACACAGAATACTGCGCACATACATAGATACACAGTCTCTCCAAGGTTGGAGTTGATTAAGCTCCAGTTCTGACCAGAAAGTTTCCCTAAACATACTGATAACATGTGCTTTCTCTCAGTGAGAGGTGCATACAGTAGTACAGGCAATATTCATCTTGGTTCTTTAATGTTTCATTAAAAGGAAATATAAAATGAATAAACAAATAAATACAATGAAAGACAAATCCATATTTTATATCTGGAAGCCGGGCTAAGTGAGCAAGCACTGTTACTGCACTCCTGGCATGTTAGGAGTGTGTGATACCTCCAAAATCCAAACACACAACAACAAGTTCTGCTATCAAGTGTTTAGCGACACATCACACATCCCAGACCCTCAGTCACTCCTCAGAGACCAAATGCAAACTTTAGAAAACATATGAAGAAACAAACAATCAGTGGTTCTATTGATTAAGTAATATAACTGGAAATAATCATTAATATATATAATAATTAGAATAATATAGGAGGATAAATATTAAGGCTTTGATTATATATTTAATTAGGATATATAGGTATATTGAAGCAGCAGTGGATTTCAGAATCCACCTTTCAAACCCAAAATGGTTCTTTTATGGCATGTGAAACCCCCCTTTTAGAGGCTTTATTTTTAGGAGTGTGATACCAAATATGACATAGCACATTCAGGAAAAGTACAGCTCATTGCACTCTGTGCATCAATCGCTCATAGCCTCGTTTTCATTCACGAAAAATTAAATATGGCTTCCACCCTAAGGTTTATTAATTGGTGTTGCCATTTTCATATTTCTGATTTTGTATTGAGGAGTTTAAATTCTTAGAGGAACTGTGGCAATATGGATATGACTCTCCTGTCTAATTTCATATTTCTATTGTCTTGGTTGCCAAGTTTATTCATTGATAATAACATCTGTCGCTGGTCCATCTGTCCACTGTTCAGACAGGCGAAAAATGTGTGTGTGTGTGTGTGAAGAATCACGCTCTTCATTATGACTGTATTTATGATCAGAGATTTTGAGAGTCTATGATGAGTAGTTCATGTTTAAAAATCAGATCTTTTGCTAAGTGCATGCTGGCAGATGAGAATTTTTCCTCCCATACTGAGCGAAAACAGACTAGATTATGCTCAAGTTTTTCACTCTCCACTCAAAGTTCTTTTTTTCCAATATATGTCTTCCATTACATTCCTCTATTATTGTTTATAGTTGAGTGCCACAAAACTCAACATCAATCTGAGATTTTGTCACCGGAAACAAATAGCACTTGAGTTGAGAGACAGTGCATTATGGTTCTCAGTCGACTGAAACTGCTAAAATTATGTTTCAAGTTGGTGCCATTTTCAAGACCAGCTGAGGTGGAATGTATTTTTGTGAACAATGCAATGTTTGATATACGATCGATATTAAAGCAATGTAAGCTATGAGATATCACCAATTTAACTCCCTTTTCAAGAACAATATAGCAACAAATCAATATATGGCTACAAATGAGCACAACAACAGTCACACATCAACTCGTATTGGTTTTGAATGTACAGTAAATCAACTTTGTTCCTTTAATTGCAAGAGTCTAGCCATTTAGCTGACAGTGAAGGGCAGTGAAGATGCACCATTGGAACTCTGGATCTTTTGTAATTGTGTCACACCAGAAAATGATGGATGAGGCACGTTTGCACCACTTTCAATAAGGTTATCACTGACACACTAATGTCTTCCTGCGGCAGTTATGAACTGCATATTTAGCTAGATGGATTCATTCCAGTTTTGTTTGTCAGTTGCTAAAAACAGGTCTGGGCCATGAGGGGTTTTCTTAATGGTTAGAGATCAAATATTAGTATTAGTTTTAGTATTGAATGGACAGAACCAGATGCTTGAGGAGGGATTTAAATTATTGAACACAGACTAAGAATCATCCCTTTTGGCTCAAAATGAATCGCAAGCTTCAAGTGAGAGGTAAATTCTAGTAAATACTATGGCTTACACACAGATAAACCCACAAACACACACACAAACACACAGAACTATTGAATCCAGATTAACAACAAAAGCTCTAAGTAAACAGTAAAAGTGCTCCGACAGCAAAAAGAACCATAAAACTTGCAGGACAATAGGAAACGGTTAAGCTTTGCTCCATGGAGAACATGGTTGGGTGTTTGGCTCACATTCATGTATTCTGAACTGCAGTTCACTCTGATGTTTTGGGCAGCAGAAGACGATGAAAAGGAACAGCTTTAAATGATGAAATACTACACTGTAAAAAATTATTTCATGATTTATCACAACTTTTTATCTGTTAACTTAGATAATGTGGTTCAGATAACAATATTTTGAGTTTATTTATTCAATCTCCTTTATTGTATTAACTCAATTTTTTTCCCCCAATGAACTCAATTTTAAGGCAACCAGGTAACTTACCTTAAGTTAAACCAACAATATTATTTTTCTTTGCCCTTTAAATCTTTGAACTCTAAAAGATTAATATGAAAATTAATGACTAATGACGCAATTAAAGACAGTAAACCTTTTTCAATGCATGACAGAGCATCTATTTTATCATCTAGTCATTCATTGACTTAACAGATTTGTTCAGCAACGATTAATTTAGTAAAGCTCCGTTTCCACCGAAATTACCGGTACAATTTGTCCCAGAAGTTTTTTTGCCCAGGAACTTTTCTTTCCCACAGACCTGTTGCTGTCTGCGTTTCCATCGTGGTCTAAATTCTGTGTTCCAGACGAGGTTGGACGTGGGAATATCCCTATTTAAATATACCACTTCAGACCTCAGTGAGTTCCAGATAATCAAAGGTCAAGTTCACGTTGACAATATGATGTCGCTACCACACAACGAGAGCATATCGTGTTTTTGTGGCAAACTATGGCAAAAACAACCTAAAAACTACATAAAATGGCTATTTTTGCATATTACATAAACTTAATGTCTAATGTTAATGTTAATGTTTTTTTGGTTTTTTTTTACATTTATGCTCATTGGAAGCAGGACATGCTAACATCTTGAAAGTGGCATCAAATGATGCATCTCACTGAGGTTGGGGTTGATCGATGTACCCCGAGTTCACAAACCGAATGTTTGATTTTGAGTGGCATTCCAGACATGATTTCCTATAAGGAGTTGGGGAAAAAAATTAAACTCCCGGTCTGTCTGGAATGCATCATAAAATACTGTGAAGATTAAGCAAATTAGTCCGGTGACGCAGGACTGTGTGCAGCTTTCCAGTCCTCCCATTATAAGCTTAATATAGCCTGAACCTTGTCATCTGACCTTCTGTCATACTCCATTGTTGATTCGAATAGCAAACAACCTTACTCCACACACTGCAACAGACTTTTAAAAATGGTGGTTGAAATAAAATGCTGCATGGAGTCAACCAATCAAAATGCTGCTGGAAATTTTTACCCGGAACTTCATTTAGACCCTGGTCCCTGTAGTCAAATCACACCGGCTGCATCCAAAAACCTAGGCAGCTGACTTGTTGCCTCGCTGCCTTATCAGACAATGACAAAGGCACCTCTCGAAACTGATTTTGGACAGACTTCTGAGGCAGCGTAACATTTTAATGATCTACAGCAAAATAGCCAGAGCTTTGGTGGTAACTTAGACATCACGCCCACGGACCGTTGGCTGAACATCTATATGGTGCACTTAGCTGGAAACATTTCAGAAGTTTCGAAGTCATCATCTGCTTGGTTGAATACTACAGGATGTCTGGCGAGATGAATGTGTTGTGTTCTTTAACAGTCCACCAAGAAACAAATGCTGTGTTTACAACTGTGACAATCAACTAAACATTGGATTTTCAAAAGTATGTGAAGCTCCATTGTTGCAGTAATCTTGAACAACGTTCTTGAATCAATAATTTATAGATGCACGCCGGTCTGTTATTGCAGGAACATCGATGAGCGGTCCTTGACCAATGAAAGCTGCAACTAGTGGTAACCAAGCAAATATTTAATTGCTACGGTAGTAATTTCTCGCTAGAAATGATATCAGAAGTGGAAAACGACAGCAACTGCAACTTTCAGACACCATCTTTCTTTTTAGCTCAACTGTCACCGAATGGAACGCACAGGATTGTGGGATATGAAAGGCAGTGAAGGATTCATCTATGCTGCCACCATCAGATGACGGTCTCTCAGGAGGCAGGAAGTGAAGCTAACATTGGATTCGGACATGCCTTGATGATTTCCTATCTTGAAATGTGTCCTCCGAAGGAGCATTTTCCAGCTTATGTATGAGGGAGTCATTGAATCATTCACATTGCAGCAAAAACACTCATTAAATGAGGAACACAATGGTTAATTTCATTGTTTCATGCTTATGCCTTTGTGTTCATAATTTCATATTTATAACATTTATTTCATAATGTCATGTGCAGCATTAAACAGCATCTTTGTAAATGCACCTTTTTGTGATAAATGTCAGCTCAGATGCAGTTTCTCTGCCGTAAAAAACAGCATAATATGATAATCCTTATGTGATAGCCAATATACAAGTTATGATTTTTCGGTCTCTGAGCGGTTGCACCCCAGCTTACAAAAATGTGTTCTGCTAACTTTTCCATTAAGTTATGAAAACGTTATTTAAAATAATAATAATAATAATAATAATAATAATAATAATAATAATAATAATTGTGATAACGTTATTAAAGACCAGATAACTTTAAATTAACATTCTATTACTGAAAGAATGTTCATAACTTTGAACTTTCCAGAATGTTTGTCACATTTCTGAGAAAAAATGAGAAAGTTCCTGTTAGATCTACTTTGAGAAAAATACATAGCACAATGCATGTCCAAAACTTTAAGCATGCAAATTATAGGATGCCAAACAAAGGCACAAAAATGAATGGGAATGAATGATTGGTTATGAATGTATTTCTCTCCTTGACCCTGAAAGGTTTCCAAAGAAAGAATGGGCAAACTAAGAGGGTGGTCTAATGAGCTGGATCTGTGTGCTTTGTCGAGTGTATCAAGGCACCATTAGAACAACCATGAAAAGCATGGCAGCGTCAGAAGCGTGGAAATAACAAGTGTGGCACTTGCCAGCGTGGTATTTAAAGGCCAGGAATGAAGCTTGCACGCACAGTTCTCCAATCAGACGGCTGCTTTTTTTTGGGAAATGCCGTTCCACTCAAATGCCTTTTGAAACCTCTCATTTCAAAGACAAATATGCTTGCCCTCTCATCTGAACCCAGTGTAATAAGATGTAAACAACTGAAACAAGAGCTCAGCAGATAAAACATGGCTATTCTGGGAGAGATTGCCGGAGACGAGAGATATGACACCATATCCCATGACAAATACAAAATACCTTTCACAGAATTATGAGGGGAAAGAATTCCATAACCTACAAAAGCATATCCGGATCATTTCAATCGACTTGACTGATGCTGCATTCTGTGGCGTTCTGATTCAAATTCATTTAGTCATAATTAAGAGAAAATATGTTGCACTTTTTGCTAATTTATGATGTAGTACAGCGTAAAGCAACGCTACAAAAGTAATAAGTAGTTCGACTTGTTCAAAAACACTGATTCATTCAGGAACTATACAAGACTGCCTTTATGAATCATTCACTCAACTGATTCGTTCAACACACTGATTCATTCAGAAACTGCACTACTGTTGCTCAGAGATGAAACGGATGATCTGTGGTGATTCTATGAACTATTTCTGTTGGCGGAGCAAAAATTTATAGGCTATGGAGTGTTTAAAACAAGTTAAACAAAAGTTCAAACAAACTGTAAAGTGTACACAACAGCTCATTTGACATGTTTTAGAATGATCCAATTTGAATCCAAAACTGTAAGACATGAAAAATAGCAAGAAGTAGTCTATATTTATTTACAGTTAAGCATAATCAAACTGCTCCTCATAAATCAACTTTCCAGCTTCGAAAATCAAACTTTTTTTTTAAAGGTTATTATTAAGGATTTTAAGGATAGTCTTTGTTTTTTTGCCCTGGGGCGCTACCTCAATAAAACAAACGACTTCCGTCACCTGGCAAAAAATTTATCAACTGAAGTTTTTCAGGTGTGGAAAATACATGCACTTCAGAGAGAACTCTCGAAAAGTTTTACTTGACTTGACTACTAAAGTCTCTGAAGGAGAGAAAAAATGTTTAAGGAGTCAAGACTTGAAAAAGAAGATCTTTCATGTCAGCCCTGTTGGCCTTTCCATGTTTCTGAGACTAGATGAACAGCAGACCTGATATCAAAGAGAGGGATGTCCATAACCTCGCAAGATCCCAATGTCATTCAAAGCTTTTGAAGTCTGAAAGAACAACGTACAGTATATTCATTGTAGTCTGAAGTTCACTGGAACATAGAATGATGCAGGGGTATGATAGGTACTGGCTGTAGTTGAGCTATAGCCCCAAATGTTTTTGTCCATTAACCCGGTGTTGTGCCGAATTCTAAACCCCACCAGATTATTACCCCCCCTAAATCCAAAGTATAGGTAGGTTTGGGATTTGGTGTGGGGTCAGGATAGCAGCTTCAAAGAAGGGCTGGAAATTATTGGTTGTGGAAATTCTTATTTTCTGCCTTTAAAAAAAAAAAAAAAAAAATGTTTTCTGTATTTTTCTTTTTCTTGCTCTATAACATTTTGAAATGTGAGATAAATATTACCTTTCCCTGCCATTGAGGGAATTTTCCGTCATTTATGAGACAACGCTTCCCTGCCATTTACGTAAATTTACGGCTTTCCATGTTTTCACTGTTATATGGTAGGGGGCGCTATTACACATCTTCCGAAGAGTACTGAATCTCCTGATCGAAATGCAGGAGAAGTAGAAGCAGAAACAAGTGATATATAAGCAGATGCATTTGTAAAATGACGCGATCATCAACATTAAACAGCATATCAATCAAAACTGCCTAATGTTACAGAATGAAATGTCAACCCAGGATGAGCTATTGGACTGTGCAAGCATTAGGGGTATTGATGGACTCGATCTACTCCATCTGTGTTTTGATCATCGTTCTGAATCTGATCCAGATGTAGTCCTTGACAAAATCTCGATTTTCTCAGCTTTTTGCTCAAAATTTTGCTTTTTTTTTTTTTTTTTTTTTAAATGAAACTTACCCACATTCAAGTGTTGATTAAAAAAAAGAATGCATGAAGCTATAACATGTTTTATTTATTTTTTTAAAGCAGAGGGCCTGTTCTTTCTTTTGATATTGCATGCTCAGATATTCATACAACAAACATACAAGAGTTTACAGAAGGTCACAGAAGTGACTTTGCAATTCATCAAGGGCTCCAAAAGGCCCACCCCTGCTATACAGTCTATAGCAGGGGTGGGCAATTCCAGTCCTGGAGGGCCACTGTCCTGCAGAGTTTAGCTCCAAACCTGATCAAACTCACCTGCCTGTAGCCTTCTAGTAATCCTGAAGACATTGATTAGCTGGTTCAGGTGTTTGATTAGGGTTGGAGCTAAACTCTGCAGGACAGTGGCCCTCCAGGACTGGAATTGCGCACCCCTGGTCTATGGTATTAACATGCTATTATTTAAAAAAATTTTTTTATCATCTTACATTTAACTTGAAACTTTTTTTAAAGGTAAAAAAAATAATTCAGCATGTTGTCCTTATCATGTGACCTACCAGCGTCACTTGCGTCCCTTCACCTCCATTTTTAAATCCTCTTGGAATAGTAAAATTGTCCATCGTATATGCGCACTTCAACATCTCGCCAGAAGTAGTAGGTCATCCGACATACTACTCTTTTGGCATACTGTTTTTCGCATACTATATAGTAGGGAAGTATTCGATTTCAGACACAGCCCAAGTCCTATCTATTTGAATGGGGGAGTCCTGGAATCTCAAAAACTCACAATTAAATAACATATTTCAAATCAGCAACAACATCTTACATGAACTGTCCCATAAATGTTGTTTCATATTATCAAATAGCGTTAAAAACCCTATTTTTCAGGCTAGACGAGCCAATGTGCAGTCCTAAGCGTGAGTGTCAGGTTTCTATGGGAACCGGAATGTCTAAAGGCAACTGCAGTGACACAATGACTTTACCAATCAGCGATTGGCTCTTTTACTTGGGAAGGCGGGACGTATTCCACCATATCGCGTGTTGCAGTTTTGCCTATTCATAAGTAATAGTAGTGAACTGTCTTTTTATATCTATAGTCTTTGATATAACAGTTTTTTTTTTTTTTTTTTTTAAAGAATTATATGCATTTTTGACAAACATATCAGTCCATTGTTGACAAAAAGGGAAACCACACCTAGGCCTATTTGTAAGTTGGGTTATGCATTTAACATGGCTTGAAACAAATTCAGTGCATGAGATGACTTAACCCAGACTCTATTTGCCACGGGTTTAGCCCTTGATGTTCAACATCAAGGCATGCAAATCTCTTCTACCATCTTCCCAGTTACTGTATTTTTCAATCTTAGAGCAAACCCCCCAAAAAAACAAACAATACCTCTGTATCATGGGATGACCAGAGCTGTACACCATTAACTTAGATCAATGTTGATTTTATTATGTAAAGACTATTCTGCACTTCTTACAGTATGGACTATACAACTCCTTCATTAAGAGAATATTGAGCTCAGAGATGAGATATTAGGATGCCTATCATCTAACACTTTTTTTGTTAGGTCTTCTTTCCCCTGGACTCCTTGGTTAATTATTTCTATGCAATATTTCAGGAACCAATTATTCTCTCAAATAGCTAAATGAATATGCTCAGCACAGCAATTCAGGTAATTCCATTTTTGGAGACATCTGCACAGCTCATAGGTCACAAAGAGTCAGTCTTTTCATGATTTATAATTCCATGACATTAGCGTTTCCACCCTCGAAATCTGATTTCATTCTCAGTTCCACTGATTTATATGAGAGGCCTCTCATTTCAATATAATGAACTATTGACCTCCAAAGATGGAGTAATCCATTATGAATACAAGAGAAATAATGCTAGAATTTGATTATTAGAATGTAAGGATGATAGATTTAGTTAATTTGTCTCGTGGAATACATGAACGAGTTATAAATGAGGATCAAAAGAAATCAAGACTATTACATTTGTGCTCTAAAGGTGCTCATTTAAAAATATTTTACTAGAGAATTTTTAAACAATAGAAACTTAGTTTTTAATGATATTACTATCAATATGGAATGAGTCTAATGTTTCAAAGAGTTCATATTGTATTCCTTGATCTAAGATGTATTAACTGGGATGTTTTGTCATGCTGTTTGATGTGAGTTTCCAAGTCTTACAAAACAGATGCAATATTGATCTCCATAAACATAACTTTCACATATTATTCTTTCAAGATGGATGCATTATGTTTTTAATGAAGAATTAATCATGCAACTGAAAGTACTTTTGCTACACAGGATGGTTCATGGTCCAAAATATTGTTTTCAAATAATGAAAGCGAATATAGAATTTCAGTATATAACAACTTAAATTTAATTCTGTTCCTCACACAAAGCTATCATTTGATTTCAAAAGACTTGGAATATATTAAACATGTCTTATGGACTATTATGATGATTTTTGGTGCTTTATTGTCCTTTTTAGAGCTTGAAAGCCATTGGTTTCCACCCACTTTCATTGTATGGAAGAGAGCAGCTCAGACATTCTGCTAAACATCTCCTGTGTTTCACACAAGAAAGAAAGCCAGGGGTTTGAAACGGCAAGAAGGTGAGTAAACAAAGACAGTGTTCTCATTTTTGGGTGAATTGTTCTTTAAGTTTGTTTTTCTTTTACACACTGTGCTTGTTGATGCGGTGGAAAGCAAATGTTTATCTCCATCCTGAAGTTATTACGCAAAACACCTGCTCAACCATAGAGGGGGAAAAAATCACAGGATGAGAGGTGTCGCATTTTCAGCAGCAATGCTTTTGATAGACGAGAACTTGGAAAAAAGTGAAAGTATCTGCTGTCCTTCTCTGCCTTTGCACAGATGGCGTTTCTTTCACACTCTGCTGAGGGTTTGCTTTTCAAACAGGTGGGTAAATATCATACACAAATCCAAGCATACACACAGGTGAGGATTGCGGGCCACTTTTGTTCCAGATAGGATGAAAAAAGCCAGTGATGGAGCAGAAGGTTGTGAATCCACTTTATATGCTTTATTGAATTTGCAAAATTATAAAACTGAACTCCAAAGTACTAAAAGATTACCATGATACAGTTACTGCAGTAGCACTGTAAAAAGTGTTTTGTCAGGTAACCTAAAAATTGACTTTAAATTCATGTTAAAAATATTATTTAACATGACTGAATCAACCTTCACAATAAGGTTTCACCAACAAAACCAGAAATGGAAACTATGATTTTGAATGAATTACTTGAGACTTGTAAGCAACTGATTTGAGACTGTTTGTTTTTATGTCTACAAAGAAAATAGCTTCTGTGAATATCACAGCATTATTTAGTTACAGACCAGGACAGATTTTGTACTGAGGAAAGAAAAAACGTTCCCAATATTTTGTTTTAGATGAACGTCCCTTCATTACCAACTTGATGATAAATAAACTATTAATTAAAAAAGTATTAAAGATAAAAGGTTTTACATTTTTGTTTTCAATTTGAATTCAAGTAAAACCCACACATACTTTTCTTTTAGATAAGTATGATAAAAAATATAGTTATTTTAAAAATATGTTAAATTTACTGTCCTGCAAAAGGATTTATAAACTCCAGCACATAGAAAAGTGTTAACAAAAGGTGATGCAAAAATTCTAACTTGAGTGTTCTATTGAACTGTAACTACTGGCATAGAATTCAAATGTATTTGAACAGCACTTTTCAATAGATAGTTCAATACATTTCAGAGCCAAAGAGAAAAAGGAGATATGAATACCTTTTCTCATAAAAAAAAAAAAAAAAAAAAAAAAAAAAAAATTATGGAGATTTGGCTTTTATACTTACTGTTAAAAAGTAGGACTGTCAAAAGAACAGAATAATGTATTTCCACCAATTATAAAAAGAATGATTAAAAAGTTAACATTCTCAAGTTGACATCTTAACTTTGGCAGCCCTAAAAATAAATAATTTTTCTCACGCTGTAGATATTCCACATGCCCTCTAGCGGACCCGTTTGTACAGTATGTATAGTTCTGCAGTATAATTTCGTTATAATTACTTAAACATCTCGTACGTCCGCCCTTGTAATTTGAGTGAACTCTACGGCCAAGATCTTATCCATTATCAAAAGTCCTCCAGAAACAACTTTAGTTATAAACATAAAAGCACCTCTCATTTAAATGTTATCTATTCTCTGCTGCCCATGAGAAGGCGCTCAAAGCAATGGCCCCTGTCCCGCGAGGGCTGCTCCACTGTTTCGTGGAATGTACCAACTCAGAGGAGAGAGGGGTTCTCTGTTTATATGGACGAGCGCGCGCTGCGTGTAGTAACTTCAGCACCTGGACAGCGACCTCCGCGAGACAGGCGTCACATACTGAAGCGCGCGGCGCCACGCGCTTCGACATGGCTTGAAATACCGCATTAAAGTGCTCCACTGTAGTCTTTTGTTGTTAAAAAGCCGGACTGTTGCGCTGAAATTTATCCACAGTGACTATCACAGCCGAGAAGCGTCGGTTAGTGCGGGTCTCGCTCATCTAGAGGCTTCGCTCTGTGGAGCTGCTCTTCCGGACAGCGCACGCGAGAAGGAAAAGTAACTGCGTCTCCGCTGAGCTCACTGTACTCGAAGATGCAGACACCCACCGGGACCGGACTGAAGCTCTTGCTGTGGATTTTAAGCCACCTCAGCCTCTCTCAAGCAGCTTCTCCATCATCCCGTAAGTTGAAACTGTTTCATTGGCTCTTTTGCAGTGGTAGGCAGTGGGAAGCATCTGGCACGCTGGCGTGCGTTAGTGAAGTCCGGTGGCATTTACCCCACAGATGTAACCGGTGTAGTTATGGATTCTTCTTGAACTTGAATCATTTGCAGTCGCATGTTGGTCTTGTGGTCACTGCAGTTTATCACGGTCGGCAAGGACCAACAATCATTCGAGCCTGTTATAGAAAAATAGCGCAGATATTTAGGTGGTGCACGGGTACAGATTACATTTAACCTAAAAAAACAAGACAATTACAAGCGTTTCGGTGCACAAAAGTACGACAGCGTTTCAGTTTTGGTGAAATTCAAAGGAAACCGGGTACTGTAACTAAAACTTTTTATATAATATTCCATTATTTGCTACAAATGAAAGTTGTTTATAAATATACTGCTTACCTTTAAACTATGTAAATTGTTTTTAAGTGCAAGTTCTGCAGTTACATCCTACCACTACCAATACTAATAGAAAACATGAAGTTTTATGAATATTATATTGTGGATTGATCAAACATGCATCATTTTTAATATTAAAAGTACATTTATTTAATTAATAACAATATTCTTATCCCCTCTCACCCAGTTTTATTGTAAATCCATTCATTTTTAAATAAATAAAATAGTAAACATTGGAATAATATGCAATAAAAAAGCAAACAAACTAAAAAATACATACATAAAACATAGGCAAAAGTGTGTTATTCACCATTATTTTTGTGTTGACTAAATGTACCTTTCTGTCTGTGCAATTTGGGAGATCCAGTAGACGTACAGTGAAAAGTGTTAAACCTTCTCCATCTGGCCAAGCATGATTTTGATAGATATTTTTACATGTAGATGAAAAGCTTGTGTGGATTTTATACACACTCTACAAAATGCTGGGTTAAAAACAACCCAAATGAAAATGGACAAACCCAGCAACTGGGTTGTTTTAACAGCGGTTGGGTTAAATGTTTGCTTAAAACAACCCACTCGCTGGGTTCCATTTTCAACCCAACTTGGGTTGTTTTTAACCCAGCATTTTTTAGAGTGCAGTATATCAAACTAAACAAGAGAACCTGCTGATTCAGATGATATCAGTTCTGTCATAATCACAAATCAAATCATAAGCCAGAAGTGTAATTTTACTACTTAATCTTACCATTGTTTTACCCTTGTGGTGCTCATTGAAACGGATGTTACAATAGAACGTTCCCTGCTCTCCCCATTACAAATAAGTTGTAAAGCAATTCTGATGTTCAAATGCATCATACATCTGAACACACTGGCAGTTTATTTTCAGAATGTAGCTTTATGAATCATGTGTTACAGACAGGCTGAAAGTGAACTGCTGGATTCCCTGCTGAGCTACCCTTAACAATGACGCTTTACCTTGACTGTCAACTCAGCGTCTGTTCAACTCTTAAACAGTTGGCTTTTGGATGAATGGTAACACTTTACAATAAGGTTTTATTGGTTGACATTAGCTAACTACATATGAACTAATAATGAACAGCACTTCTACAGCATTTATTAATCTTTGTTCATTTCAACATTTAGTAATACATTATTAAAATCAAAAGTTGTATTTGTTAACATTAGTTAATGCAGTGTGAACTAACATGAACAAACAATGAACAGCTGTAACTAACATTAACAAAGATCAACAAATACAGTAACAAATGTATTGCTCATGGTTAGTTTGTGTTAGTTATCATAATAAAACCTTATTGTAAAGTGTTACCGGATGAACATAATCCACAGTGTTCTGTCAGTTGCGGTAGAGTTGTTCTTGTTGCAGTGGTGAATAAATTATGTGTAATGCATTATAAAGTTATGCATAATGCGTTATATCTGTTCGTACATAATTGCATCCAAAGTTAAAATGCGTTATAATATTTGCAGATTCCTTGTTACATCTGAAACTGGTTGTTTTTCATGTTTTAATGCATTATACTATTTAAAGGTGTAGCAATGAATATATGTATTTTAACTGTGGTTGCAATTATTCATGAGATGCATTATAAGGTGCATTACATTCATAATTCATGCATTAAAAATACTTTTATAATGTATTATACATAAAGGCTTTAAGTGTTACCGTATATTTTACTATTTTATTTGTCTTTTTAATGAAAATGAGGCTGTCAGGAAAAATCACAATATATTAGGAATGCACAATTTTAAAACGAAGAAAGAAGTTTTTGCAAACACACAATGGGTGAATTAGGCATGGGTTTTAATATAGCCTGAAGCGCCCACCACTTTAATATTACTACATAATTTAATTACTTGGCTAATTGCCTTGCAGAGAGTTAGCACTGCAAAATCAATAGAGTCAAGGAGAAATTGGTTCTTAGAAATAATTGGATGGTAGGTCTTATAATATAAAATCCATGTTTGTTCTGCATCAACACCTAATGCAGCTCAACCATTTTCCGACCGTGAGAATTATGAATGACTGATTTCACCAACACAGATTTATTGCACACACTTGCTACAAACATGCAAGTAAGCGAAAAGGTTTATCGCCGGACTGACTATAGGTAGCCAGGAATAATAAGATTAACTGCCTGGAATAGTCACTTATTTAATGGACCAAAATTAGAAGCAGCCAAGACTCACTTGAATAAAATGTGCCAACACAATGATTAATCAACAAGATCGTTCTTTCTCTTTTTTTTCCCAAAAAATTATCTTTCCAGCTCTGTGGCTACATGTGGGAGAGAAACTGAGTTGCTGAGATAGTTGATTCTCCCTCTGACAGATGGATGGAGGTTTGAGATAAAGTTTACAAATGTTAATTGAGCTGCAGAGGTTTTGAAATCTCTATCTCTTTGTTAGCCAAGACCACCGAAGCATTTGATATAAACATCCATCTCCCTATGAGCTCTCGCAGGTCTGATTAAAAGGAAAAGGTAACTGGATTGATTTGGCTTCTATTTGGGGCTGCTGCTGAGAATGAAAGTTAGATTGAGCTTTATCCACTTCACTTTCACCACAGCACAAAAACAGAATCATTTATAATTAGTTCAGGGAATGGATGGCATTAGTGTGATTTCCTTAATCATGTACATGATCAGCGCGGCTAGCTGTCAGATTTTATGCTCTCTGTAGCAGCCACACAGAGTCAAAGTGGCAGCTCAATGACCTGATCGGGAGCAAAGTTATTTTAGTGGAATGTGAACCTGTCACTGTGGATGTTGCTCAGTGAGCGGGACTCCTCTTAGAGACTGAGATTCATCTTGAGACGCTGATTAAAATGGTGTTAAACAACAGAAATGTTATTTATTGAGATCTTTGCCCACCCAAATGTATTTTAATGCAGTACTTCTGTCTGTTCCAGAATCAGTAATTGCATAGAATAAAGAAGTTACCCATAATCAACAAAAGGCTTTTGACAGTCTTGCAAAAGCTAGCAATTAAGACTTAGACCATTACTGTGCAATACAATACTAGGAAAACACTGAAATTAAACCCACTCGTCTGGTTGAGTTCTTCAGTTGCACATCCTATGGGAAAACAAGACTGCTGCCTCAGGATGCAACGCTTGGTCACCTGAGTTCAAGCCAATTTGCTTGTCCTTACAAAACATCTAGATGCAGCGAGTCTGTTTAAGGCTACTGGTAAGGTGAATTTAGGCTGCTTTATGCATTTATTTCTTTGTTTGTCTTTATAATTGTTATGAGGTGCCATTTCTATATCAACACTTTTACCACTTAAACGCAAATGGCAGGCATCTGTGCAGGCAGTCCCTGAAAGATTAATTCACTTAATTTCTGTAAGTAAATTGGGTATTAAGGGACCTTAAACAACAATTTGAATGCAGTGCCAAGCTGAAATAACAACATTTGTCTTTGGCGGAGGTGCGCAGATTCTACAATCTTCCTAATGAGCTGTCTTTGAAGTTTTGTATGACTGATTTGAAATTGATTTGAAGGGGAAACGCTCTCCGGCAAAGTGGTTTGTCTTGTATTAATCAAGAAAATTTGTACACAAGGCCAGAAAGTCAAACTGACCTTTTAAAATTCTCTGTAAGAAAATTCTCTGTTTTGACATTAAGCAAATGCTTTTCTGTGGTGATCAATACCTTTTGGTCAGTACAGCAATCATGTTACAAGAGAATGATCAGAGAAGATATGAGGATGTAGGATGAGCCAGTTTAAGGGTCAGATAAAACCCCAACATGTGTTATTGATTATCAACTACTTTTTGCATGATTATTGTATAATGCAGTGACCTTGTTTATAGGGACTGTATACGTGTAGAAACGTGAAAATCACAATTTGAGAAAAATTGCAACTGTGTGAAATACAGTTGAAACTGTGAGGTATAATGTCATGTAAATGCAAATGTAAGATATACCATAAGAATTACAAACAAAAATTCACAATTGTAGAAATAATGTTGCAATTATGAGAAAAAATTGCAATTGTGAGATTTAAAGTGGCAAAAAAATAAAAAAATAAATAAATAAATGTCATGATTTTGAGAAATAAAGTTCATCACATGATATAACAATGTTCAAGATATTTATTATCACATGTACTCTAGTACAATGAAATTCTAATTTTGTCTATTCTTCTTCTCCAGAAAGACTGGGAAGATTGACAATAAATTAAAACGAGTCTGGATAGAAGAGCATAAGGAACAATAAGTTAGAAAGAAAATAAATAAAATAAAAAGAACAAAAACTAATATTCTCAGTATAAAAATAAGAATGTAGTGCAGGTTAAATCGAATAACGAGTAATGGTGTAAGTGTTTTTTGGAAACATCAAAAATAAAAAGAAAATTAGTTGCCGTTTTGAGATATAAAGTCACAATTAAAGGCGGTCAATTATGAGACAAATAGTCACAATTCTGAGATACAAAGTTGCTATTGTGAGAAAGTTGCAGCTATGAGAAATATACATTTTGAGAGTCACAACTGTGGGATAAAATCACAATTGTGAGAAAGTTGAAAGTGTGAGATATAAAGACATAATTACTTGCAACAGTCACAATTATGAGAAAAAGTCACACTTCTGAGATACAAAGTCTCAGTTGTGCAAAATAAAGTTAAAAATCAATATATAAAAATTAGTTATGAAAATCTGGTCGAAAGGATGAAATTGAAATTATAAAGTTGCAATACAGTAACATAACATCACAATTATGTGAAATTGAGTTGTTTGTTTTTTTTTTTATGAGAAAATGCATTGCAATGGTGAAATATAGAGTCACAATTACCTTTTATATATATGAGGTGGATGCAGGCTTTCATAGCAGATTTAATCATGGTATATGTAAGGTTTAAAAAGGGCTTCCTTCACATCATTTGAACTCTTTCTATATAGACCCCCAAATATTTTTTGATAAGCATTTGACAGATGAAAAATATTTTGTTTTCCAGACCTGAGCTGTGTCTGATCGAAGACAGAAACGACTTTTCCCCAGCCCATGTTACCTCGAATGACACAGACAAACACACACCGATATCTTGTTATTCTCTCTTTCCCCCTTGCTCGGTGTCTGACTCTGTCTCTTATATACACACACATATGCTATTTTCCTCACTATCTCACCCACACACTTCTATAATGCACACTAGAAGTATTCAATCGCGCGCACACACACACAATTTTTCTGCTTTTTCTCCAGGCAGTGGAGATGCTGTTATGACTATGGGCTCTAGACACAGGAGTGAGCTTTTTTATCTAATAGCACAGTGGTTGCTGTACACTGAGTGCATTTGCTCTTGTCTCTTAAAGCAGACCAGTTATAAAGAGAAAGCGCTCTCAACTCATAGGCATACCGCTGTGAATATCAGTGTACATTCAGCATCAAAATTAAAAACAGTCCCATGTAGTCAACATCTATTTGAAGCAAATACTGTACATTAATAATGCTGCATCAATGTTTGTGTGTTAGTAAAAATATAATGCAGCTTATTATCTGTTATTATTTTAAGTGCTAAGAACTATCCTACACTAACTTGTTTTAAACACACCCAGATGTATTGAGCTTATTCATTTTACATTATTAATTAAACGTAATCATGTTTCACTGCAGGGGTCAAGATTTGGCTAGTTAGCGTGGGCAGTTGCCCCCTGCTGGTAGAAGATGTAACCGCACCATTCTGGGATGCAAAAAAAATCGTATTCTATATTCTAAAATCATCTTACTCTATATTCTATTCTATTCTAGTCTGGTCTAGTCTATATATTCATGTATTCTGACTAAACAAATCTTTAGATCTCGGTGGTCTCACCCAAAAATATTTAGAAGCTGAGCACTGGATGTTTAAAAAGATGCAATTAGATCATGTTCTGCATGATTTATAATATGATGTTACCTTCCTTCAGTGCCATGCAAAAACATTCAGATCCAGAAATGTATCTATACACTGTATACACGCACGCACGCACGCACGCACGCGCACACACACACACACACACACACACACACACACACTACACATGCTGTATATGTATGTGTATATATACAGTATATGTGTGTGTGTATAGATAGATAGATAGATAGATAGATAGATAGATAGATAGATAGATAGATAGATAAATAAATAGATAGATAAATAGAGTTTTGTTTATGTATATTCCATCCAAGATGGCCACTGAGTTGCAATGGACTTAGTCTCAGCCTTAGATGTCACACCCTCAGTCTGAAGGTCTGGCTACGTGAGACTGGCCCTGTCCCAAATGGCACCCTAAACCCTTGCGGTAGGGTGGCCATACGTCTGGATTTTGGTCTGGATATGTCCGGCGCAGCCTCAAGTCGGACACTCATTTGTCCTCCTTTTTGGAGTCGTGCTGAATTGGCCTAAAAAAACGCTCTAGAGTCTTTATTGGAACGCAACAGCATGGCGTCAAATGCCGTAAGATCTCTGGTCAAACAAATAATTGTCTGAAAGCGGTGTCAATCAAATAAATATCTGATATATCATTGTCATGATATATCATGCAATTATTCTTGCCTCACTAAATGCCCCAAAGTGTCCTCCTTTTTGGTGTTATGGAAATGGCCACCCTATCTCGCGGTCTTCCTACAAGTTTGCACTTTCATGATGGAATGCCACTTTGACTGTCGGGAAGAAGTCTGCTCGGCAAAAGTGCGCATCGAGGGTGCATATCAACCGCAAAGGGGGCGTACGCGGGCACCCTTCTGAAACCTAAAATGACAAACGAGACACCCTACGGTCTCGTGGATTTAACGGACATGCATACACTGCAGCCACTGTAAGTCCACAAGACCGAAAGTGTATATGTGTGCCATTTGAGACTTGGCCTACAATGGACTTGTCAAGAGACTTTTTTAACCTGAATATGGGGCACTATACCCACAATACACAAGGGGAAGTTACGAATGAAAACAACTGAATCATAATAGATGTTAAAGAAACAGTATTTGGGAGCCCTGAGGCTACAACCAAATAAGCAGACTCTTATGAAAGTCAAATATCATCTAATTGAGATGTGGAGATAATGTTTTGGGTCTGCTCTGAGATTTCTACAGCTTACTAGCTTATGATAGAAGACAAATATGGCAAAATATTCAGGGCTCTGAAGACATCAGTGAAGGACATTTATAATTAAACTGTATATCACAGCTGTGAATGGGAAAAATACCTTGACAGTTGCATTAGAAGGATATATGCTAAGATTATAGTTATAATTTAAAAAAAAAGACAACTGTTTCTATACTTGCACATGGACAGGGCACAGACTCACAATTCTGTTGAATTTATTCTGCTGGAGGCGGGTGAAATCCAGCACATACTGTAGAGATGAGCCGTTCACAATAAATGTCACAACCAGGGTTTAACGGTCTGCTCTCTAATAATGACCTTGGATTACTATGGTCAGAAATATTAATGATGGAAATTGGAGCAAATCTCAGGGAGTAAGAGGGATGAGTGACTGTACATACATGTATTTAGTAAATGTAAGCAAGCTTAGAGATTCAGAAACTGTAGCCTCCATAGAAGGGAATTTGTCATGCTATAGCTGTGTTTACTAAACAAACGCACTCCTATACCTCTGGGAAATATGCAGCTTCATTTCCGCAATCATAATCTGAGTGTTCAAGGGAGATTATCCATATCATTGTGCTAAAGTATAGAGCCAAGACCTGTATAGCACTGAAATCCATAATATTTAAAATCACGTCAAGATAAAGACACCTAAAGCTTAAATTAAACATCATCATATGATTACACATTATCTGCAATTCAAGTCTTTTATGATTATACCCATGGTGGGTAATACACAAACAATATAGGTGAAAGAAAGTGAAGAAATTACATGCTGTTTGCAATCACACCAATGAGTTGTTTGCAGTAAGAAGGTATATATAATTTTGATTTATATATATATATATATATATATATATATATATATATATATATATATATATATATATATATATATATATATATATATATATATACAAACTCATCTAAAGGATTATTAGGAACACCTGTTCAATTTCTCATTAATGCAATTATCTAATCAACCAATCACATGGCAGTTGCTTCAATGCATTTAGGGGTGTGGTCCTGGTCAAGACAATCTCCTGAACTCCAAACTGAATGTCAGAATGGGAAAGAAAGGTGATTTAAGCAATTTTGAACGTGGCATGGTTGTTGGTGCCAGACGGGCGGGTTGAGTATTTCACAATCTGCTCAGTTACTGGGATTTTCACGCACAACCATTTCTAGGGTTTACAAAGAATGGTGTGAAAAGGGAAAAACATCCAGTATGCGGCAGTCCTGTGGGCGAAAATGCCTTGTTGATGCTAGAGGTCAGAGGAGAATGGGCCGACTGATTCAAGCTGCTAGAAGAGCAACTTTGACTGAAATAACCACTCGTTACAACCGAGGTATGCAGCAAAGCATTTGTGAAGCCACAACATGCACAACCTTGAGGCGGATGGGCTACAACAGCAGAAGACCCCACCGGGTACCACTCATCTCCACTATAAATAGGAAAAAAGAGGCTACAATTTGCACAAGCTCACCAAAATTGGACAGTTGAAGACTGGAAAAATGTTGCCTGGTCTGATGAGTCTCGATTTCTGTTGAGACATTCAGATGGTAGAGTCAGAATTTGGCGTAAACAGAATAAGAACATGGATCTATCATGCCTTGTTACCACTGTGCAGGCTGGTGGTGGTGATGTTTTCTTGGCACACTTTAGGCCCCTTAGTGCCAATTGGGCATTGTTTAAATGCCACGGCCTACCTGAGCATTGTTTCTGACCATGTCCATCCCTTTATGACCACCATGTACCCATTCTCTGATGGCTACTTCCAGCAGGATAATGCACCATGTCACAAAGCTCGAATCATTTCAAATTGGTTTCTTGAACATGACAATGAGTTCACTGTACTAAAATGACCCCCACAGTCACCAGATCTCAACCCAATAGAGCATCTTTGGGATGTGATGGAACGGGAGCTTCGTGCCCTGGATGTGCATCCCACAAATCTCCATCAACTGCAAGATGCTATCCTATCAATATGGGCCAACATTTCTAAAGAATGCTTTCAGCACCTTGTTGAATCAATGCCACGTAGAATTAAGGCAGTTCTGAAGGCGAAAGGGGGTCAAACACAGTATTAGTATGGTGTTCCTAATAATCCTTCAGGTGAGTGTATACATATACATACACACATACATGTATACACTAAGGGTGTCACGATTTCGATTTTACAATCTCGAACATCGAATTAAAAAATGGAATCGTCGATGCTGCCACGCCCCCATGTCAAGTCCGGTTGCTTGTCAAGTGGAAAAAAACACGTGTTGAAGTGCTGCGAGTCAACCTCCTCTGACTTAGCTACAGCCACTCAAAAGATAGCATGGCAATTGCAGATGCAGGAGACCCATCGACAGAACTTGAACCCCCTCCTCTTTCACTGAAGTTGCCGGTGTGGAAGTATTTTGGGTTTCCAGTGAGTTCTGTTGACAACGTTTGCGTTGTCGACAAAAAAGCCACAGTTTGCAAGCTCTGCTATGTGCGTGTACCATATTCTTTCACTGGCAGCACGTCTAACATGGCAGGGCATCTCTGTAGGCACCACAAAAACATAGATTTATCTGTTAAACCAACAACTGTAACACAAACTACTCTTCCACTTTCATTTGGAATTAAACTTCTGAGTAACTCAACTTGTGCAAATGCAATTACGTGCGCGTTAGGAGTATTCATAAGCGCAGACATGCGACCTTATTCGGTTTTAGGCATTTAATTAGCATGCTGGAACCACGCTACGAAATCTCACAGCTACGGTGATTCCCTCCATGTACAATAATGTAAAGGAGAAAGTTATTGAAGGTCTGAGCAGCGCACATTTAGTTGCTGTTTTATTGTTTTTGTTTGTTTTGTTGTGAACTTGAATGTCATCTTCTTGAAGAAGACTGCACTTACAAAAGAGAAACTAGATGGTAGGTTATTTTGCTTACGTTTTCAATTGACTGAAGATATAAGTTATTGTTACATTATGTTGTTAATAAATGTTTTAAATTTGACAATGTAGTGTGGTACACTGTGAACAAAGGTCAGATATTATATTGCATAAAAGTCTAGTCTAAAAATGGCATAGCAACCTGTGCTTTAAAAAAAATAAATGTAAAAATCGAGAGTCGAATCGACCCGTGACCTTAGAATCGAAAATGTAATCGAATCGAGGATTTGGAGAATCGTGACACCCCTAGTATACACACATACATACATACATACATGCACTACCATTCAAAAGTTTGGTATCAGTAAGATTTTTGAAAAGAAATTTATATTTTTATATGAAACTACAGACATTTTCTGTTATTATTTTTATTTAAAATAAATGCAGTTTTTTTTCTTTACTTTATATTCATGAAATATTCACATCAAATGTGTTTTTTTGGGCCCCAAATCAGAATATTAGAATGATTTCTGAAGGATCATGTGACACAAGACTGGAGTAATAATGCTGAAAATTCAGCTTTGTCATCACAGGAATAAATAGCTTTTAAAAAAACAGTTCTTTTAATTTGTAATAATATTGTAATAATATTTCACAACATTACTATTTTTGCTGCATATATTGTTTACAGCCTTGGTGAGCATTAGAAAATAACAAAAACATTTGAATGGAATATATTTTGATTTCATGTCACCAGTTTTCATGTGAACACTAAATGAGTAAAATATTGTGCAGGCTTGGAACGTCTAATCGCAGCCAGAAAAATGCCTCCACTAAGCTTTGCCATTGTGCACTATGAAAAAAAAAATAAATAAATAAAAATAATGGTCTGCTAATCCCCTGAATAACTCAGTCAGAGAGAAGAGGGGGATATTAGGAAAGCTGCAATGCTTAGTGATGCTAGTATGCTAGGCATTTTTTAAGATGTATGGTCCTGTATCTAACATCGTTATGTGTGGGTGACAAACTTTCAAACTTTTACATTTGAAGTTTAACAGAATGCTCAACTATGCTCTTAGAGAGCAGGACGAGAGATCTAATTAGATCAAAAACTAAATCAAATTTCTTCTTATCACATCTTATTTGTAATTGAATTTTTTTTATCAAAGGCGTACTCTACTTATTCTTCGGGGGCACAACCCATCAACATGTCATTTTAAAAATGTAGCCTGGATATATCAAGTACCCGGTCCAATGTCAGGATGCAGTTAACGACATATATTTTGTCAGATTTGCTCTTCTAAATATTTTATCGGAATGAATTTTTATTGATTGCCCTGCAGAAGTGCTCATAATCCTGTAAATGTGAGTCCCTCTGTTCTTCCTCTCTGATCTTCATGAACGCTTTCAAGCTCTGCATCTGCTCTTCATTTCGCTCAGTAATACATGTCAAACATCTGACGAATGGCACCAAAGTTCATCTCTCAGTCTACTACTTGGTGATTTGTCCTCAGGCTCATGAATTAATCTATGGGACAATTACTAATGCACTATGCCGTGCAGAGTGCTGCGACCCATGCAATTCATTGGTGTAATGCCAGTGCTGGGATATAGAACGGCTCTTCCTAGTACTCACCCTCCACAAATCAAAGCGAGCCGTGCATAATAAAACAAAAGTGCTGCCTGTATGTTTAGAGGCAGTACTGTCACTTCCTATGATTGGCTATGACAGTCCCCCCTCTCATTTTCTCCATTGTGGTCTCTATAATAAACCTGAAGTGCAACGGACTGGCTCAGACGAGCATGCGGTCGTGGGGAGAAATCGCCCCATATGCTCCTGCAGATTGCATCTCCATGCAGAGGCGCAGGTTCTTGCCTAAGAGTGCTTCTATTTCTCTTTTCTCCCTTGTCTCTAATGTCAGTCTCTGCACTCTTCCCTCCTGCACGCTGAATGTCAATGGGCCTGAGCTGCAGCCGCCTTGGAGGTAAAGCAGGAAATTATCTCCCTCCTATAGACGTCAGCTGCAAATGGCCCTTGCTGGAAGAGAAACAATGGGTTACATGCAACTGTTGTGATCTTTAAATGTTGCTTGAATTTTTATGCTAAAATTATAAGGGGTGTTTTTTTTGTGATGTATCTAAAACAGTGATTCACAGCTGCTTTTCGATTCAGCTCACAGATTTTACACTGGAAATCATGTGGCGACCCAACACAGTACAAAAATCATACTCCCATCGTTCAAAGGTTTGGGGTCAGACTTTTTTTGGGGTAAGAAATGAATACTTTCACAATGGAGCCATTAACCATATGGACAGCACTCTGACATGTAGCACAGTTGTGCTTCGGGCAACCCGAGTTTGAGTCTAACTTTCTATTCAACAAAGAATCTTGAAAAAATATATCACGGTTTCCACAGAATAATACGCAGCCCAACATACGCAGCATATTATGTTTTTGCCACTGAATAAACAATAAAAAAGCTAATTGCGGCTTTTTATCTCACAATTCAGACTTTTTTTCCCCTCAGAATTGCATGATATAAACTCTCAATTGCGAGTTCTAAAGTCAGAATTGTGTAAAATAAATTTGCAATTGCGAGAAAAAAGTCATAATTGTGAGCTAAAAAGTTGCAATTATATTCCATGGTATAAACAAGCTTCCATATTTCTTGAAATCACTAAATAATAATATTTTGCAATAATGCTGTTTTACTCTTTTCATAGAGTATAATATATCATATCTTTTATTCTTTCAATTCATCAATTTATATGTAATGTTCCAAAACTTGCATACAAATATATGAATGGAAACCCTTCTGCTATTTTGGTGAATTCACTACACAAAATATTCATTGTGGTGAACACAAACCATTAATTTAATGTAGTCTGGGTCATATTTTCGTTTACCTTGTGTAGTTTTGTTATTGGTTTGAGGATATTCATGTCGTATAACCTGTCCATTTTGGCATATGCATAATTTAGCTGATTCTACTAAGTGACAGAAGGATCAAAATACAATGGTTTACTGGATGAACAGCTTTGGAAGTCAACAGTGTTGGGAGTAACGTGCTACAAAGTAGCAGCGTTACTGTAATTCCACTACTTTTAGCAGTAACGCGCATGTAACTACATTTTATTTTTTATTTTTTTAATGAAGTTAATCAAATTACTCGCTTTTGTGAAAAATGAACGCTTGCAGACAAGAAGCTCAAATCTAGGCCCTAGCCCAGCCCTTGTCTGACAGCTTATCAAAATTCCCAGCTGGAGTCCTGTCTATTACACACTGTTGCAGCCATTAAAATAGTTCAGTTTTGGTTTTTAATGTCAAAGTAGTTATATTTCATTTAGTTTCTTTATTAAGTTAATTTAGAAAAATGTTTGGAGCATTTTTTTGTTTGTATAGTCCATAGATATAAAACACTTCAATCATCACAATATTAGTTTAAACGTGTAGCCTACTATCACCACCACAGTAAAAAGGCATTTTTGATAAGTTGAGGTTAGGCTGATCGTAGGCACTCGCAAACGAAACGGGCTACACAATCTAAACAAATAAAAAAAATTAAAACATGCAGGTTGTCTTAAACCTCTCCGCAAAATGAATATAAATCTGATCTTTAATTCCTGCGCTATATGCACATTTAACGGCGTTCACGTCTACGAAAGCAACAGATGCATTTTATTCATCAGCTCATTTCAAGATCAAAGACCGCAATAGGAGAAAGAGCGACCTAAGCACTGGTGAGATCATTTAGTCTCATTAGTTTTAATGAAGATGATTGTGTTTTCGAGCATCTGAGACTTTTTGCGTGTTGGCTTGCTTTACTCATTTGCGGCGACGCATGTTGCAGTAGTGCCATCATATCTGACTACAACATGTCTAGCCTATAACACGCTCTCACACGGTTATTTTTTAACAGTTTGCCAGGAGTAAAATTTACATATGTGGTTTAAACAACCTGATGCATTTACACTTGTCCAGTTTTGCCTGAAAATTGTTTATTGTGTGTGACTGTTCAGTACTGTTCATATTTAGGCTACATTTAAAAAGCAGACATAAAAGTAACTTAAAAGTTACTTTCCTAGTAACTAATTACTTTTGATATACAGTAATTGGTAAAGTAATTCAATTACTTTTAAAAGAATTAACTAGTAACTGTAACTAATTACACATTTTCAGTAACTTGCCCAACACTGGAAGTCAACTATAAAAAGATACTTGTTTTTCTAAAATTTAAAAATTGATATACACATTCATTTTGCTATCAAACTGTATTTGTTAGTTACATTTTATCAGTTTTGTTTAGTATTTCCTTGCCAAACAAACCTGTAACTCACTATTCTAAAGTAGTGTAGCTGTGGGCATCATCATACTGTTGCTCTGCATCCAATTAAACAATTGTGTGGACTTTGCTATACAAACTAGCTTTCAAACTACTTATTCAAATCGTACTTTAGAGCTCTTTCCATTAGCTCTACCAGTCATCATGTACCTTTTTCATGGCTACATAAACAGACGGACATGTGGAGGATTTCGAAGGGCTCTACTATCCCTCACTTGAAAGCTCAGAGAGCCACTTATGGCTTTATATCATTTACTGGTGGCTAGAGGGATAGCTGCCCATTAGCTTGTACACTAATTTGCTAAGTAAACAGTGCTCCCATGCATATCTCTCTCATGGGGGCCAGCATTTAAAAAATATTTCTTGACTTGTTTATACTTGTCGATTTATCCCTAGTGAGTGCCCTGCTAGGTCAGTATGAGGTATTTTTAGAGGAGCATGAGTTGGCGAATAGCATGTGCCAGCCAGAGCCATAATGGGAGATGGAGAGGCTCTTAGTACACTACTAAAGGGCCATGTGTTACATGCAGCCTCACAGAGAGAGCATGCATGTGTGTGTGTAGGGGGGATGTACTCAACTGTGCACCACTATCTCATGAAATAACTGACAGTAGCACCTACTAACCTGTCCAAATGACCAGCGGCACTTAGCAAGTGGTCGATGAAAGCACACAAGCATACTGTTTACAAGTGCAGGCCCTGTCAGACCTAGATAATTAACACCTCAACTTAAGATTAGAATAAAGATGCTTAATTTGCATTCAGCAAGCTGTTTAGTGTCCACAGAGTGCTTTGATGATTATTAGCATATTATGCTTAAGAGTGGTGAGGTGCTGGTCTCATGGCTTGGTGTTAATGCAGAATTCTAATTTTTCCCTTTTAGTTTAGATATAACAAACAACAGGCTCTTTTGAAAAATCTCCAAAAACGTATACCTATACATAGTTTACTTTAGTTTAGAAATTAACATTAGATGCAGTAAAACATCAACAACTTTTAATCCTGTTCACACAAATTATGATTACAGAGGCATATTATCAATTAACAAAGGCTTATTTTTGTAAGGTTCCTTGCACAATACTATGTTATTATTACCTCAGTACACTTTTACCATAGTGCATGATTTGTGAACTAATACATTTGGATGTTGACATCACATAACTAGCTCCATATGTATGGCTTTTCTAAAGTAGTAAACTTGCTCAGTAGCTCACCTGGTACAGCACTGCACTTACAAGTCCCATGAAACACAAATCACATTTTCAGTGTGATTCAAAAACACATCATAGAGACAAAATGAGATGGTTGTTTTGGGATGGATGCTCAATGTTTGCTTTTGTTTTAACACATCGGTTAGGTTTAGGGTAGGGTTTAGTGTGCAATAGAGCATTATCATTTTATCAGCATTCACTGGACATTTCATTTCTGAACTGCTGCGATATGTACAACAACCAACTCAATAAAACATTGCCAGATTCACATTAATCTATTTCAGATAAAACTGAACACACTTTAAGTGCTACTCACTGGACATTTCATTTAGATATGTTAATCAGTTTTGGATAAAAACTGAATGTGCTTTAAAGCGCCATTCACTCAAAGTATCATGAAACGTAATAAGAAGCAGCAATGTAATATCACTTTGCAAAAATTTTGCCACAGATATGTTTTTTTTTTTTTTCTTCAATGGGCCTGGGATGCTAAAAATGTTGCTAGGGTTGATGTGTCCTACAGCTCTCATTCAGTCTTTTTAGATCCTCCCTGAAACCTGTGCCAAGTCTCTATGCTAATTGCACATGCAGGTTTAACCACACACGGGACCAAGTTTAAGTAGTTTTGCATTATTATTCAAATATATCACAACCTGCTGTAGCAGGAGTCTCGGGGGAATCTCTGCCCCCTCTCTAGCAAACAGCCATAAATTAACACACTTAACTTGGGTACATATTTGGACCCCCTGTGTGGATCTGTCTCACATATGGCTCGTTAGGAGTTATGTATTGCTGTTCATTTTCGTGGTGGGGCAACAAGCCTCTTCTGAAGATGTAATCACATTTGATTTATGAATGGCAAGATGTACAGCTATTCCAGTCCTCAATATATATGAAACTTTCATACATTTCAGTATGATTCTGAGATTGTACTATTTTATACTATTAGAAGGGGACAGGGAGAAGATTAAAAACACCTTTCAATTTCTGCTCCTTTCTGCCAGCAGGGAAGTAAAAAAATAGCTAAAAAAAGAAAACAATTCTAGGTGAAAATGTGTGTCTGCTGGGTGTACCTGCCAAAGTAGACCTATATCTGCATATAACTAACTACAAGCTGTACTATAACCACATATAGGGTAAGATGCCCAATTTTTTTTCTTTTGACCACAGGTGGCACAACCTTTCTTTCTAACATACCACCTGATACTGATATCAGGAAGTACTCGCGTACCATCTGTTGTTATAGGATCTTGGCACCATGTGAAATGTTTTAACTTACTTCTAAATCTAACTTTTGTGGTTACTGAAATGTTGTAAAACTCAAAATGTGCCTTATGTTATTCACACCCTGGTTATGATACAATATCATGCACAGATTTAAAGCTGCCTGAAACTCAAGGTGACACTGTGTTTTGTTTGGTTTTTGCACATGAGTTTTAATAGCCCTTGATTGTATTTCAGGGATTACAGACGGGTAAATTGACTAATGTAATAATGTCATGTCTAAAGGGAGATGCTTGTTTGCACTGGACTGATAATGCAGAAGGTTTAGTTTAAACAGTGAGGTCAACTCTACAGTTAATAAATAACTTGAAATGGAAGGTAATACAATTAAAATGCCTCCTTTGAAATATGGATTTGGTAACTATTAATGTATTCTTGTAGGAGAAAATTAATCAAGCCCCTTATCCAATTATGTACAAAGCTCTGACATTTCAATCAACTTCATGCCTTGGGGCTTCCCCCTTAATTATGTTTGGTTATATTACCTACAGGTAAATCTTAAAAGAATTAATCTGAGCTGCCAGAAGTGCACATATACAGTCGAATGTTGTCATCTTGGAAGACTGCTAAGACATTCTGAGAAGTTTAATTTTCAAGTTAATATGCATAATTAACAGACCTCTGGATTAGAAATCGATTTAAAAATAATCACATCATTGTACAATTGGATACATAGTTTAATATGTTTAGGCATCTTTGGGTTTTTTTCTTGTCCTGTCTTTTAACATTACATACACTCTATTATTGTGTTCCATGGTGAATAAAGGGGCATATGCAATTATTTATGAGGAATTATTTACTTACGGAATCATGTAACTGGCGCGCCATATGATGTTGGACGTAGCGTAAGCGGTTTGAACTGCGAGAGGCATTACACTTTCTGGCTAAGTTAAATACAAAAGGCAGTCTGGCGAAAGCTAGATATTTTACTTGATAAAGTTTGAAATATGTATATTTTTCTTACAAAACCCCATTGATTCACTTCAAAAAACCTTTATTAACCCCCAGAGCCGTGTGGAGTACGTTTATTATGGATGGATGCACTTTTTTGAGCTTAAAACTCAATGGACCCCATCCCTGCCATTATAAAGCTTGGAAGTGTCAGGATATTTATTAATATAACTCTGATTGTGTTCATCAGAAAGAAGCGAACTAATCCTTTAAGGGGTTTTCCATGTCCTGACACTCACCGCACTAGTCAAGGCATTTGTCAGATTTTGTCATTTGTAATTTACATTTACGATGGGTGTAATTCATTTTATATCTCACAATTCTAAGAAACAAAGACAGAATCGCAAGATGTAAACTTGCAATTGCGAAAAAAAAGATAAGTTGCAATTACCTTTTAACACTTTTTAATAATTTTTTTATTCAGTGGCTCAAACAAGCTTCCATATAATTATTATTTTTAAATGATTCAAATAACTAATTTCAGCATACAACAAGAATGCTTCGCAATACAGATATCACAACAACAACAAAGTTGTTGAGAAAGAAACAAACTTTTCTTCCTTTCAAGATTTCAAGATTCACAGAATTTGAATTCATAGAATTCATACACTCTAAAAATGCTGGGTTAAAAACAACCCAAGTTGGATTGAAAATGGACTGGGTTGTTTTTGTAGTGGGGACATTACAATATAAAGAATTCCTCCATAAAGTTAAACAATTTCATTCTTTTTATTATTTCATTTTAATTACTTCTTTAGTGATTCCATCGCTATTTAGGTATGCATTTTGCTCATTTTTGTTTAGGATGTAATATTTACCATGCAAAATGTAGAAGTTTACCACATATTCAAACATTTTGCTTCTGTGTGTGAAAGAACATAACATCTTTCAGAAATCATTTATAATTAACATTTCTTGGGGCAAAAAGAAAAGAACTAATATCAGACCAAAATTGTAAAGATAAATCAGTTATAAAACAAATGAGCCAAGTCTTCCTCGGGTACAGTACAAAAAGAGCATTTGTTGTCAATGTCCAAGAATTTTGATAACGAAGCTTTACATGGGTAGATTTTGTGAAGTATTTTAAAATGTACCTCTTTAACTTTATTCAGCATTCACCATTTATATGGATTTATTTAACCATGCCTCTTTCCAAACCATATAATTTTTAAAGCAATTAGATCTGATTCAAGGGTTATTATATAATCACGAGGCACTGTGACAGTTACGTGTTTTCCAAAGATTCAGACGCCCAAGTTGCAATCTCCTCCTTTAATAAGAAAACCTCTGGTATGAACCCCACTAAAGTTGTACTGATGAATACATGTCTGACGAGGGATTTTAGCATATAATGACACAAGAAACATTTTCCCTCAGCAGTCGTGCTTCCCTTACTTCTTTTGTTTATTGAGGATCAAAACTAGCGATTCCTGATTCACGACCGAATCTCTCTTTTGGATCAAATCGGTCAACACAACGGCCACATGAATCGATTCAATTGATTCATTCGGACAGTTCACTCAAGGATTAAATCGTTTGAATACTTTAACAAAGAGCAAAAAGAGCGCAAGACTGCGAGTGGATATGTGAAATAGTGGAATAAGTCCTGTATGTATCCTGTGGTTTGCCAGCGATGAAGGTCATGGAGTGTACTAGACTAGTACTGCAGGTAAAATATTCCAAAACAGCACGCGATAACATTTGACAATACCATGTGTTTTAGATATGTGATACCATATCTAAAACACATGGTAAAACACACAGTGTATTTTTTTTCAGTAATTATGCTAGAAAAACCTCAGATACAGTAGGATTGTAATCAAATCTTTAGAAATGCGATTTGTTATAATAAATATATAACGTTAAATGTTGCTAAGTTGATTTGTTAGGCTGATTTGTCTGTGTTTTTAACGGGTAACTTAGGTGTGTGAACTAAGGTACCCATGGCCAGCCTCCTGCACATGAGGGACTTGTGTGGATCAGGCCTAAAGCTTCTCTTCAATCCTATCCATTATTCATCAGGAAGTTTCAACAGATGCCGCTTTCCATTTGATACAGTTAGACTGGCAGATGACACTCAAATCTTGACATCCATACGCATGTACGACTCTGTTGCTTCATTCAGGAGAATAGGCAGCCTTGTTTTGATTTATACTTTGTATCCATCCATCCATCCATCCATCCATCCATCCATCCATCCATCCATCCATCCATCCATCCATCCATCCATCCATCCATCCATCCATCCAGTTTCCTTGTCACTCCATCTAACTGTTATTATTGAAATCAAGAACATATTTAAACACTCCCTAAGAAATGCATCTGATCTGGGATAGGTGAATCTGAAACTGGCTTAATTATAGCCCAGTTGAAACCGATTAGTTGAATAGTCATTCAGGCAATCCTCATACTTCTAATTGTGAACATATGTAATTGTTCATATCCTACCTTAGTGTATAATTGATTTTAGAATATGTAAGTCTGAATGTATGATTAATTTATTTAAGTGATGTCTAGTATAGCCATGTAATGTAATGCGTCTAGAAACGACTATGATAATACAATTTTCTATTTCCCATTTGGGTATTCTTCATGTTATGAAAGATGACTGCAGTATGATTATATTCTACGTGAATCAACACAATCCCAAAAGACTAACATTTTTCATAAACATTTCTTTGTTTTTCTTTTCCCACTAAGCGGTACCCTTGTGTATTGTACCTCAGACAAATCAGCAAGTTATAGAATTTTAACTTCAACAACTAGGTCAGCTTAGACTGCCTTCCACTTGCTCAGAGCAAACATAAAATATGAATATTTACAGATGATGGTATTTCTTCAATTTTTGTTTCTCTCTTGAGGTGTGGGCCAGCAGCAGTTCAGCGTTGTATTTCTTGTATTATTAGTGTGGGTGTATGTCTGGTGAGGTGTTTACTAAAGTCATTGGAATTCAGTTAGGGAGTTTAACACAATATTTTGGCCATTGCATGCAGCAATATGTAGTTGTTTTAGCTTGTTTGTCTGCACTGTCACAAGCCTTTTAAAATTAATAGTTTTCTTAGACTTTCTTCCATAAAAAAGAAAAGGAAAAAAATAATGATTTTGACATAACACTTTTTCAACGCAACACTCCAAGACAAAAAAAGCACCATAAAATGATCCCCAAAAAACAGTCTGTATGTTTTGTTTGCAATTATTGTCATTTATTCACTTAAAATCTGGCCCTTGTCTATAAAATAATTAGATTTGATCTGTTTCGTTACCCAAATTACCCAAATCCAATTACCCAAACTATATTGTTTTTAGCTAAATATTTTCTTTTTTTGCTGATCACTAAACAGGATTTTAGAGCTATTGGAGAGCAAGATTTTCTGTTAAAGCACCAGGTAAATTATCTGAATTTCATACATGAAAAGTCATTATGTGTTAAGCTATTGAGATTCACACATCTCTCCTGTGATGGCACATCATGTTGTTATGAGTAAATGTTTTATTTTGGAGAAGTATCGTGCAGTAAATAACCTTGTGGCTCCTTGTAAATACTAGAGGTGTATGTTTGTGAATCTCTGAAGTGCTGGCAGTGTCCTGACTTTTCCTCTCCAGCTCTTCAAAGGCGCACGTCTCACTGTGATGTGCTTGGCTGCATCACTCACAGTCCCGTAGAGCACCTTTGTGAACAGTTGCTATGGCAGTTGCTCGAACAAGACCTGAGCACAAATATTTTCAGGTATGATGTATTGAAGAGCTACAAGTCATTAAAAACCCCTCACCTCTCCTTCACAGCAAACAGACACATAAGTGATGAAAACCACCTCAAGGGTTATAGTAGCTACAGAACAGACCACATCAATTAAACAGCACTCATAATAGGGGAGGGCAGGCCTGGTTGTCACACTATTCCAGTGAATACTTCTCAAGGTGGGTTTATGTTTGAGATTCAGTATATACACATACCTTAAAATCAGCATAACGATTCAAATTCACCCAATGTATTTTCTAAATACATGGTATTGAATGATTCATCCAAGCATGTTTCAAGTGACTTTTTTTTTTTAACCTCGTAATCTCGTTTAACCTTCTCTCTGGTGATGTATGCCAGACTTCTCTGATAATTTAGCCCGCTTAAAGCTTGCATTCAGATTCGCCACCATCCAATCAACAACCAGTGTAAAGAACCAAGTTTTTTATTCTTTCTTGATAATTAATTTTGCTTGGATACAGTGTCACAATATAAAAGAAATGATCTGTCGTTACTTCTGTTATATTGAGACTTTAAAGTTGTGTCTACAATAAAGTTATCAAACTTTCTCAAGTTTCAAGTTATCTTTTTTTATATAAAACACAGTGATGTTTTTGTGCTATATGGTGTAAGTTGTCACAATCAAACAATTTAAAGCCACAGTATGTAATTTTTTGCCGCTAGAGGTTGCTTATTCAAATCAAAGGCATTTAATGACGCCTTGATTCGCTGAGCTTTTATTATGCTGCAGATGAACGCTTCTGCTTTTTCTGGTCATGTATATCTGGGGTAACGCAGTGCTGTTTTATCATATTAGTTTCATTATTTTTATGTGTTATGTTGTAATGCTACTCTGTGCGGTCACTTGGCGGATGCTATGAGACACTTGTTGCACACTGCAGTAAGCTTGATCGATATTAGGCATGGTAAAACATGATAAATAAATCCAGATGACCATAAATAAAGAAAACCAGATTTAAATAATAAGACTAACTGTGTTGCGATATATATAACAATGATTAGTTTTCTGTTGATGAATGTATCCAAACCAGTGACGTAGCAAGTCAGTCCCGGGCCCATATGCAAAACAAAATTTTACAGGCCCCACTAGACGTTCACTGTAGCATATCAGAAAAAATACCATACCAAACAATACCATAACAAAACAAAAAAACACTCTAGCCAACAACTTTTCACAACCAGAACAGAACAAAAAATAAAAAGTCTAAAATAACCAAGGATCAGCCAATGACTAAAATACTGCACACAAGCATAAACGATCTTGGCACAGCGCCCCAAAATGTAAAAACACAAAAATATTTTCCAGGCCTTTCTTTAAGCAAATTCATCCAAAATGTCCTTGGTGTTTAATTCACGGCTTTGTGCATTCTCAATGGAAATAATTGCCAGTCCCTAGACCCTAGTCTGTTCTGTGACATGGTGCTCCGCAATTTTTAAAATTTTATTATTAGTGTTAGTTTTGAAAATGAGCGCTCCGCTGAAGTAACAGTAACAGGGATGGTAAAAAAGAGAACTAGAACATGCCCAGACGCTACACCACTGATCCAAACAGTTGCTCACCTGTCTAATAAAACATAATATAAAACATCTTTGGGAAGATGAGAAGTGATGCAGAAGCACAGAGGACCTTCACTGCTTGTGCGATGTATGACAGTTGCCCTGTGTCATTACATGGACTCACAAAGATGGATTATTTTTCTAAAAAACTTGCTATGTGTTCATCAGAAGAAAGATAGTCATAGACATCTGAGACAGCATAAAAGCGAGTAAATTAAATTTCCTTTTTGGGTGGAGTATCCTTTTAAGCTTCTATGAGTGAAAATAACGTGGAACCAGATCACTGAAAGGTGCAGCAGTCAGGTGAAGCCGGAAGTCGGGATTTGGCAGGCTTACTTTGATGGATAGCAGGCACCAAATGTACCCCGCCCCTATTTGTTGCTTAGCAGCCATGTGCCATATTCACCAGTCATTTTCTACACGCTCTCTTTTTCATACAGCCCAAATAATAAAGCCATCTATCGTTCGGTGGAGCTGTAGAGCTCCAGGGGTGTTTTATGTTAATGAGGCTTGTTAAGGCTGCCACTGTGGTGGCAAGTGGCATTATTTTCAATGCTTCATCTAATTCACTGAAATATCACTGAACAGCTTTTGCAAAGGCTGTTTGATAGATTGCTTTTTAATGTCATACTTGTTAAACATCTTATTTCTTGCGTTTCAGTTCTGTTTACGGATAATTGTCCAGCTTTGGCTGAGCAAAGGGGTGGGGGTGTTTAAACGCATACAGAGCGTTAGAGAGCTCACTACATTATTACTGTGTTGTTTGCCGCCTAGGTGTCAAGATGCTATTGTTATCAGCTGTATGTGGCTGGAAAATCTGTTAATTTGAGCTAAATTACTTTTCTCAGGTCATGCTTCGTAACAATTATTAGTTACCAAATGGAATTCTGATTTAATATATGATAAACAACCGTGAAACCTTCATTTATGCATTGATCTGTTTAAACAAGTTATGATTTCAATATTTATAGGATGAGTGTCCACGCTGTCTGCATGTAAACTCAGTCATATCAAACAATCACAATGAGATCCCTAAAATATTGGAATATAGTATATGGATCAAAAAGGATAAATACACTGCTTTTTTTTCTTTGGAGAGAAATTAATATTTTTATTGCATAAGGGCACATAAATGTGGTTAAAGTGACAGGAAAGACATTTATAATATTACAAAATACTTCTAGTTAACATCAATGCTGTTCTTTTGTACTTTCTTTTAAAGAATGCTTCAAAAAATGTATGACAGTTTTCAAGATCTATAATAAATGTTTTTGAGCAGCAAATCAGCATACTAGCTGAAGGATCGTGACAAAATACAGCTTTCCCATGACAGGAATGAATTACATTATATTAAAATAGAAAACAGATTTTAAATTGCAATAATATTTTACATACTGTTTTTACTGTATTTTTGGTCAAATAAATGCAGCCTTGGTGAGCATAAGATACTTTTTCTATTATGCTATAGCCGCATTTATCCATGTACCATTTAAACATCTGGTTGTTTTAACCTCATTTAAGAAGATTTAGAGGATATCACTTGGTTGAAACATGGTGAGATTTTTACTGACAGACTGACCAAATCTTTTTATTTTGTTTTGAATTGCTGTGCATGCTGTAATTAAAAGTTATCAGGCAGATAAATTGGCAGTATTTACATTAAAAGCAGAGGTTTTCACATTTATATTTTTCAAAACACAATCATGTGAAAAACCCAAATCAAAAAGCAGGTTGAGTCTTGATAAGACAATATTGATAGAATTAACATTTTTGGACAAAATATTCCTTTAAATGCCAAAATGAGGTCAAAATGCCACATAGATGTTTGTGGTGTTGCTTGTGAGATTGTGAATGGCACACTCACCTCCTGATCGCCACTAGAGAGTACAAGCACTTAAGAGTTCTTTCACTCTTTCACAGTTGTGTAAGTTTAGGCTGGAGGAAAGATGTTGGGACACAAGTGACCCAGTACCGCCTGTGTGAAGAGCTTCACAGGGTATGGTGCATCAACAATAGCCATAGATAGATACACATAGTTAAATGGACTCCTGTTGTAAACATGTTTAGCTTATAGGGTGTTCACTCTTTGGGACAAGTTCAGACCGAGGTCATGGGTAACGGAAAAGGGCAGCATTGGTCTCTGGCAGGAACATCATGGGGGTATTTAAACCAAGCTCTGCTGGAACTGAAACATTTACAATCATGCACACAGCTCTGAAACTCCAGTTTAGCGGCATCTAGATTTTATCTGTTCAGATTTGAAGGCATTAGTTTCCACATGATAGAAGGAGGTTGGCGCCCCTGTTGCATTCAAGCGCGTTTGGGGTGGGGGGTGGTTGGCTTAGAGGTAGTATCTGTGCCACAGGGTTGCTAGAAAGTACCAGCAGAGAAGAGAAATGAGGGGGGCTAGAGAAAGCAATCAGCCCCATTAATCCTGCACTCACTCGAGTAGCATGACAGAAAAAAAAGATAATCATGTACCACCAGCAGCAGACGGATAATCACTCCACTGTGTCGTGCCTCACCTAAACAGCTGCGTGCCGCACTTTGCTATTGGCCGTTTATCTCAGGTCCTCCTAGAGGTACTCCACCAATTTCCTCCACACCCTGCTACCCCAACTCAACATGCAGGAAGAAATACAGATGTTCAGTTACATTCCTCTCATTCTAGTCACGATAGCCAGAAGGAAAGGAAATGTGCTCCTTTATTCTGCACTCTACAAGATGCAGATGTCAGCTGTAGTTAGTATTTAATTTAATTTAATTTAATTTTTTATTTAATTTATTTTTATTTTTATTATTTTTAATTGTTTGTTGATTCGTTCATTTATTTATTAAAATGTATGTATTTATGTATTTTATTATCTAGTAATTTTTCTTATTTATTCCTTATTAGTTAAATGTTATTATTTTTTTATTTTTATTATTTCCATTGGGGAAGAGTACTCACTCAATTTATTTGTCCTTTTGTTATTAATTATTTTTATTTATTTTAGTTATTCCCATCAAATTCTTATAGGAATAGTACTTGTACTGTAAAAAGTGATCTTTTTCACAAATGTTTCATGGTCATTTTAATGTGTTCAAGCATCTTCTTACAAGATGAGAGATTTTCAATGCTGTAGAATAATATAATTCATTGGTGTAATTACAACAGCAACATACTTAGAATAAACTACTGCCATCATTATCTTGTGAGAAGTTGCTTGAAATAATGCTGCAAAACAGAGTTGTCATGTCCATTTGTTATATGTAACTTGTGGCTTTTGTTTTTAAATAAAATTGCTTTATACATTTATGCATTCACAGATATTTTAGGGCATGTTTTCAGAATAAGATCATGCATTTGCACTTTTGCTTGCTCCCTATAGCATAAGCACCATGAACATTTTCCCCGTTACACTTTCCCCGATCCTTCATATCCCCCCATGCACACACTCTTGGAGAATGTATGTTCCCTTCTGATTATTTTTTATTTTCTGTTACTACAGCCAGATGTCAGACTCTGACTGTGCCCCCCCTCACCCCCTACTGTGCTCTATGGTTTTACTCTATTTTCGCTGATGAATGGTATACATGCAGTGGCAGATTAAGCTCGGTCTAATCGAGAGAACTATAATCCCTCTACTTACTGGGTCACATAAAAGAGTCTGAATCCTCCTCTACTCCCCTCTATCTGAATCCCCCTCTACTTTCACTGCAACTTAGACATCGCTGACACAGAAACACACAAACCCAATAAAAGTGTAGCTTCACTTTGGTTCACTTGGTTTTTTCCCCCGGAGATGGAGAGAAATGTATCCTCCAAGGTGAGCAGAAGAAGAGAAGAGGCCATTTTTTTTAGCATGACAAATCTCTCTGATCCAGTGTCGGTGGTGTGATTTGATGTTGTGATCAGATGAAACTGGAACACTGGTGGCAGAAGTTGGAAAGAAAGTGCAGAGGGCAGCATGAAGACCAACTCTGAAATTACAGATCCATCAGGGGCATTACCCTTGACCACCTGAGGTCACTTAGGCGCACTGGCAGTTGTAGTACAGTTTTCTCAATGTAGTTTTCTAATCCTCTGTTGAATTGTGGGGCAGTATAACTTTCACCGCTGAGCTCAGTGCCATAAATCATCCCTACACAATGCATCATCTAGTTGATGGTTGAAGTGGTTGTAGCATAATGGTTGCAGATTTGGGCTGCTGAACTAAAGGGTGAAGCCGTAGAAAGAATGTTTCATAAACTGGTGAGTTACTGGGAGGCACGATCACCATTGTGCCCTTGAACCAGACACTTAACCCCAAGTTTCTCCATAGGGGTTGTTCAAACAGCATTCTGCAAGTAGCTTTGGATAGGACACCGATCATAGGCCAGAAATGCACTTTTGTGCATGGGGGGCCAAAAATGGACCAGGTCTGTTTTTATTAAGATTTTTTTTTGTGCCTATATAACAATGGAATTATTTATTATGATTACTTATGTAAAAAAATTATTATTATTATTATTATTATTTACATTTATTGTTGTATTATTCTTTTTATTATTATTATTATTGTTATTATTATAATTTTCATTATTTATATCAAATATTGGCTATAAGCAGTGTTTTTAAAAATGTGTAAATAAACTTTATTGGTTAATTCTTCTATATCTCAAATAGGTTATTTTTCTTATTTAAAACCTTTTTCTTTCTTTTTTTTTGTATCGTCCATGAAAATGCATAATTATTATTAAACAAATATTTGTTGTTAATTTTATGTATTTATTTTCAGATATTTGCCAAAAATTCATCTCTTTGAAATTTAGTTTTTCATGAAACTTTGATGGCCATTTTAGTGGCATAATGTGAACAAATATTTGTATAAAGTTCTTGAGAAAGAAAAACTTTAGGTGTCCTAGACTGATTTTCCTTTAAAATTGTAAGAATATAACACCCACTTATTGCGACCTCTTATTGAAAAGAAGCTTTGCATCCAGAAATATTAGGGTGTAGGAGAACTTGCCAGATTTTACTTTCATTTTTTACGGTCAGAGAGTGTTAATTATGGATCCTGAGTGTATATACCACAAGTATATTCCCTGCTGGCCAATTAGTCTTAGATGAGAGCATGTTTTTTCCTTGCATTAGATGCTAATGATAAACAACTGATTATGATATATGCAGCAATTGCACTCATACTATGACTGGAAACAAGCAGCTTTTACTTGCCAGGGTTTGTTTGTAACATGGCTTCTGCTGTGACTTTAATAGTGCATTGTAACATTAAGCTGTATACTGATCAGGCATAACATTATGACTGTTTTGCTGCCAAAACAGCCCTGACCTGTCGAGACATGGACTCCACTAGACCCCTGAAGGTGTGCTGTGGTATCTGGCACCAAGATGTTAGCAGCAGATCCTTTAAGTCCTGTAAGTTGCGTGGGGCCTCCATGGATCGGACTTGTTTGTTCAGCACATCCCACAGATGCTCGATTGGATTGAGATCTGGGAAATTTGGTGGCCAAGTCAACACCTCAAACTCGTTGTTGTGCTCCTCAAACCATTCCTGAACCATTTTTGCTTTGTGGCAGGGCGCATTATCCTGCTGAAAGAGACCACAGCTACCAGGGAATACCGTTTCCATGAAAGGGTGTACATGGTCTGCAACAATGCTTAGGTAGGTGGTACGTGTCAAAGTAACATCCACATGGATGGCAGGACCCAAGGTTTCCCAGCAGAACATTGCCCAAAGCATCATACTTCCTCCACCGGCTTGCCTTCTTCCCATAGTGCATCCTGGTGCCATGTGTTCCCCAGGTAAGCAACGCACACGCACCCGGCCATCCACATGATGTAAAAGAAAACGTGATTCATTAGACCAGGACACCTTCATCTATTGCTCCGTGTTCCAGTTCTGATGCTCACATTCCCACTTGTTGCTGCTTTCGGCGGTGGACAGGGGTCAGCATTGGCACCCTGACTGGTCTGTGGCCATGCAGCCCCATACGCAACAAACTGCAATGCACTGTGTATTCGGACACTTTTCTATCAGAACCAGCATTAACTTCTTGATTAATTTCTTGAGCAATTTGAGCTGCAGTAGCTCATCTGTTTGATAGGACCACACGGGCCAGCCTTTGCTCCCCACATGCATCAATGAGCCTTGGCCGCCCATGACCCTGTCACTGGTTCACCACTGTTCCTTCTTTGGACCACTTTTGATAGATACTGACCACTGCAGACCGGGAACATCCCACAAGAGCTGCAGTTTTGGAGATGCTCTGACCCAGTCGTCTAGCCATACAAATTTGGTCCTTGTCAAACTTGCTCAAATCCTTACGCTTGCCCATTTTTCCTGCTTCTAACACATCAACTTTGAGGACAAAATGTTCACTTACTGCCTAATATATCCCACCCACTAACAGGTGCCGTGATGAAGAGATAAGCAGTGTTATTCACTTCACCTGTCATAATGTTATGCCTGATCGGTGTATGCCAAATAGTTTTAATCCGAACTTGAGTTCTCAGTTGTTTGTTGGTTTAGTCATTAATCATCGCAGCTGTTAAAATATAATGTTTTGTTAACAAACCTTATCGGACAAGACAATAAACTAATTACTGCTGGAATAAGGAACATTGTGAAGCATGAGAAGATTGGTCCTCGATTGCTTTCACAAATGGCCTGTGTGTAAAGTGCACAAGCCGTTTATGGATTCGGTATTGACCCTATATGACTCTGGGGGCATTTTCCCTTTTACAACAGGAACAGGAACTGACTCAGCAGCCTGTTTATTCACATCTGTTCATCTTAACTCATATTTTCCTGTTTGTGTCCATAACTATTAGAATCTCTTTCTGAGCTACTGTATGTAATCATAAGAGTGCAGGAAATTGAGTACGAAGGAAATCACTTTTGTTCCTCTTAGCGTTTTTGAGCAAATCAACAATGAATGATTGCTGTGTTTGTGTATTCTTACATCACTTTCTGATTAGAAATGAAGGATGGATTTGTTTAATTAAAAATGTATCGTAAATCAAGCCCAGACTAGCTGAATCTCATGGCAAATGCACGACACGTCCAGCCAGAGAAGTCTCAGTATGCAGATGACTTCCCTGCACCTGAGCACCAATTAAAATAGCTTGAGGTGGGATGGGAACACATGGGTTCAGGTACTAAATTAGCAGACCTATTATATGAGGTGCTGCTGAGCTGCTGGAATCCCTGCTGTGGGTGTGTCGTATACCCTCTGATTGGACACCTGTGTTGATGATTTTATAGCTTTATAGCTTTTTTTAATAGTATGTTCGACTGTACTAACGCTTGTGCTGATGCGTCAAAGATACCATGGAATCAAAATGGACAATTCTATTTTTTTTATGGAATATTGCAGTATTTATTATAAATGATTTATCTGTGCACATCTTTTTTTATTCATGTGACCTTGTTATTTTTAATCCAAATAAATTCTCTTCCATCTTGCAGCAACATCTCTTCTCTGATGACGTGTATTCCAGCGTGAGGGCGGGACAACCTGTCACTCACATGAGATCACAACAATAGCAAACCACAACAATCAAACCATCCAATCAATTCAATAGTGTTACCATATAGTGTTACTTTTTTGGTTGTTCCAGAAGCCCTTTTCTTTGTTAAAGCTGACTTTAAGCTTTGAGTCTTTTCTTGATGTTAAGTAAAGCCTTTCTCTTTGAATTTTAGAAAAGGTACAAAACTGTTGAGGCTTTGGACTTTCATTTTGGTCTTGATAAGTGGTGTTGTGGATGCTTTATAACCTGAGCTTGTCAAACAACAATTGTTAAACCTATGACCTAAAATAGTTCAACAAGCTACTAATAAAAAGTAATGAATAACACATATTTTGGAGGTGTATTTATGCTTCATATTTTTTATATTTATTTTTAAATTCATAAAAGTGACAGTAAAGACATTTATAATGTTAAAACATATATCTATTTAAAATAAATGCGGTTCCTTTGAACTTTCTATTTATCAAAGAAACCTAAAAAAGTATAGAGCCAGCACAAATGTTTTGAATATTGATAATAAGACATATTTCTTGAGCACCAAATCAGAATATTAGAATGATTTCTGAAGGATCATGTGACACTAAAGACTGGAGTAATGATGCTGAAAATTCAGCTTTGCCAACACAGGAATAAATTACATGTTAAAATATTAAAGTACAGCCACTGGTACTGAGCCCAAGTAGTGTTCGAGCATCTACAAGTACTCAAGTGGCAAAAAAAGAAACAATACTTTTCTTTATTTTGAAAGATATGTTAGCAGAGAGTGAGAAAAAATGCATATTTCTACACCTTCTGGCAAGCCTATGTTTAGATCACAGACATGTCAGGCCATTTGCTTCATCTTCCTCACACTGCCTGAGTCTGTGTTAACAGGTTTTTCTGTTAGGTTATGGTTTTATTACACTCTTTCACGAACATTTCTTCCTACACCTTTTGTCTGCAGAACAAAACAAATGCAAAGGAATGTTCTATTCGCACACCCGGAACCCTACCATTTTGTCTTATCAAAACACGATCGCAGCTTGTTTTTTTCTCATCTCTCTCAGGTATTGATGCTAGTCATTAAGACTATGACAGCACTCTCTGAGTTTTAGCAGAAACCCAGCCGTACCTCTTTTGGACTCGCTTTAACACACCACACGAAAGAATCACGCCACATGCAGACAGTCTAATTGGATTGCTGGGTGCCTCCAGGTCGGCCCCGGGGCCTTAACCCAAACTTTCCTAGAATAATCAGTGTGACGCCTCTCTGTTCATGCCTCAAGTTGGGCAGGTATTTCATGTACCACAAAGTGAAAATGCTGCACTTACAAAAACTGAACAATGAGGAGAAGGAAGAGACATGATGAAAGTGATTGCAAACTCAGCCCGTCTTTTGAACTACCTAAAATATAGACCTTGAAGAAAGCTGGGTTCCTGGAGAGCCGGACATCAATTTTCTATTGTTATGCTGAGAGTGAATCAGGGCAGGGTGTAGTTTTATACAAAATGTCACCAAATTTGCCCACCTGCTAAACAGATTAGAGGATGAAACTCCAACCATAATGAATTTGAAAGACCTTTGAGCCTGTTGATTTTTGTCGTAGTCCTTTTGAAAAAAAATTTCAGGGCTGCATTTCCCAAAGCCAACTATAGTCACAAGGAACTTGCAACCAGTTGGCTAGTGATGCTTTTTGGGCAGATGTTTTAAGATTTTGTTTTAATTAGAGCAGACTGTCTCAAAAAGACAATTCAGTAGAGCAGGGACTCCCAAACTTTTTTTGTTCCCACTGAGATTTTAAGACAGCATTTAAGTAATTTAGCAAGACAGTCACATGATGTGCATATAAACAAGTAAAATATTTGTAATATATAGAATATTATTACATGGTATTTAAATGTATTTATATAAATATGTATATACTATAAAATAGTTTTCAGTCAGTGTTTTATTTATTTTTATTTCTAAATGATTTATTCTAAATTTACAGTATGATTTAATTAGTTGCTAGCTTTTCAATCCCCAGCTTTTCTTTTTAACCCCAGGTTGGAAGCCCTACCTGCAGTAGAGAAACCATAATCTATAATAGTTCATAAATGGAATACAGAAAACAGAAAAGTTTAAAAGAAGTCAGTCAAAACTAGGATTGGGCCGATAGACCCGATAGACATTGTCCATTGCTTATGGCTGACAAACATCATGATGTTGAGCCGGCATCGTGATTCTATGCTCTATGATTATGATTAGATATTTGATTATGCAATACATCAAACTATTGATTTGAACTATCCAAATCAGTCACTTCAAACAAGGATGTTGCCTTAAAAGGCATGCTGCCTGTGTAGTAGGTAGTAGGCAGCTCACCAAGCTTTAGAATAAAGCTTATATCGTCAGAGCACCATCTCTAAATGCTGACTTGTGTTGACAGTAGTTTAGTTCTAAAGTCTTTTAGTCTTAATGTCAGGGACTTTTCCTGTCTGCAGGGATAAATGTTACAGCCTTGCGTGTTTTCTGAGATCCAATGTGAGCGGATGCAAATAAAGAAATGCATCCAGTCATTTCGCTCAGATGTCTTGGTTAAGCAGCCTTAAAGCTTCCGTTTTATTAGCTGGTTTTGGCTGATAACATCCAGGTTCTAGCCCAGATTCCAGCCTAGATTCCAGCCTACACGTTAACTAGGTTAACATCCAGCCCAATTATTAAGCCTGGCTTATCCAGTAACACCGATCCCTGATGCTAAAGGCCCCCTCTGGCTGTGATACTGGTTGAACTGCTGCATTTACATCCAGCATGATAAACCGAATGCTCTGATCTTGGTCTTCATATAAATGTATCCCTTGTGGGAGGAAACCGATGTGCAGAGTTTGAGCTTAAGTGTAGTGGACAGCTGTTGCAACATCTAAAGTGTGACAGTAATAGTTGATGTGAATGACTGACTCAGAGGGACGAGACCCCTCTCTGTTTTATTGCGGGGCCAAACATAGGGTAATTAAGGTAATATGAGCACACTGTGCTGATGTTGAGATAAAAAAAGGAAACCATTGAATCAATAATCAGTTCAGAGTCAGGGATGTCACTCACTACAGACCCTGGATGTATTTTGTAACTTATCATGTAACTTGTAACTTAACACATTTCATCACTTTATTCTTTCCTGTACAGCTTTCCTGTAGCTCAAACATTAAGAGCGTGGCGCTAGCAATGCCAAGGTCATGGGTTCGATTCCCAGGGAAAGCAAGAACTGACAAAAAAGTAAAAATGTGTACCTTGAATGCAATGTAAGTCGCTTTGGATAAAAGTGTCTGCCAAATGCGTAAATGTATTCTTTCTAAAAAATAGTACACGTCATATGGCCTGTTTTATGATACTGTAATGTTTTAAAGTTTAGAGTTTGCCAGTCCAAGTTCCCTTTAATTTTATGGGACAGACCAGCCAATTATTCTTCAAAATTTCTCGTTTTGTGTTCCACAGAAGAAAAAGTCATAGGTGTTTGCAATGGCATGAAGGTCAAACTATCCCTCTATACGTCTTTCAGTGTCCATCATAAATGCATAGTAATGCTATCATTTATCCATGGCAGTAATGCACATCACCAAATTGTTATAAATAGTTTTTTTTAAAGTTTTTTTTATAGATTTCATAATCCTCAGGTGAAACCAGCCATATGTAGCGAATATCGAGCCCCAGGGGAAATGGTGCGGGATTTATGCATGCGTTTAATCGTGTTACAGTCAAACATGCACAGATCCGCACAGAGGGGAATTTGGATATTAACAGTTGATTATAACGGATTATAACAATTATTAATATCTAGGGCTTGATTCAACTTTTAGAAATTTCTTTGATTCTAGAATTGAGTTCAAAGGACGGATAATTGTCCACCAAATATCTCCCTTTTAATAACTCTTAAACAACGTTTCTCTGGCCACGAGAAATATCTTTCTTTTAATTTGTAACAGGGTCGGTTCAACGTAAAAGTGACCTATGTATGAGCAACTCAAGCACAATCACGTGTGAATATATATATTTTAATAAAATCAACAAACAATAAACAAACATACACAAATTAACTGAAAGAAGGAAGGAGAGAGAGGGAGAGAGAGAGAGACAAGGCAACGGTGATACTATCGACACAACCTATTGAGCACAAGCAAGGAATCAGTCCAGCTTATTGGTATAAGCTCAAAACTTTATAACGACAGCTTAAGGGATACTTGCATATGTTTCCTTGGTCGCGAGTTCGTGCGTTTAGGGGAATTCCGCGATCCGGTCCGTGTTTGAATCTTGCCGGGTGGGTCCTTGGAGTCCGCGGGAAATTCAACTTTGGTTCCTTTGTGTGATGAGATCCGTTGGAAGATGGCGAAGAAGAGGAGGAAAGCCAAAGAGGTGGCAACAGGAAGCAAAAAGAAGCGAGGGCGAAACGAAAGAGAAGCAAAACGAAAAAGAGAGAGAGAAGCGTTTGTGGCCCATCTTTAAAGGGCCGCGACGGGGCACGCCTCTTTTGTCGGAACAGCCAATCAGAGCGAAGGAACTCAGAAGCGGGAAATCTCCCTTTGTCCTGGGTCTCGCCTCATTAACATGTTTTATGGCTCTCTTAGAGAAGCAGACTTGGGGGTTTTGGTATGCAGACTTTGGGGTTTTGGCATGAAAGAAAGAGTCTGATGCATCATAGTACCACACAACGCACCTAGCCGGCCTACAAATTGCGAGACAAAGATTTCGAGACCAAGCATGGGGAGTTTAACTTAAGAATTAAAGGAACGGCGAGGATTGACGTCATTCTTCCTTAAGCATTCACTGGCTATAAGTTTATACCCTATCAAAACATATCTAAAATGATTATAACAAAAAGCATGCATACATACAGGGACCACAACACACCTAAAATGAAAAATAACTAAGTTAAAAGTCATATAATCTGTTCGGATGTCCTTTGGTATGTGTGAGGTGGGGGCTGTTGTTTATGACGATGTCTGGTTTGTGTCCTTTTAGCACCATTAACCTGTCAGTCTGTAGACTTCACTGTGCCGGTCTTGTTTGAGTCATTATAACTAATCAAAGTATTGGTCCGTTGATCATTTATGAGCGCCGTCCATATGCTACATATATGTCTTTCAATGTCCATCATAAATGCATAGTGATGCTATCATTTATCCATGGCAGTGATGCGTATCATCAAATTGTTATAAACTGATTTTTTTTTTTTTAATAAAAATATCATCATACAACAAATGAATAACCCCAACCCACAACTAAGTATATCCAACTTTACCCCATACATACTGTACATTCTTTTGAAAAAAAAAAAAAAAAAAAAAAAAAGATTTACTGGCATCAGATGATTCTTAGATTTTTTGCTGTTAAAAATGTGAGACACAGGTCAATGGAACGGAAAAAAGTGCAAGAGATGCGTTTTTTAACTTGAGCTTTAGAATGCTGTGTCATGCGCGGGACTCTGCAAAGGAAGCAAGATGCGAGCACAACTGGTAAAGGTGTCCGTCTAGCGCGTTTACAAGAGTAGCACAGTGGAATGGAGAAACGTGTTCTGTGAGAACAGCCACTTAGGCCAATGCAGTTCTGAATCCTGAAGTTTGTCAAGTTCATTTAAAAATGTCTCTGTCTGTGTCAGATTCAAGGTTACACACACACACACACACACACACACACACACACACACACACACACACACACACACACACACACACACACACACACACACATATATCCTTTTAATCCATTTTTTAATCCAAGGCTAAGCTAGATGAGATACAAAAGTTATAAAGTCTGGGGGTATGCAGGAGAGAGAGATGTATGTGAGTGATAGAGAGTCTGGAGGGCAGCTCTGAAAGATGAATGATTCATGAGTATGGTGATGAGTGAGCCCTTCTGCTGTTCTCTGAGGTTGCCCGGTTCAGCCTGTTGGTGGGTGCCACTGTTCCTCTGACCTCACTTCCATATCACCAAGTGATTTATTTCTCCTGCAAAGATGCCTGGAGGTTCTCATCTACTTCCAACCAAATCAAGCTCCTCTCTTCTGGAGTCACTACTCAAGTTAATAATGTTTACTTTGGAACAAAAGGTTATTAAAGACCACTGAATGAGAACTAAATGGCATTTTGCATGTTGTCATTGTGAGTGATGGACCCATTTCACCTTTTTGGGTTTTTTAGAAGTAAAGAATGGAAACTTCTATAGTGGTGAATAGGGCTGCATGATTAATTGAAATTAAACCGCACACGATTTGTCAATTGCTGCGATTTGTTTTATAAAAAAAAATGTTTGACGTGCAGCTTGTCAGTGAAGCACGGTTCTGTGATCTGTAAATGTTGCTCCATCTGAAAACCAGAGGGCGCTTTTGCGCAGAAACTCCAAATATGTCCCGCAGGAGGTAGGCCGTATTTAAACGATGCCCAATTGGCACTAAGGGGCCTGAAGTGTGCCAAGAAAACATCCCCCACACCATTACACCACCACCACCAGCCTGCACAGTGGTAACAAGGCATGATGTATCCATGTTCTCATTCTGTTTACGTCAAATTCTGACTCTACCATCTGAATGTCTCAACAGAAATCGAGACGCATCAGAACGGGCAACATTTTTCCAGTCTTCAACTGTCCAATTTTGGTGAGCTCGTGCAAATTGTAGCCTCTTTTTCCTATTTGTAGTGGAGATGAGTGGTACCCGGTGGGGTCTTCTGCTGTTGTAGCCCTTCTGCCTCAAGGTTGTGCATGTTGTGGCTTCACAAATGCTTTGCTGCATACCTCGGTTGTAACGAGTGGTTATTTCAGTCAAAGTTGCTCTTCTATCAGCTTGAATCAGTCGGCCCATTCTCCTCTGACCTCTAGCATCAGGATGTTTTTCCCTTTTCACACCATTCTTTGTAAACCCTAGAAATGGTTGCGCGTGAAAATCCCAGTAACTGAGCAGATTGTGATATACTCAGACCGGCCCGTCTGGCACCAACAACCATGCCACGCTCAAAATTGCTTAAATCACCTTTCTTTCCCATTCTGACATTCAGTTTGGAGTTCAGGAGATTGTCTTGACCAGGGCCACACCCCTAAATGCATTGAAGCAACTGCCATGTGATTGGTTGATTAGATAATTGCATTAATGAGAAATTGAACAAGTGTTCCTAATAATCCTTTAGGTGAGTGTATATCTGAGTGAAACAGCTACTCGAACAAGATAAAAATCAAGGATGGGACTTGATTTTGTCCATATGGGATTGATTGGATGGTTGGAAGTTTGTGGTTTGCAGTTGCTGTGATGTCATGTAAATGACAGGTTATCCCGCCCTTCTGCCAGTAAGCGTCATCAGAGAAAAGAAGAGATGTTGCTGCAAGAGGGAGAGAAAGTTATTTTGATTAAAGATTACGAGGGCACTTGAATTGAAATAAAAGTTATGTGCACAGATAATACAGGTGGAAATCTTTAGGCACCTCATGATCCGATTCTGGGATTCCAAAAATATTACTTGATTATTACTGATGACGTCATAGGCAGGGGGAGATCTAACAGATCGCATTCACACTAATATGCAGCTCCATTTTGACATAGCAGATGTTTGTCCTATCTGTCTAATTCCATAAGACATAACTGCCTGTGTTTACATTAATTTTGCATCATAATAGCAATTTAAAATGCGCTTACACAAGGATGCACACAGCCGCATGCTGTGAGCACTCTTCACAAAGCGCATGTGAGCATTTGAAAGCAGCAGTCTGTCAATAAGTAAGTTTGGTGTATTGAACGTATAGACCTACTGCATTCCAAATGGTGTAAATGAAGACTTCGTAGATCATTTTGAGGGGAAAATGCTAAAATACTGATGGGTGAGAATGCAGATTGTAAGCGTAACATCAAACAAAGCGCATGTTTCTCACACCTATCCTGTGCAATGAAGCCTGTGAATGCCCGGCTTGTAATTTGCTTCAACCTTTTCAAACTTTATAGAAGATTATTTTATCGAAGGTTTGAGGGGTTTGTGTGTATGTGTATCCGTGTGTGTGGAATCAGCAGAATAAGGCTGTTTCTAGAATGCACACAGTGCCATTGCACATCTGCGGTTGAAAATGAAACTCAGAAATTCAGAATAGTTGAAGAGAGTATCCCACCCCTAATGGATAATTTATAATTAATACTGCAACATTCCATTAAAAAAATAAGAATTGTCCATTTTGTTTTTAGGTTTAGGTGATTCTGTGGTTCCACAAGCAAACATTTAGATGCTTTGGGGGTTCTGCACCAGAACGCCATTGATAAGAATGCTAATGGATTGCTTTCTCCAGGTTTGTAGTTCTCCTTGGGTACTTTTTAAGCTTTTTGGCTTGGCAATATGTCTTATCACAAGCACACTTACTAAGTCTCTAATGAAGGCTGATAGAGATGCTAGTTAAATGAAGTGAGACTATAATTATAAATTGATTTTAATGTTGGGGGTTACGGCCTGTTGCGGGGTGTATTTGTGGACTGTGTCGAAATGCTGATAGTCACAGGCTGGGTCCTACTTTTTTCCATCCATTATTTTTACTGGTAAATTTGAAGGAAGGGAAAACATATTTCAGTCTATCTCTGCTATCTCTTCAAGCATGCATTTTTTCATTATAATAGGCAAATTATTTTTCTAAAATGCTTGTCCAAGTGTAAACGCCAAACATAATCTCTTTCATTTATTTCAGGACCACCTGGCAGAGTGCTTAGCGAAACTCTCTGTTTCTGACACTTGTCTTGTATGTGTGAAATAAATAATGAACCATTAGCAGGATTTATCACTGCTAGTGTTTTTCCTGCTGCAGGGCTCCTGCTGATCCATCCAAAACCTCCCTGGCAGTCCCAGTACTTTGTAATGCAATGGCCCTAAAAAGTGAATAGATAAAATACAAAGCCAAGTTGATTCACTTATCTTGCCTTGTTTGACTTTTAAAAAGTTATGCCGAGTTGATTTTTAGTTAATGTTTGAAGTTCCCCTTCAAACAATTCACACACCTGTAAACATGTTCCCCTAACATTTGATAACCAAAAAAGTGTCTAAATACCCTTTGTCTTCATTTTGAACAATATAAATATTGTTCTTATGTATTTAAAAAAAATAGCTGTAAAAATTTGTTACAAATTGTATACTGTATACATAAGTACTTGGCTGGCAAAATGTTCTTTCATTAAAACTTGTCTGCCTATACAGTACAAAGGCGAAAAGTTTTTAAATCTGTGCTATCCGACTAGAGAAAAAAGAGAAAAATGGCTGTTGTCTTCCCTTTTGCCAAACAGGTAGGAAAACTTCAACACCCATAATGCACTGGGCATGTTACCATCCAAGATCCCTCTGACCAGGCTGCTATGGATATGCTTGGATATGCTTTTTAGGCAAAAACCCCTTGCTTTAGTGGGAAATACTTCTTAGCAAACTTTTAGTCATAATGGTGTCGAGTTATATTGTTCCAGGGAGCAAAAATTCAAAGAGTAAACGTTTAGCGGGAGTGAGTTACTTTGGGTTTCCAGTTAAAGGATTAGTTCACTCAAAAATGAAAATTAGTTTACTCACCCTCAAATCATCCTAGGCGTATATGACGTTTTTCTTTCAGAAGAGTTGCAGTGATTTGTTGCTCCGTTTTTGAAGTCCATAAAAGTGCATCTATCCATCATATAACTTCTCCACACGGCTCCGGGGGGTTAATAAAGGCCTTCTGAAGCGAAGGGATGCGTTTGTGTAAAAAAGTATCCATATTTAAAACTTTATAAAGTAAATTATCTAGGGAAATTAATTGATTAAAAGTGACTGGAAAGACATTTATAATGTTACAAAATACTCCTATTTCAAATAAATGCTGTTCTTTTGAAATTTTATTCCTCAAATAATCATTCACTGTTTCCACAAAAATATTAAGCAACTGTTTATGTGACACTGAAGACTGAAGTAATGGCTGCTAATTCAGCTTTGTCATAAAGGGAATAAATTACATTTTAAAGGGGTCATGAATTGAGAAATCAACTTTCCCTTGAGCTTTTGATATATAAAAAGTCATGGTGATATAAAAATATCCTGTAAGTTTCAGAGCTGTAAACCTCCTTGTTAGTCAAAGAAAAGCTTTTATTGACACGAGGCCCAGCAAACGCTTTGTGTGGTGAAACACCGCCTCAACATAAGATGAACACAGCCTGATTCTGTAGCCCCACCCACTGACTCGTGCCTGACATGACAGTCCTACATAAAGCTAAAACGGATCGAACTTCTAAGCAATAAACATGCAGCATAAGCTTCATTTGGATTCCAATATTATGAATGCATGGATGAACTTTATTTTTAATGAAGATCCAGCTCATGTGGGGAAGACATTGCACGTTGTTACCTTCATTTAACCACTGATTCGTTTGTAAACGAGACTGGATTTGCAGACAGGATGAGATTAGAATGAATGAAGCAACATACTAATGTGAGTAAAAAATGTTTTTTTTTATATGTGATAGTATTGCATTGTTACAGATTGTTTGATATATATTGTGTGTAGGCCTCCGTGTCTAACAGAACATACCTTAGCACACTGTCAAAGGCTGAAGAATCCTTTATTTGTGGTGTCAGACTCGGACATGTCGCAAAGCCCAGCGTCCTGCCGACGGGCTATCTTAAATAGTGAAATAACATTCCTTTCTTGATGTGCGTTGTTCACTCTCTTGACTTGATATTTGAAGGAAAAATACAATCGCGGAAGTTTTGATCATGCTGTCTGCAACGTACTTGGTGTGTGTGTGTGTGTGTGTGTGTGTGTGTGAGATGCACGATTCGCGCTTATATCCATCGATCGGGCAGGCCAAGTAATAAAAAAAAATAACATTCCAATCAATCATGGGTGGATGAGAGATAAATCATTGTGTTTGTTTGATAAAGACTATTTTGCCCTGTGGGCAATTCATTCCGGTTGCCGTTTTCCCACACGCTTTCAAAACAATCCCTCACGTGTACTCAATATGCAAATCTTATCCAATCCTAGCCGTGGGTGTTTACTTCCAAGTCTTCAGTGCGGCATGCCCATACGAACTGAGCGTTGCAGCAGAGAGGCTCAAAACCAGGGTAGAAAATAGCCTATTACTTATTTATTATGATGTTTTTGAATGTAGAAACCACACAAACGTCATAAATTGACCTCAGACAACAGTGTATATATATAAAAAAAAGCCAGTTCATGACACCTTTAAAATATAATAAAATAGAGAACAGTTATTTTAAATTTTAATAATATTTCACGATATTACTGTTTTACTGTATTATTCAAATAAATGGTGAGCATAAGAGATTGTTTTTCTTTCAAAACATAAAAAAAATCTTACCAACCCCAAACTTTTGAATGGTATAGAATTGTGCTCTACAGAAGAAAGTCTTAAAGATTCGAAACATCATGAGGGTGAGTAAATGACAGAATTTTCATTTTTTTGTGAACTGTTCATTTAAGTCTATGTGAAGATGTCTGCTGAATTAGTAGATTATTTACTTGGCTTCAGAACAGAAAGCGGCTGTGAGTGAACTATAGATTCTCTTCCTATGCGTGAACTCAGCTCAGCTGATGCTCCAATGAAGTGAAAGGCCAGGCTGTGTTCCGCAGAAGCGGAGTTAAATGCTAATTAGAGCAAACATTTGACCTTTTTTCAGTCTTAACCTGTGATATTTTCATTAAATATGAGTTTGGGCACATAGACCAAAATGTATTTGTGCTATTTGATATTTGAAGAGAGTTTAAGTTTATTTTCTGAGTCTCTGGACCATGCTAAAAGGGGTCTCAAGAGGGTGCATGTAAATTACAACAGTCCAATTGTGTTTGACTGTAGCATTTTATGAATGAAAACGATTGAATATCCATCTCTGTGCTTGCAGCAAAACCCAACCATCATAATGCACAAACAAAATAGACAAAAACCGGACGGCGGACGGCAATTTTATCTTCTGATCTAAAAGGTCTAAAAGGCTTCCCTGGTCCATTACTGTTCCCTGACTTGTGAGCGTAAATGTGTTTATAAACAGCACCATTGAGCTTTGTGTAAGATTTGTGTTCTTTGATAAAATAGACAGACACAGTGTCAGTCCAGCAAAGATTTGTGCTTTTATGCGGCCCTAATTTGTTTCCATGAGTCACATCCTGTATGATGCATTCTGTATTTACTTTTTAGCTGTGGTTACAGACATCCATCGTTTTGACCTTCAGATCATGTAAATGGGAAAGTAAAAAAATGATCCACACAATCCATATCCATGCATACCTGTTAACATACACAGTTAATTTCATTTTCTGTGTCATCCTGTCATTTGTAAGACTCAATGTAAATGCACTCTCCATTAAATCCAATATTATGTGATAAGACTCTAAGATCAGCGGTGTTGAGAGACAGTGCTGTTTCACATTCCCAACACTTATTAATATGCTTGGGTAGACTATGATGATCAGAGATTATTATGTGAAGAATTGTTTGTGCAATTGGGACACGTCACTTTCTTAGCCATCTATTTATGTAAAACCTTTCGCACTAATGGTATTTTGGCACCAAAATGTGGTATGCCTTTTTTCCCTTTGCATACTTTCATACCTTAGGTGTTTTAATCTGCAGTTTTGAAGTCCTGAACCTCATCTGATGTTGAGCCCCTTTAAGCATTAGATTTGGTGAACGTTCTCAAGTGGAACGAATTTCACTTTCTCAAGAAGAGATTTGAATCACAGGAATTTGGAATAGATTTCGGATCCACTTGCCAGCAGCCTAAACACCTATGGCCTACAAGCCAGAGGAACTCTTAAATTATAAGTCACTAGTAATGGCATCTTAAGACTAGAGATTTGCTTATTACATAAGTATCTAACAAATAATGTCTACAAATAATGCATGCAGGGGCACAAAAAACAGTTATGCAATACATAGGGACGCCTCACAAAGGGCATCTATAATATTTTATTAGAATTTTAATTCTTTTTATTCTCAGTCTGACTAGATGACTAGCTTTTCACAAAGTATTTGTATCATTTTTTTTTTTTTTTTTTTCATTTTTAATCCAATCGTATTTTTATTATTAATGCCATTTTACACTACATACAGATATATAACTGCATTAAAGGTTTCAGGAACTTTTTAGATCTAGCTCCAGTAATAGTGAAAAAAACACTCCTTGCTGTTGTAGCATTTAAAGTTTATTTTAAAATGTTTTGTCTGTGGGTGTACATAAGGGGAAAATAATGCAGTGTAATATTTGGTGTCACACTGATTTACATTTATTAATTTTTTCCCCCTTATTTTAATGTTTTTTTTATTGAACATAATTTTCTGTGTTCAAAGGCCAAGTTAATTGCCTCAGGATGGTGTTACAAGCTCCTCGACTAATGCCCCTTACCACATGCCATGGTATTTTTATGTGCTTTGGCATGCATACAGTGTAACTAAATAACTGTTTTTTGTTGAATAACAAATGTAATATAATATTGTCTTCTTGCAGCTGAATGAGGTTTTCGAGGTGAAAAAGTAATTAAAATGTGACAAGATTTCTCATTGAGTGAAAAGCTGTCTCGCGATATTGCCATGACGGGTGAAATTAGCATAGAATATGCCACAGCTACGTTCACATTCCACTGTCGTTTTGCTTTTATAAAAATAAAAACCATTTAATTCAGTTGGATAATGGTCGCTTAAATTGTAATGTCTGCTCTGCTCATCCAGCACGAATCACAGTTCACTGATCACGTAGTCTCGCGCAGCCAGAACTTCAGACTGACGGCAGAAGGTCTGGACTCTATCACACCTTTCATTGGTCAAGGACCGCCCAAGGGGACGTTTGACAGACATGTAATGCAACCAATAACAGTTTGTTTTGTTCCGCGTCATGTTTAGGGGCGTGAAAATGTAAAGTCGATGTCCCTGCAATAACAGACCAGCATGCATCTATAAATTATTGATTCAAGAACGTTGTTCAAGATTATTGCAACAATAGAGCCGTGAACTTCACATACTTTTGAAAATCCAGTGTTTATTTGGTCCTGGTAAGCGCTCATTGTCACATTTGTAAACACGATGGCGTTCTTCTTCCACGAGGGAGTTTGGAGTCGGACAGCATTTGTTTCCAACACACAGAACGCACCACACACGTCTCGCGGACATCCTGTAGAATTCAACCAATCAGATGACGACTTTGAAACTCCTGAAGTGTTTCCAGAAAAGTGTGGCAACGGTCCGTGGGCTTGACGTCTGAGGCAGAAACTGCTGATCACATGACGAGAGTAAAGCGAGATATTCGAAAGCAAAAGTAAAACATGCACAAAAATATGCGCAAATTAGGCTACATACAATAGCCTGTCTCCCAATATCAAAGCTATCTTAGGCTGGGCTGTGTAGTTGTAACTTCCTCTTAGCTCTGGTCTCTGTTTTGGTCTTTGTTTGCACTTTGAATATTGAGAGAGTACTTTGATTATGGTTGCTAAGAAAGACTAAGAAAAAAAGTTATGTATTTTAGTTATTTATACTGTTCTTATTTCTATGTTCAATTTGGTTTAAGGAGTTCAATTAGGAGGGCACACACAGCCTCAATCAGAAGTTCTGGAAGCTCATAATTCATGTACAGTAAGATCTGAAGAGACTCATGGGAAATCATACAGGAGCGAATCCAGTCAGTTGCGTTTGTGGCAAAACCTTTACCGGTGCTTGTATATTGTTGTCTTTCAGGTGTCTTTCAATGCATATGATAATTCATACTCAGAAAGTAGAACTGGAATGACATTCATTAAGATGGTGAGTTGAAACATTTTAAAAATGCACCTGCAGACAATTATTCCAGTCATGAATTTTGTCATTGAGGATTTCTTAAAAATACTGTACAAAACATCTCGTCTCATTCTCGTGAACCCACTCTTGTGTCTTATGAACTAAGTGTCTCATCACACCCCTAGTATTTAGCTTAAGAGTTCTGGCTGAAAGTGAAATAATGCTCTGCAAGGAAGCATTAAATTGATTAAAACTGACTGTAAAAACATTTATAATGTCACAAAAGATTAAAAATAAATAAATACGTTTTGAAATTTTTGAATCATCAAGCAATCCACAACTGTTTTCAACATTTATTAAATGTTTCTTGAGCAGCTCATCATCATATAAGACTTGAGTAATGAAGATGAATACAGTAAATTAAACTTTAAAACATTAAAATAGAATTTTTCTTTTTTTAAGTGAACAGTTAATGTTTACATGTTTAATTCCAACAGTTTTACTGTATTTTTGTTTAAATAAATATAGGCTTGGTGAGCATTAGAGACTTACTTCAAAAACATGATAAATATTACTGTGAACAGTAGTGTATATAAATAAAAAAATCTAATTTAGCTTCAGTTTTAATTAATTATTAAATTAATTTTACTTTATTTAACTTCTCTTTATTGGCAGCATATCTGTGAAACAGACACAAGATGGTTTGGCAGTATCATTGTGTGTATCCTCTGTGTGTTATTTGTATTCCTTGACTCCTGGATTTTTTATTGCCTGCAGTGTTGCTGCCGTTGTCCTCTCGCTGAACTGTGGTGAGATGTTTGTTTGGTTTCATGTGTTTGAGTTATGATCACACGCTGAAGTATTGCCTTTCCACTGTCAGTCAGTGTCTGGCTCACAGCGCCCATTGCCCAGGATAATAAGTCCATATTGACTCTTCCTTTTCTCACCCAGACACAACAGTGACAAGTATTACTGGATGCCACATCTGCATAACTTCTTGACAGGCTGCTTACATCAGGCCCCATTCATCCACTGGCTGTGAGTGAGACAGTTAAAGGAAGTTGTATCTGTCCTATTAAAGGGATATTTCACCCAAAACACTCAAGTTGTTCCAAACCTGTAGTCATTTCTTTCTTCTACTGAACACAAAAGAAGATATTTTGAAGTATGTCGGTAACCATAGAGTTGATGGACCTCACTGACTCTAATTCAATGAGGGTCATCAACTGTTTGGTTACCGACTTACTTCAAAATATCTTCTTTTGTGTTCAGCAGAAGAAAGAAATTAATACAGGTTTGGAACAACCTGTGTGAGTAAATGATAACAGAATTTTCATTTTTGAGTGAACTATTCCTTTAAGTGACATTACCATAGAATGTGGTAAGTACTTCCCCTGTGGTTACTTACAGAAACCTCTTGAGGTGCAGTTTTGGTGTTTTCAAGGTGACACGAAGTTTGTTGTTGCCTCCTAGTCATCAAATTAGAGACACTCAGATTATTTGATTAGATGTTCTAAACTACACAATTAGTTGTGTTATTAGGTTTCACCTCTTTCTTTATTCTCCTGATAAATCATAACACTGCCTGAGGTTTTGCTGTAGTTTGGTCGCTTTTATTGTTACATTTTTTTAAAGGATTTTGAGAGCAATGGCTTTGACAAGTCGATGAGTCCAGTGATGTCAGTAGACTGCATTAGCTTTTATAATGAGCTCGCTGGCTGATGTTCAGGATAACATTTGGCTCTCTTCACAAATTGGTCCCTTACATCTTTGTTAAATATCTGGCCTTTTATGAAATGCAGCTTATAATAATCACTTTAAGAGATGTCTCATTTTGTGGTATTTCAGGGTCATTAGTTTTCCTTTTTACTTCCAGGTGAATGCAAGTGGTGTCCAAAAATCAATGGGAAATGCTGTTCGCCACTTTTATTTCTATAATTTGACATATTTCTAACTAAAATGGGAATATTCAATAAAAAAATATTAAAATTCTGGCTGGTAGATGGACAATAATAAAATTGTATGCTATTTTGTCTAAATACATAAAAATTAAACACTACAATAAATTATTTTAAATGTTACAAGTGAATTCAGTCTTCAAACATTATGTATGAAAAATAGATATTCATTCAGAGGCTTGCTAAATATTACATTTAACAGTATTATTAACTTTTAAAAACTACTTTAAGTTACCATTAGATGATGGCAAATGTAGATAGAAATGTTAAAATATTGAAAATGAGTATGTACTAGGGCTGTGCCGGTAAATTTTTTTTGTTTTTGTTTTTTGTATGTGGTGAAAACTTCTGTCTAGCTCAAACTAAAGACTCAATTTTGACAGACAATGATTCACACAGAGCGCTTGCTGAAGACACAGAAGCTAACAGTGTTTGGTGCAGGTGTGCTATACAGTCTGTCACTCTATATAGTCCACCATTGGACTGATTCCATACATGCTTCATGATGCAATCACACAAAGGCATTCCCACAGAAATGACGCAGCGCGAGTTCCCTTGAAAGGAAACTGCCACCGTCACAGCCCTAGTATGTACAATTAAATTACATTTCTTTTGTTGCTTCCTTCAGTTGGGATGTAACAATTGAGGGCTTGTCCGGGATCTGAACCCTCTCACACCTGAAGCAAGAATCATACCCAAGGACCAATTATTAAAAAAAAAATCTCTATAATTGCCTCATGCAGTACCAATATATTGTGTATCCTTTCGTTTTTATTTTGTTATTGAAATTTCCAATGTAACATGTTCACACAACTCTACCATTGTCTACAGTTGGTGTAAATGGAGTAGATGCACATTTGAATGAGTTTAGTGATTTAGTGGTTTACTCCTCTCACTGACTTCAGGAGAAACAGTTGCAGGAACCATTCAAAATGAACACTGAACATTTTCACTTTCATGTGAGTACAGTGGTATGTCATCTCAATCACAAAGTAATTTAGCATGACATTGGTATTTCTCACTTTCTTTATTTTTCATTTTGCCAGCGAGAAAGTGCCTTGGAGCCTGACACGCTCATAAATATAGCAAGGAACAATTTTACATGAAGGGATGATGGGACAATTGAAATGAAAGTATGCATTCATCTTTTTTTTTAAGCATTTTATTAATGTAAAAAAATAAAATATGTGTTTAGTGATTAAAGTATGTGTCTGTAAAAAAAGACGTACATACAAGTGAACTAAATAGCATTTTAAATCTCCAAAATGTCCAGCTTTTCAGGTCTCTCCAGTACTTTACTGGAATTGTAAGTGTGGTATGAAGTGCTCTGATAGGATTACTGATCACCGATGAAGACTTTTCTCCCACTCAATTATAATAGGATTTTGACAATATTGCCATTAAACTTTACCTCATGTAAACGCAATACTTTGATCAAACTAATGCGATTAAGCTCATAATTGTAGTAACGATAGTCGCATTAACCTAGGTGGCGTACGCCAATTTTAACCGCATTAAACAGGCTTGCAAACACATTCATCTCATTATTACCGCTCTGACCAAAGTGCGCATGTGTGTGGACATACACAGATACTGTGCGTTGTTCGCACAACTTCATGAATGAACATTGTGACATTATTCTTAAGTTTTCTCTTCTCTAAATCACTAAACTCTGTCAACACAACTCATTGCGCAGTCTCTGCTCCGTATCTTCATCTAGATGGCGCGAAGAACACGACGGCAGCAGTCAAACCCGGCATTGCGATGTTCATCACGGCACTGAATAATATCCAGTAAGCTACGTCCATAAAAATGTATTATGAATTTGATGCGAGTAGATTAAAACAATGGCCAGTAATATGCATACTGTATGCCTATCTGAGTGTGGTATAACCATACTTATTAGCGAATAATCAGAATAATGAAATCTGCATGTAAACTGGAGTGAGGAGTTCTGCTCTTGTCATGTAAACATCTTGCTGCGATTAAGACCATACTCTGATTATTATAAATACTCGCAGTATTGGTGCACATGTAAACGTAGTCAATGGCATGGCAAATCCAATGATTAGCTCTTCCTCAGAAGAGCTCATTAGTTCAGCCGGGTATCTTGTAATCAAAGCTTTGTTTCCCAGAGTCACTCTATAGTACTTAATTTGTTTTGTGCACTTCTACCAACACAGATGTGAAAATCAGGTAGATTCAGAGGGATGCTTGTGTATTTTAAATGCACAGTACATGGAACAAGATTGTCAGTGATGTAATTTTCAGCTTGTATAGAAGAGAGATGTCTTTGTGCTTCAAGCATCGCTGAACATAAATCTGAGCTGAATATGTGTATCCATGCATAAATGTGCAAGATATAGACTACAAGAAGACATTTTTGTCATGCATGGAGTACTGTTACCTTTTGCAGCCATTTCATTTTGGGTGATTACTTGCCTTCAAGGTGTGTTATCTATTTTCTATTTTAGGCCGACAGGCAATACACATATTTAAAATACACATGTACTTACACACAAATAGGAGAAGTCCAAGGAGAAGCATTGTACTCCTATTTTTAGGAGGAACCAGTGGCAGTCTTAATACACAAGTTTATTTTCGTTGGTGCAGTTTTCATTTAGCATGATTTAAAATTATTAAATTAAATGTTTTTATAAATAAAAAAATAAAAATAATGTATATATACACTCACCTAAAGGATTATTAGGAACACCTGTTCAATTTCTCATTAATGCAATTATCTAATCAACCAATCACATGGCAGTTGCTTCAATGCATTTAGGGGTGTGGTCCTGGTCAAGACAATCTCCTGAACTCCAAACTGAATGTCAGAATGGGAAAGAAAGGTGATTTAAGCAATTTTGAGCGTGGCATGGTTGTTGGTGCCAGACGGGCCGGTCTGAGTATTTCACTGGGATCTGCTGGGTTACTGGGATTTTCACGCACAACCATTTCTAGGGTTTACAAAGAAGGGTGTGAAAAGGGAAAAACATCCAGTATGCGGCAGTCCTGTGGGCAAAAATGCCTTGTTGATGCTAGAGGTCAGAGGAGAATGGGCCGACTGATTCAAGCTGATAGAAGAGCAACTTTGACTGAAATAACCACTCGTTACAACCGAGGTATGCAGCAAAGCATTTGTGAAGCCACAACACACACAACCTTGAGGTGGATGGGCTACAACAGCAGAAGACCCCACCGGGTACCACTCATCTCCACTACAAATAGGAAAAAGAGGCTACAATTTGCACGAGCTCACCAAAAGTGGACAGTTGAAGACTGGAAAAATGTTGCCTGGTCTGATGAGTCTTGATTTCTGTTGAGACATTCAGATGGTAGAGTCAGAATTTGGCGTAAACAGAATGAGAACATGGATCCATCATGCCTTGTTACCACTGTGCAGGCTGGTGGTGGTGGTGTAATGGTGTGGGGGATGTTTTCTTGGCACACTTTAGGCCCCTTAGTGCCAATTGGGCATCGTTGCCACGGCCTACCTGAGCATTGTTTCTGACCATGTCCATCCCTTTATGACCACCATGTACCCATTCTCTGATGGCTACTTCCAGCAGGATAATGCACCATGTCACAAAGCTTGAATAATTTCAAATTGGTTTCTTGAACATGACAATGAGTTCACTGTACTAAAATGACCCCCACAGTCACCAGATCTCAACCCAATAGAGCATCTTTGGGATGTGGTGGAACAAGAGCTTCATGCCCTGGATGTGCATCCCACATCTAGTGAAAGGGGGTCAAACACAGCATTAGTATGGTGTTCCTAATAATCCTTTAGGTGAGTGTAAGTTAGGTGTCTGTAAGATTTTTTAAAAAGGTTTTTTACAAATCTCTTAAGTTCACCAAGGCTGTAATCAAATATACTTTGAGTAATATTGCGAAATATTATTACGATTTAAAACAGCTGTTTTCTATTTCAAACTATTTAAAAAAAGTTTTTCTTTTTTTTTTTTGCTGTAATGGCAAAGCTGAATTTTCAGCAACCATTACTCCAGTCTTCAGTGTAGGCTTAAGCCTTGTCTGTGAAACTGGGAGTGATTTATTAAATATATTTTAATATTTCAATATTTTTAAAAAACAAAACCAAGCAAAATTGCTACTGAACATCATACCTTTTTATTTAGTCAATGATGACTTTTTTTTTTTCTGTCATAGGTGTGGCACGATTCGACTGACCATGTTTAGATGTGAATTTTTTGAATGGCCATGAGATGGAAGTGTTGTTGTAAGCATCTACAGACAGCAGCAGAAGTTTTGTTGCTAGTTTTACTGAAAGGGCAGAAAGGTCAATGTTGCACTTCTTCGTCACAGAGCGCTTTTATTTCATGTGCCATTTCTCTCAGTCAGTTACGGGAGCCCAGCGGTGCTGCCAGTAGAACTCTAATGCTATTACACACACACCTCAACGCATACACAAATGATTTCCAACCACACAGCCTCCCGACAAACAGTCCTAATGAAATTTCAAGTGATGCCAAAACCCTCCTCTCAGGCTTAGTCATTTCTTTCAATACGGCTTAAAATACAAATCGATAGCAAAACGTGTGGAAAACCCATTCCTATACTTTCAATCGCACAGACACAGTACCATTTTTACATGTAAATGAAAATAACACATATAATTAGATTAAATCTTTCTAGAGGGCGAACTATTCACACCCCTAAAAGCCATCTTACCCATAAATGTCCTTTGAAAAATGTCTGACTAAACGGCTCTTTGAATAAACCTCGGGCCAGGTATTGAATCAAACGTGGGTAGACTAATTATTCATAATGGAATCAGATGAAAAGGCTAATCAATACGTTGAAAGGGCCCCCTGTTATTGAATTTACTTCTTGATGTGGCACAGCCGTGAATGACATGTGGTGTATGCACAGGGACCAGCGGGCATATCCATGCTGGATTTAGAAACATTAGGGTAAATGAGTTTTGGAAAGGGGGGTGTATGGGCCACCTAGACTCCAGTCTCGCAGATGGTCACAGAAAATCGAAATAAGGCAGAGTAATAAACAGACTTTTTTATTCTCTCGCTGTGTCAGTGTGTGGTCAGTGATCACCTGGTAGCATTGTCAGTGGTCCAGTCTCCCTGTAATCTACCCAGTCGGAGAGGAGACATACTTAGCTTTAGCATACATGTGATTCTGGCATGTTTAATATGTATCACAGTACATCTGCCAGTCTGCATCCGTTCATCTTTTTGAATCCATCCCCAAAGGGTTAACTATGTGTAACCTTCTGTCACCATAAACATTCACTATGTTTAACATCTATGATGCACAACTGATACGCTAAATATGTAAATCCCAGCATTTTCAGCTATAGTTCTTTTTTGAAAACGTTTCTATTAACGTATTGAACTGGATCTGGCAGTGCTATCTGATTCATTCATGAGTGTCTTGAATACCTCTGCACTGATTGCATGTCAGTTGCTGTTTCCTGGACAACAGAAAGCTAGGAAGTCTAAGCTTTCCATAGCTGTAAGCCAAATCACAAGGAGTAATAAGCAGCTAAACTGAGGAGATCTCATCCATGACAGATCCAGAACACCATGTGTATGTCACACATATAGTTTCAGGAAAGAAGAAAGTGGATTTATATGGATTTCTACATAGGCCAACCCTCATTTGACAATAGTAACAGCCACCATTCCTCTGTACAAAACTGATGAAAATGAAAAACGAATGAAAATGTGTTATTTAAGCAGAATGTGTACTATTGTGAAACTTTTTAAATTCATGGTGTCTTGTGGGGTGCCATAAAAAGTGTTTGTGTGTGTGTGTGTGTATATATATATATTTTGTACATGGTATCATATAACTGCTTTAATAGTTTGAACAATATTAAAATTGTTAATATTTTAATTTACTATTACTATTTTATCATTTAAATTGACATTTTTCAATGTACATGTCTTTTATACATGACTATATATACAGTATATGCTTTAATATTTTAATATAATATATTACAATTTTAATAATGACCTTATGAGGATGAGGATGATAATACTTTATATAATGATAATAATTATTAGTATAATTTATATTCCTGGACCCCAGTTTGAGAACCCTTTCTTTTACCAGCATATGCAGCAAGTCAACGAAATCCAAAGGATTTACATTTATTTCACCACAATTGTAATAATCAATACTTACTGCATTTTGAAGGACAAAGTGGATTTGATTTGTATTTGCTAGGGCTGTGCAATTAATCGAAATCGCAATAAAATCGCGATGTGAGCATGCACGATTTCTAAACTGCAGAAAAGCACGATTTTGCACCATCTCCTTAAAGGGCCGTTCACATGTCATGTCTAAAAACGTGTGCACTCTCGTGGTGTCTGCCGTTGCTAACCAATCGTGAGTTCTCCATGAGGACGAGGACGTTTTTTCCATATTTATGAAGATGAGGGACCCCACCCCCCCCCACCCCATATTGAAATTGCAATATTGATTAAAGATGTATAGAATTCTTTTTTTTTTTTTTTGTCCATATCACACAACCCTAGTATTTGCTGTGATTAGTGTCATACTTCTATGTCTTGCATTTAAAAGAACAAACACATAGAACCGTTAGAGCTTCATAACTCTATATAGAACTTGGTTAAACTGTAACACTGGAGGCTCATCTGTTGTGATGACTCATGCTGTGGTGACACTTCTTAATTGTCATTTAACAAACCAAGCTGTCATTACTTCATACCGGATTTTCCATCTCAGTGGAATTGGCTGTCTTTTCCTTCCTTCCATGTTCTCATTCCTTTCTTCTTCTTTAATGGCTCCTATCTCTTTGTATAGAGCGATGTGGTGTTTTGTTCCAGCAGGCAGTTGAGCTGAGAGATGGTGCGCCGTCCGTTAGAGGCGCTTGTGAAATACATCTGTGATTAATTCTCATACTTCTGCGCTTTACACAGCAGGAGCTGATAAGGCAGCTATTGTTTGACCCTTTAGTGCCGGGAATTTCTGTTTTATTACCCGTGAGCTGTTGCATTACAAAGTTCCACGACTTGAATTCTCCATCTCTCACTTATTATTAATGGCACAATAAAAGTTTCAAATGGCCCTTCTATTGGCACATAAATGAATCTCGTATGGCCCGTCGGAGACATTCACGCATTGCCTGTGACCGGATTGTGTCGCAGTGTGTGCATGTGTGTGTGTGTGCACAAAATCAATGCAGTGAACAAAAGCAAATCCAAATGGACAGTGGATGACAGAAAAGCGAATAAATAAAAAATGACAGATAATTGTGTCTCTTGGCCTCCCGAGTGAATTCTTTACTGGGGTACAGGGGCTGTGACAGATGCTCATGGGAGATTGCAAATCAGCTCTCACTATTTACAAAGAGAAATTGGTACATTATGCAAATAGCTGTATTATATTTCCTCGGCATCTTTTAATTTTACAAAGTGGTTCGGCGATTAACTTCATAAGATATTCATTGAGACTCTACAAGGACGGTGATTTGCAGGCACAGTGTCGAGTTCAGGAGAAGTTCAGTCATGTGATGTGAAACTCACCCTCTCGTCAGTGCATATAGCTCAAGTGATCCTCTCGCTTGTGCACTAGCATTTTATTGACTGTAAATAGAGCAGAAAATAGATTCAGAGATGCTTGCGTCCACTGTAAGATCTCCTGACCTCTAGAGAGTTGTGTTCAACTTTACCCAGCATTCCACAGCAGTCAAGCAAATAGGAGTAGTTTTGTGGTAATTATTGGCCCTTTTAGTGTTTTTTTTTCTTATTTAATTGCATGCGTGGTGTTAACGATGGACTTCTACTTTTTTCTAGAGCATTAGTGCTAACCACATTTTGTCCCCAACAGACCGCTTCAGAGCTTCAGTTCTTCACTTCAGATGTAGTTTGGCAAGCCAGACATTTAAATACTGGCATAAAATTTGAGACATATTGCAGTTTATTTTGGTGTGTAAACTCATTTAAATTATGGCGGAGCATTTCATTCTGCAGATATTAGCAGAAGCTGTTTCAATGCTTTGTAGTCAGTCTCCCTCCATTCAGATGTAATAATCGCTGAATAGTTCAGACGTAACTCTGAGAACAAAGAATACAGCTGTGCTAGAGGAATTTGCAGACTTAAAGACACAAGTCTTCTTGTTTTTGCTAATTTTGATGTCATGAACCATGCAAACTTTACAACAACATGTTTTTCTCATCAGTAAGTCTTTGTTTTATTTTTGTTTTATATTTTGTTTTATTTATATACTTTTGCCTTTTGAGCAAGTCTAGAGTTAATAATAAAATATTATATTATATATTTAATGTAAAAAAATGAATTAATCACTTTTTTTCTGTAATTAATCACGATTAATCGCACCTTACATTCAAAGTTTTTAATATATTTTTGTTTTAATGATTTCACATTTAATCTCCAAATGAATGTAGAAACAACATAGACATATTTAAATATTTGATCTAACAAGTGGGAAATATACATAAATTGAATAAAGTTATCACTTAAAGTAAATAAAGGTGACACTTTACAGTCTTCACTGCATAAATAACAAATTAAATCTAGACGAATCCTTATTAAAGCTATGAAAGATCAGTCAAGAGCAATGAGTGATTTTTTAAATTTTTTTTAAATTTTGATTAACATTAATGTCAGACAGCAGCGGGTTTATTAGGCTGCTGTCACTTTTAGACCTGCCACACAGTGCGTATCTGACACGCATCCAATGTCCTCATAACTCTTTACGGTCATTTAAAGGAGACCTATTATGCCCCTTTTCACAAGATGTAATATAAATCTCTGGTGTCGCTAGAATGTGTCTGTGAAGTTTCAGCTCAAAATACTCCCCAGATCATATTATTATTTTGGTGTGAGCAAAACACGCCGTTTTTGTGTGTGTTCCTTTAAATGCAAATGAACTGCTGCTTCCCGCCCCCCTTCCAGCAGCTCCTTTACTCCAGCTTCAGATACAATCTCAACAACAAAACAGGCGAATCTCATTCTGCCAAAATGTCAGAAATAACCAGTTGTTGAGTGCAGCCTTGCATGTTTGAACCGGAGCAGGACACATGTTTTAGACTGCACCTGGACGTTTCTGAATGGTTAGTGGATACATTTATGTAACGTTAGTTGTTGTGGAGTTACATTGATTCAACTCATCAACGAGCCTGTACTGTCATGTTAATCTATAAAGTGTTGTACAGGTGCTCGTGTGGGAATGTAACACGTCCATCACCCGGCTATACAATGCATAATAACTGTGTGTTTATGAATTACGCAGACGGTGAGCGTTTTCAGGATAAAACTAACGACATAGCTCTGGTCTCTGTGAATACAGTCAGAGACTATGGTATCTTTAGCCATACAGCATTCTAGAAAGCTCATTCAGAAAGGAAATTTGCAAACATTCACAAAATATGAAGTGCCATCCTTACTTGTTCTGGATATGAAGGTAGAGCAGGAAGTGCTGGTATTGACCCATCCTTCAGAAACAACTTTTTCGTAACTCCAGCGTTGTACTGACACTCGTTGGTGAAGCATTCATGCGTAAAATGATTTGCACAAATATATAACATTTTACCGACATTCTTCTGCACATTTCCTTACAAAAATAAAATTCAACCACAGTGTCCTCAGTGGCTCAGATGCCGGGAGTCTATGGAGACTTGTATAGGGGATAAGATTTTAAGCTGTCATTTGGTCCTGTTACAATGTACCCCACCTATGGGGCATGTTGTCACATTTCACTTCCATTCTTTCGGGGTAAATCAAGAAAAAAAGTATACACTGTATTATAGGGTGACCATATTTTGATTACTGAAAACCAGGACACTCAGCCCGGCAATGAGATACTTGTAGATTGCCCTAGTGCCGGTCAATTTAATGGCCCAATGAAAAATAATGAAAACCAGGACATTTTCATCACTTCATAAAAAACAGCCAGGACAGCCAGGACAGGACTTGAAAACAGGAGGTTTGGTCACCCTACTGTATTAATGAAACAAAACCACATAATTGTACTAAACGTGTGAAAAAATAAATACTCTGAACCACAGGTGGATTTACACAAACTGAGAAAGTCAACATTGTTACATTGTGCCACACTCTCCCCTACTCGTTGGGAGTAGGGGAGAGTGGGGCACAACAGAACATTTGTAATGTTTTTTGCTAATGCTAGTGCTAGTGCACAAGCGAGAGGATCACTTGAGCTATATGCACTGAGGAGAGGGTGCGTTTCACATGACTGAACTTCTCCTGAACTCGACATTGTGTCTGCAAATCACCGTCCTTGTAGAGTCTCAATGCAGACATTGTAATACTCTAGCTAGCTGATACAGTGAGTAAACAGAAATGGCGTCTCTGTGCTCTATGCTAAAATGGCAGATCATCAACATTCATGGGTGGGGTTTCCCTACTCTTACCTAGGAGTAGGGGGAAATGTGAAACGGGGTGTTATGAGAGATTGATAATGATTAATTGGGGATTATAAAAAAGGATTGGGTGGAATTTTACCATGATAGGCTGGTTGTTTATTGTGGACACATACCTTATAAAAATGAATTTTGCACAGTAGGTCTTCTTTAAGAGTTTAACTAATTTAAGACTGTGCTTAGGAGGATACTCAACAAAGCGGACATTTTGGCATACTATTGTGTGTTTTTGTCCGTTCAAGCACAAAAGAGAACTATATGTGGCCGCTCGTGCTGTGTGGCTTTCTGTGCGCATCAGTTGTGTGTGTCACACACACAGGAGATTCATAGACAGCAAGCCAGTACAGATATAAGTTCTTATTTTTGCGAAATTATTGAGAAGTTAATAATTATTGAGATTATTGAGACTTATCATTTGGAAATGACCCAGGTGTGTCTGTATATGCAGCAGAGTGAGGAAAAACCCTATGTGAATAATTCCAACCAGCTAATAGTGTGATTTCACACTAAAAGTTTGAAAGTAAAGTTTGTCTAAAAGTTAAACTTTTCCTTTCGAAGTTCTCTTAAGATAAGTACTATACCATTCAACCTCCTAATGACCCCCGTTGATATACGTGTTATTTATTATGCAGTCCTGCGGCCCACACCGTGTGTCTGGTTTCTAAGTTGGAAGTTTTATGCCTTTAATAAAAGAAGCACAACGGCACCTATTGTCATTAGAGGTGAAATTAGGCAGAGCGGGCATTGTTTTGGAAAGGGAACGTAATTTATGCTGCTTGCCAAAGGGAAGTGAGTTTAATTCCTCTGGGCTAATGAGCTATAAATCAGTCTCTGCAGACTGTCGTAGTGTTATCAGTACACCATCTCTTGCCACACTTCCCTCTGATCACCACTCTACCTCTCTGCACTCTGAAATCCCACTCATCTGACTCACATGTGCAATGGAACAAATGGTAACATATGTCCGTCACATGTATTTATGTGCTTACAGGTATGTGTGACTAGCTATACAATATAAAGCACATAATTTTTTTGCATGGCAATTCACTGCAACCCCGAACAGGTTCGATTAGTGTGCCGACCAGACGCTCAACTTCCTGTCAAGGCTTGGGGGGAGGGGGAAGGCAAATTGATTGCATGTTTAAAATGTTGAATATGAGCAATTTATCTTCCTTTCGCAATCACCCCAGGAAGTGCATGTAGGAAAGTAGGTTCACTTAGGCAAGCTAGCATCACATGCTCTCACTTTTGGCGGGCAAATTAATTCACCTCCCCTGCAAGCGCAATGAATCGTTCCAAGTTGTCTTTTTGTGTTGTGCAGCTAATTGGTTGAGTCAACACTTAATTAAAGGAACTCTTTTTCTCTCTTTCAATCGCTCCTCTTTACTTTTGTCTTTCACACAGAAGTGAATCTGACCGGGTGGTCACCGGCCTCACTGAGTTGTTGCTGGAATGATTAGTGTGTTTGGCGAACCTCTGGTGCCCTAGATCACTCAGATTGTCTTACTAAACTGTAGCTCAGAAGAATCAGTCACGAAATGAAAAGCAGGTTTCTTTAAACAGATGGAGAGATTATGCATCATTTGTTAGGTATAATTCGATCATTTGTTAAATTCCAAAGTACATATTGTTAGTTGTTGAATTGCAGATGCATCAATCATAACACTGCAAATTTGTTTTATGTATCATGGAGAACAGGACAATTTTCCTCATGAGAAGTTTCCTTCCTCAGGCCATCAGGATGTTTAAAGAGTCATTTACCCTAAAGAAAATTTAGTTTATTTGTCATGTCATTCCAGACTTTCATTCATCTGTTGAATATGAAGGGTGATTCAATATAATGGAAGTGAGTGAAAGTTTTTGTTACATTTCATCACTGGCTCAATTCTTGTAAGGGTTTTGCATATATATATATATATATATATATATATATATATATATATATATATATATATATACACTCACCTAAAGGATTATTAGGAACACCATACTAATACTGTGTTTGACCCCTTTCGCCTTCAGAACTGCCTTAATTCTACGTGGCATTGATTCAACAAGGTGCTGAAAGCATTCTTTAGAAATGTTGGCCCATATTGATAGGATAGCATCTTGCAGTTGATGGAGATTTGTGGGATGCACATCCAGGGCACGAAGCTCCGCCCCACCACATCCCAAAGATGCTCGATTGGGTTGAGATCTGGTGACTGTGGGGGCCATTTTAGTACAGTGAACTCACTGTCATGTTCAAGAAACCAATTTGAAATGATTCGAGCTTTGTGACATGGTGCATTATCCTGCTGGAAGTAGCCATCAGAGAATGGGTACATGGTGGTCATAAAGGGATGGACATGGTCAGAAACAATGCTCAGGTAGGACATGGCATTTAAACGATGCCCAATTGGCACTAAGGGGCCTAAAGTGTGCCAAGAAAACATCCCCCACACCATTACACCACCACCAGCAGCCTGCACAGTGGTAACAAAGCATGATGGATCCATGTTCTCATTCTGTTTACACCAAATTCTGACTCTACCATCTGAATGTCTCAACAGAAATCGAGACTCATCAGACCAGGCAACTTTTTCCAGTCTTCAACTGTCTAATTTTGGTGAGCTCGTGCAAATTGTAGCCTCTTTTTCCTATTTGTAATGGAGATGAGTGGTACCCGTGGGGTCTTCTGCTGTTGTAGCCCATCCGCCTCAAGGTTGTGCGTGTTGTGGCTTCACAAATGCTTTGCTGCATACCTCGGTTGTAACGAGTGGTTATTTCAGTCAAAGTTGCTCTTCTATCAGCTTGAAACAGTCGGCCCATTCTCCTCTGACCTCTAGCATCAACAAGGCATTTTCGCCACAGGACTGCCGCATACTGGATGTTTTTCCCTTTTCACACCATTCTTTGTAAACCCTAGAAATGGTTGTGCGTGAAAATCCCTGTAACTGAGCAGATTGTGAAATACTCAGACCGGCCCGTCTGGCACCAACAACCATGCCATGCTCAAAATTGCTTAAATCACCTTTCTTTCCCATTCTGACATTCAGTTTGGAGTTCAGGAGATTGTCTTGACCAGGACCACACCCCTAAATGCATTGAAGCAACTGCCATGTGATTGGTTGATTAGATAATTGCATTATTAAGAAATTGAACAGGTGTTCCTAATAATCATTTAGGTGAGTGTATATATATATATATATATATATATATATATATATATATATATATATATATATATATATATATATATATATATATATATGTATGTATGTATATGTTATACCATTGCACAGACATCATGGAGGCTGGTAGAAAATCTACCTTTGTACCATGTGTATGTGAAAATTAAAGCTTTAGACTTGAATGTTGACAAACTGCATCCATACAGAGCTGCAGTCATCTAATGTCCCCTCATTATTCTGCAAAGATAATTCCTGCCTACACAATGCTAAACCAATTAGTAGCTGGATGAATTCCCAGATGAAGGTAAATGCTTTGTTTTTTCCAGTCAACAGTTTTAAACATCACTGGACCTTTCATTGAAGGACAAGGAAGATGTTCTGAAGACCTACTTCTTGATTTTAATAGATTGCTTGCCGTTTCCATTATTTTCTCCACCCCCTGTAGGTAAGCATATCCCTGGGAAAAAAAGCGAGCACTGGTGAGAATGTGTTTATGAGCTGCAGAGGTTTCATAAATCCATCCGTCATGATAGACAGCTGGAAGTGAAGAGCGCAGATTTAATTTGATGGTTGACTGCCCCCTTTAAACTCTCAAGGAATTATTCCTATAGGACCCTTCAATTTACGTCATCCAAATGAATAAATTATATATATATATATATATATATATATATATATATATATATATATATATATATATATATATATATGTCTAAATAAAATCACAATTTACAAACAACTACCGTTGTCAAAGATGAAAAAAAACAAAAACAAAAACACGATTATATGTAGATTAATAGATATAAATAGATTATATGCTATATTACTATTTTTCTTAAGCCTTTGCAAGACACAGATCTTGCCTGAAAGTTCTTATAATAGAGAAAGATTCACTTAAAGCTGCAGTCCGTAACTTTTTTTGGTTAAAATGTATCCAAAATAAATTTGAGCAAGTACACAACAAGCCAGTATTCAAAACTATCTCCTTACCATAGCCTGATTCACAACAGTAAGTTTATAATAATGTTATAATTAGAGTGGTATGGTGGATTTCCGCGGGAAATTCAAGCATGTCTTTGCGTCATTACATCACGTCTGTATACATAAAGAAAGTGTCTGGCTAGTAGTAGTAATGCACGTGAGGAGCATGTTCTTCAGTGGATCATTTATAGACATTTCTCACAGCAGCAGGAGTATTTAAATTTATCATTTTGATGGCGGATTGTAATCCAGAAAGTCCCAAATGACACCCACAGATTCACCCATAGTCAAAAGCAAAAGATTAGACTGTACAGAAACTGAAATCTACAGGTAACGCTAATAAACACTAAATACACAGTCACGCCATGCTGATGTTGTTAACATTAACAATTTGAGAACAAAGTATAACAATAATAATAATTTGCACGGTTTGATGTTATACGAGCGATCGTTAGATTTAATCACCGTTGGTTGCGTGATTTGATGTAATGTTTTGTCCCTAAAAGTGGCAGACATGTCATTTCCTGTGAAAATGTTTTATTTAGGTTATACTCCAAGATGTAGAATCTGTGATTCTGAAATGCAATATCCACAACGGTGCAGTGACTGACAACATAGCTGCACATACTCCTCAAAACATTAGATTCATCCGCACTGAGGAGCTGATGCACAACTCGCGTAGAGATTATAACTCCGCAAATAACTGCAATTGCATGTTTGAAACAGAGATGGCGACACAGAGGCAAAACTTACGAACTGCAGCTTTAACTTCAAATATTGCACTTTTCATGTTGCTTGACCAATTGACAGAGAGGTCTGTTTCAGTACGACGGACAGATCCTCTTATGTATTTTAATGTTGCATCAACAACACTAGATAATAACTATCATCTATAACCTTTAACATGTGTGGGTATTCTTCATAATATATTATTCTGCCGTCCCACCAGCTGAAAATGTTCAATCTTTTTTTCTTTCTTTGCTTTTTTTTGTTGAATCTGATCTTGTAAGATCCAGCATTTCAAACCAGTGCACGCATTACGCTGTTCTGCATCATATTTGCTGAATGAAATCAAATACTTGTTTCTTACTAATTTTGTTTTTTGCTCTAACACGTCACACTTTCTCACAAAATATTTTGTAGCATTTTGGTTTTCGACAACCGTTTGTGAGGTGAATAAGTCTTGTCCTCTTTGTTCAATTCTCAGCCGATTTTTACATGAATGACATTATTTTATGCCTAATCATGATTTCAAGGTTAGTGAAAAAAGAAAATGCAGACATGACCCAGATGTTTTTTTTCTTGCTACATCTGTGGGTGTTACTACATCCAGACAGCGACAAAAAATTATCCATTTTGTAAAAAAAGCTTTATTTATTTATAAACTAGCGTTTATGTAAATTCTTTGACATTAAATTGAATATCTGAACATATGTTATGCTCTCCTTTATAGATTGATATATTATAGAACATTTAAAAACATTTTTATATACTTTTTTGTCATTAAAACTTTTAAAACTTGACTGCTTTTGATATTATAGTGTATTAAAGTTGATACACATATATGATTTGAAAATATTTTGTGAAAAAAACTACTCGATGGAAAGTTTTTATTGATATTTTTGAACTTAACCTTATCACATTGGGTAATACTAATCCTTTTTGCTAATCATCAGAATTTTTTCCCCCAAAGATGCCGGGCTGTGTTATTTATTTTGAGCTGGAGCCGTACATTGTAATTTTTCCATGAAAATCCACTGTGAGCTTTTGCTTTATTTTGACAGATCATAGGAGGCCATTACCATGGAGGTTGGACTAATCCCTACACTCTTCATGTAAAAGAACGCTGCATAAAATCAAGCTTGACATGAAAGCGGCACGGCCACCCTGCCGCAGTACATGTGAAATGCCTGCAAACTATGTTTATCTTGATTAATATTTAATTGCTAAAGGTAATTAAACCGAAGGTAGATGTTTGATGGAGTTAAATCATTTAGTTGCAAGGGCAAAGTTCTCATAATTCAGTGAATCGAGGTCTGAATATAAACCTACACCTTATGAATATCTTCACTCTTAAACATTCAGATGTATAGGCAGTTTCTCCAGAGTCATTCAGCTCTGCTATTTCATGTAGGTGGTTTTAATGCCACCGGCGAGTTAGGCTTTGAGAGTTCACATGCTTTTGTACATTATTTCTGAGTGGAGTTAGACAGAGGCCAGCTCCCTGAGCACTCCGTGCCCGGGGCTGTTGAGTGCTCTGGGATCGTGTTTATGGAGCAGGGCAGGAGGAGGTGAGGTCACCTGCTTGGCGGCTTGTCCGTTTGCTAGTCGGGGCATTGATTCGGCTTGGCAGTTTTGGCAGATTTGCCAAGCAGGTGAAGGAGAGACTTGGATTCGGCTGCAAACTGCTTCTGGCGGGAGGTTGGCAGGGCATGTCAGCCAAGTGCTCAGATGCTCTCGGCTCTTTCATGACCATATGTGTGTCTATGTATATATGCATAATGAAAATATCACTGTCCCTGTCAAGATATCTTGAAAATAATGAGCTTATTTCCCCATGTAACTCCAGAACTAACATGAAATCTGATATTGGCAGCATTTTTTTTTCTAGTATCTTCATTCAGTGCGTGTTCATCTAGACTATTCGTGAGAACAGAACTCACTGTGGGGAGGGCTTAATGATGCAGAATGTCTTTAAGAGCTTGGCGCTTTATTAGCGGGCCTGCTGTCAAGGGGTATGGGCTTATGGAGATGGATCAGGCCATACACACAAACATTTGCACAGTTATTGCATCATTCTTATAATTCTGAAGGAGCACAGGATTGCTCGAAGGCCATGCCAAATCCTAGTTTAAGCGGACATCGGTTTTGCTGCAACGTTGCATTATATTGGCGGAATAAATCTGGTGTGTTGTTCAAATATACAGTCCTTTTAGATCAAGTTTGAATTGTTTGCAAAGGATATTTGCTCCCTCTGGGAAAGGATGTTTGCAAAAACTCTACTTAATGAGAAGATTGGTTGGGTGTGATGAGTTCAAAAGTTGCTACAGACTTCCAAATTCAACTTCTGAAACCAAAGGTCAGGGAAGGTGCAAAAAAGAGCAGTGTACTCAGAAATGTGAGAAATACAGAGCTCAATGGTATTATAAAGTAGAGTAGATGTTAAGGACAAAAGGGAATGTCTATGGGTGTTAACTTTGCACAGCACAATGCAGGAAAGGGTCTTTGAAGTCTTGAAAGAATGCTGTAATTTGCTGGTAATTTCCACTACAATCACTACCACATAAGTACAGGTTTAAAATTCTTCACCTTTACCTTTTCTTGACATCAAGTGGTTCCTAATCAATCCATTTTAGCACGATCTAATTACACAACTTCAATGAACCCCCCTCTATTGGATTGCCGGGAGAGGATAAGGGTTTGAACCCTTATGGAATTCTCAAATGAAATATAAGGAAGCTAGAATAACAAGCCAAATTTGATCTGTGGCTCAGGCTTAGCACACAATTTTCATTTTAGAGATCAACACTGCGCTTCTTGAGGGCAGCAAAATGGGTTTCCAGTGCGGAGGGACTTGTCTGAGCTGAATTAGAATTCCTGGACTCAAACGCATCTCATCTTATCTGTTTTTGCCGGGGAACTGATTGCATTAAACATTTTAATGATTCACAGACGGCCACTTTCATTTAACTGTTAAACTTTGGCCTTCTAAAGTTCTGATTTTCCTCATGGTTTTGGATCAGTTTGTGCATTTTGATTGATTTAAGCTGTGGTTGCTTGATGGTACGGCTGGTAAGCTACCACGTTATTTCATTTACATCATATTATAGCTCTATTGTTACTAGTCAAAACAAATTCTAAGATTATCTAAATGTTATGTTTTACATTCAAATGAAATTGCAGTCGCCACAATACATAATTTCAATATTTATTGGAAACTATTCCAAAAGAGTATCTCTTTGTAAACATTTAACGTCTGATTAGCTATTAATGTGTTGGAAAACAGGTTACAAAGCTTTTTACTTTTTACGTTAACAGTGTAATTAGGATTAATATTAATATATTAAACCCTTTTTATTTGTAATAATTTTTTTTTTTACATTTTCTTATTTCTGTTAAAAACTAGTACTGTCATTAGATAATTGCAGGTAATATCATGATTTCTGACCAGTCTTTTGAAAGCTGATTTTTATATTTTTTTATTATCAAATATACATTTGAGAATCTTAATGTAAAAATAAATAACTTTTACATGTCCAATTTATATCTTAAGTGAAAATTATTGTGAAAATTCCTAAAATTTAATAAATGCTAAATTTGAAATATTTTTATAAAATTGTGACTTTTTATAGGCTACCTGTGGGGCCCAGACATACAGTACTCTGACTATACAAATTAATACATTTTGAATACAAGGATCTTAACTTTTAATAAAAATTTTTTTCTACTTGACTTGATTTATTTATAATTCTACAGATATATATATATATAGTACTTTTTTATTCTATTTCTATATAATTTCCCCCTTGTGTTTTTAACTGTGAATTTGCACTGTCCATGGAGCGGACCTGTTTACATTTCACTGCCGGTTGTATATTCTGTATATAACTGTGTATGTGACAAATAAAACTCTTGAATCTTGAATATTATAAGGAAAAGTCTTGTGATATATTAATGTATGATTCTGGCACAGCCCTAATTTGTTTTTAGTAGTCATTTGGCTACTATCATGATTGATAAACGAGACTTGTACCATGATTGATAAACCCAGCATGTATGTTAGTTCTAGATACACAGAAGGGAGTTTCCTTCAAAGCAATGTGCTGATGGATGAGCTAAGATGAAAATGTAATGGCCATTAACAGCTTCTATTCTCAACTCCCAAGAGAGGCAGAGATGGGGAAATGCCCCAGTATTTCCCACATGAGGTTCAATATTTGAGACAGAAAGAAAAGTGTTGCATAAACAATTTTTGTCTCCATGTCCTGCAGTCAAAATGTCTGGTAAGCGAGAGAGATGATTCAAGAAGGGAGCTCCTCTGAAATCGATTGCTTTCACTGATTTGTGGGGTAACAGTCCTGTGACACTGCTGTCTCCACAGCTTCTGTAGTTTAGCATCACAGTCTAGTGGATATGACACTCCATCTGCCAGACTAGAGCTCTACTGACGTCCTTAAGGGGGGACAGTCAGCACAGGTGATGGGCGATCTCCTCACTTGTCCTCTCATCACACGGAAATGACACTTTCTCTTGTCTCATTTGAATCCTAGTTCCTCTCACTTTTCACAAGAAAAACCTTTCAGCAAAACCTTCTGAGGTCAATGTAATGTTAATGGATGAGCTGACCTTCCCTACATCAGCAAATGGGAAATTGTGATCATGTCTGTTAACAGGACTCACTCTGACATCAATGGATTTAAGATGAATACTTGAGTATCCTCATATACATAGAGAACATCAGAGGATCCATGTTATTCAGTGTGTTCACAGGGCATATTTCTAACCCTTTTGACATAAACACCAAAGAATAGCTGAGGATCTCAAAACATGAGATTACAAAACATGAATGCAAAATTAATTACAAAACATAAAAAAAAAAAAAAAAATTTACTCATTAATGTTTTAAGTCTGCAACAAAAAGTCCTAGCCAAGTCATACCCAACTTGCAATGCATGCCTATCACTGACGTAGTTACGTTTTACTTTATATTTTCACAAATTATTGTTGTAAATTTGTGGTAAAAATAATAAATAGTGCTTAAAAAACTGTTTTGTCAGTCACATAAAGATTAAAGATGTAAAATGTATGTGCTAAATTTAAATTGTTATTGTTTTTTGTGTGAAAAAGATGGTAAACATCTTGAATCATCCATCAATTATCCATTTGAAATTTTGTAAATGCAGAAAGAAAATTAGTTAATGCAGCCTCTGGTTATAATATGTTGGCTATCTTTTAATTGGTGAATTCTGTTATAATATATAAGTCTATTCAGCTGTTTATAAATATGATTATATTTAATGGCCAGCGTTGATGCAGTGCATGCTTTTTATGTTTTACTGGACTTCTCCAAAGGTCAGTGATCATAATGCAGGATAAGCATGTCACAAATATTCCTGATTTTTCAGCTGCTTTTAGCATCAGATTTGCCTGTTTAAGTAATTCAAAAAGGGTTGCATATACAGAACTCCACTGTTTTGAAAGAAAGAGCATTAATTTGATCTAAAATAGAGTAAAAATTGTAATACTATAAAATATTATTATAATTTAGAGTAACTGTTTTCTATTTTAATATATTTTAAAATGTTTTTTACTCCAGTCTTCAGTGTCACATGATCCTTCAGAAATCAATCTGATATGCTGATTCTGTGATCAAGAAATGTTAGAACAGCATTAATTTGAAGTAGAATGTTTTTGTAACAACATAAAAGTCACATTTGGTCAATTTAAAAGCTAAAGTTAGGCTTTGTACTATGTAACACTTGTTACTATGTGCATACATTCTGACTTTTGGAATCATAACTACAATCAGAGAGGCTAAACATCTTGTAATTGATGTGCTTTTAGTGTGTTCTTTGTTCTAACGTGCTAACGCCCAGTTCACAGCCCAGCAAGGGAGATTTTTAATGTGCTGAGACAGGACATTACGTCCCTGTCAGAGGAACGGGGTCAGAGAGTGATGTGTGATGAGATGCCGTAGTTGTGCTCCACTCCAGCTGAGCTGATGGATGGAGATAGATGCTTACGAGAGGTGATAAATAAGTACGGGTGGTGGTTATAGTTTGTAACAGTGAACAATACAGCACAGCGTAGGCTGCAGTGACCCTTCAATGTACTGTCACAAATTACTGTCCCTCTCTGTTAGTAAACATAACAAATGTTCAGCTCGTTCAGTGATGTAACTGTATTTAATAGAGGTGGGCAATGTGACCAAAATTGTACAGCAGGATTATTTAACATGTATTAAACAATACTAAAGAAACTAATTAAAATGGGAAACTAAAACACTTCTTCACAGTATGAATTAAATATAATTTGATTCTTAAGAAAGATTAAAGATTAAAGAAGTTATTCAGTCAAGAGCAGTGAGTGATTTTCACTTTGCCTTTCGATTAACATTAATGACACAGGCGGCAGCAGAGATATTATGCTGTTGTCACTTTAAGACCGAATGCACGGATCTAATATACAGTACAGTATATCTGGTTTTCACCAATTGACTATGTTTTATGTGAATACTCCTATATAAAAGATGGGCATTTTGACATAATTCTGTGTGTATTTAACCATTCAAGCATAAGCCGTGAAAGTTAACTAAATTCGTGATCGCATGAGAGAGGCTGCTTTCTGTGTGCACGTTTCGTGTGTGTGTCAGTCAATGTAAGTACTGCATTTTTTTAGTTTGGGAACCAGTTCCGGTTCCACCTAACGATTCCGGTTCTGATTAAAATGAAGGAAAAATACACAATACTAGGGTTGGGTATCGTTTGAATTTTAATGATTACGATCCTGCTTATTGATTCCTAATTTCGATTCCAAAACCTTAGATATCATTCACATGTATTCTGTCTTATTGCAAAACATTTCATTGTAGCTGAATACCATGAACAAAAATCTATAGGAACTTTTGCCTATGGTTTAAAAATACCATAACAAAAACAACTAGCCTAAAGTAAAATTAGCAATTGCACAAATAAACAGTAATCAAATGTAAAATAACACTACACTTTAATAATAAAATATAGGCTAGACATGTCATATAGCCTATATTTTATTAATATATATCAGGAAATATATATTAGTATATATAAAGTAATATATATCACTTTAAGAGATGCACAGAGCCCATACTGTTACACATGCATTTTCTTCTTTTATTTTCAACTGTCTTAAGACATAACTGACTGTGTTTACGAGAATATTTTGACATATTTTTGTGTGTATGTGTCTGTTCGTCTGCTGTGCAAAAGACGTGGAAGAGAACTCATAATCACACATTAATCACTATGAGAAGCCATTCTGTGCACACGTGTGTGTCTGCAGCACATAAAACAGAGTGTGAGTCTTCTTTGTGCTCAAATGTTTAAAAATCACATTAAAATCACATTTTCTGTGCGCATATTTTGGATGTGTGCAGAGCAGAGAAAACGTCTCGGTTACGTATGTAACCCTCGTTCCCTGAAGGAGGGAATGGAGACGTACGTCGGAACTGACCGACGAATTGGGATCTGCTTTCAGAGACCAATCTGCTTCGAGTGTTTCTAAACGAGCCAATATCGATTGGCATGCGGTCCACGCTCCGCCCCCTATGCGGGTATAAATATGGAAGTGGAATACCGCATCCTCGCTTTTCAACTGAGGAGCCGAAACAAGTGGCTCGGCCTTCAGCTGAAGCACAGCACCTGGCGACAGGACGTACGTCTCCGTTCCCTCCTTCAGGGAACGAGGGTTACATACGTAACCGAGACGTTCCCTTTCAGTCGGTCACGTTCGACGTACGTCGGAACTGACCGACGAATTGGGATCCCTACCAAAACGCCAGGATGCTGGCCCTTCCAGCGCCCTGCTTGAGCTCACTGGACCGCTCCTTCATTGGAGAGGAAGTCAGGGCTCCAGGCAGGGAAGGACAGTCACTGCTGTTCCTGCAAGACCCACTCAGAGTGACTATTGGATAACGCTGGGAAAGCATGCCCGTTTGGGAATGGAACGCTGCGGGAGCCACGTGCCTCAACGGAGGGAGAGGTGGCAAATTACGCATAAGGACTAGCCTATGAGGGTAGTACAACATATGGCAGTCTCTGGGGTGGATCCAGCCTGATCCCAGGGGGGAAGAACACCGCCAGAGACGACAGAGCAAGCTCTGTCAAGGGAAAGACACGGGGCTAGCCGAGTAGGGTAGCTGGTGCCGTGGAGAATACACATATGGGGTTGCCGTTAGGGAACTGCTACATATGGAACCCAGCCTACACACACGTTCCACAAGCATACGGGTGCAGGCCTGGCACCAGACGGCCGCAACGTCTGACACCGAAGGGGTGACGGAGGAGCTCGACAGGGTTCGCCAATTTCTGGGGAACACGACTGGAGATAAATAACGCACGCATCCGGCCCAGGGGGCGGGAATGGTGTCGCAAGCCGACACTAGAACGGGCACGTTGCGCTACTGGCCACTGGGGGCGAGTACACGGGAAGATACCGGCTCTACATGGAGGCTATAGAATCTAGCGAACGTGTTAGGTGTCGCCCAGCCCACAGCCCTACATATATCTGTTAGCGAGGCGCCCTGAGCCAGCGCCCAGGAGGAGGCTACACTCCTAGTTGAGTGTGCTCGCAACCCGAACGGGCAGGGCACGTCTTGGGACTGGTACGCCAAGACAATAGCATCCACTATCCAGTGGGCTAACCTCTGCTTGGAGACAGCCTTTCCCTTCTGCTGGCCTCCGTAACAGATGAAGAGCTGTTCTGAGGTCCTAAGGCTTTGAGTTCGGTCCACGTAGGCGCGGAGAGCGCGGACGGGACAGAGCAAAGCCAGGGCTGGGTCTGCCTCCTCTGAAGGCAGCGCTTGCAGGTTCACCACCTGGTCCCGAAAAGGAGTGGTGGGAACCTTGGGCACGTATCCGGGCCGGGGTCTCAGGACAACGTGAGAGTTACCTGGCCCGAATTCTAGGCACGATTCGTTGACCGAAAGTGCGTGCAGGTCCCCTACCCTCTTGATGGAGGCCAATGCAACCAAGAGTACTGTCTTCATGGACAGGATATTCAGCTCAATGGACTGCAGAGGCTCGAAGGGAGGGCTCTGGAGTGCTCTCAGTACCAGAGCTAAGTCCCAAGAGGGTACTGGGTTTGGACGAGGAGGATTCAGCCTCCTCGCACCCCTGAGGAACCTGACGATTAGGTCGTGCTTCCCTAAGGACTTACCACCAACTGCATCGTGATACGCCGCTATTGCCGCGACATACACTTTAAGGGTGGAGGGAGACAGCCTTCGCTCCAACCCATCTTGCAGAAAGGAAAGCACGGCGCCAATTGAACACCTTCGGGGGTCTTCGCGGCGAGAAGAACACCACTCAACGAACAGGTTCCACTTCAATAGAGGCGCCTCGTAGAGGGGGCTCTAGCGGAAGTGATGGTGTCCACCACTGCCTGTGGTAGACCACCTAGAACCTCCGCGTCCCGTCCAGGGACCAGACATGGAGTTTCCAGAGGTCCGGACGCGGGTGCCATAGTGTGCCCCGTCCCTGAGAAAGTAGGTCCTTCCTCAGAGGAATGGGCCAGGGAGGTGCTGTCGCGAGGAGAGTTAGTTCGGAGAACCAGGTCCGGTTGGGCCAGTAGGGCGCAACTAGCAAGACCTGCTCCTCGTCCTCCCTGACTTTGCACAGTGTCTGTGCCAGAAGGCTCACTGGGGGGAACGCATACTTGCGTAGGCCCCGGGGCCAGCTGTGTGCCAGTGCATCCGTGCCGAGGGTGCCCCCGGTCAGGGAGTAATACAGCTGGCAATGGGTCGACTCTGGAGAGGCAAACAGGTCTACCTGTGCGGCTCCGAAGAGGCCCCATATCAGCTGGACCACCTGGGGATGGAGTCGCCACTCCCCCGGAGGTGTCGGCTGCCGTGAGAGCTCGTCGGCTGTCCGGTTGAGCGCACCTAAAAATACAAAATGGCGCCGCTGTGTTTGGTCGCCGTTCAGGTCGCTCCGCGAAGACTGTGCTTTTATTTACTATTTTACTTTCTTTTACTCTCAGTTTTTACAAACTTATCATCTGCATTGATCTACTACGACAGCAAAACTCTTTTGGACATTGGTTACCTCTACACTGGACTGTTTCAGGACACTTTCGCCGATCCTCTGTGGCCATCTGAGATTCTTCGGAACGCCGAGTTGAACAATGGACAGAGCCAGCGGCGTAGAACAAAGAAAACACCGTGGGAAACGTGCTGGTATCCGTAACAGACTGAGGAAAAGGGCATTCAGACCTCCTCTCCCGAGCATTCTTCTAGCAAATGTTCAATCCTTGGATAATAAGATGGACGATCTTAGAGCCAGGATAAGTTTTCAACGGGACATGAGAGACTGTAATATCTATTGTTTGTCTGAAACATGGCGCTCACGCCCGCGGTCCCGGACACCGCTGTGACGCTCGTCGGAGAACTTCTCTGTTTTTCGGATGGACAGAACAGCCGAGGCCGGTAAATCCAAAGGCGGTGGAGTGTGTTTCATGATCAACAAGAAATGGTGCGATCCCAGGAACATCACCATTCTCTCTCGCGGTCCTGCTCGCCTCATCTGGAACATTTAACAATCATCTGCCGCCCATTCTATCTGCCTAGGGAGTTTTCTGCGGTTGTCGCGACCGCCGTTTACATCCCACCGCAGGCAGACACAGCGCTGGCTTTATCTGGCCTTCATGATGTTGCCAGCGGCGTCATAAACCAACATCCCGACGCGGCATTCATTGTCGCGGGCGATTTTAACAAAGCAAACCTAAAGAAAGTCCTGCCAAACTTTCACCAGCACGTCTCCTGCCCCACACGAGAGCAAACACACTGGATCACTGCTACTCTCCGTTAAGAACGCCTATAAAGCGCGGTCACTTCCAGCGTTTGGCAAATCGGATCATGCCGCCATTTTCCTCACTCCCGAATACAAACAAAAGCTCCTCCAGGAACCCCGGTGAGGCGGGAAGTTAGCGTTGGTCACCCCACTCAGAGACCGCGCTACAGGCAGCTCTGGGCGATGTGGATTGGGACATGTTCCGGCGCGAGTTCAGCTGGCGTAGCGAGTTCACAGGCGTGGCGCTTTGCTTCATCAACACGCTTACAGAGCAAGCCACGCAAACAATAACAATAACGTCCTTCTCAAATCAGAAACCGTGGGTGGACAATTCAATCCAGCGCGCAGTGAACGCACGCACTGCTGCTTACAACGCCGGTCTCCATTCAGGGAATATGAATGAATACAGATCGTCCTGCTATGCTCTCAGACGAGCAGTTAAAGCCGCAAAACTCCGTTATAAAGACCGAGTGGAGTCTCATTTCCAACTCAACGACTCGCGGCGCGCGTGGCAAGGTCTGAGGTCCATCTGCTCCTTTGGATCTAAATCCTCTGCAGAGGTGAACGCTGATCCGTTGCTCGTGAGCGAAGTTAAACTCTTTCTATGCTCGCTTTGACTGTAACCGCGACAACGCGACTCCGCCAAGTGGCGCGTTAGAGGAAATTACTCAGAGCAGCAACAATCACGTGATCTCTGTCTCGGAGGATGAAGTTCGGAGAGCACTCAAGCGTGTGGGCGTCCAGGAAAGCTGCTGGGCCGGATGGTATTTCAGGTCGTGTTCTGCGGTCCTGTGCTGATCAGCTCACCGGGTTGTTTACATCTATCTTTAATGAGTCCTCGCTACATCTGTGGTCCCCACCTCCTTCAAAAATCCACCATCATCCCTGTCCCTAAGAACAGTAAACCCTCTTGCCTAAATGACTATCGTCCAGTGGCTCTCACGTCTATAGTCATGAAGGTCTTTGAGAGACTCATTAAAAACACCATTTGCGCCTTCATTCCTGACACTTTGGACCCTCTTCAGTTTGCCTATCGTCCCAATAGATCGACTGAAGATGCCATCTCTCATGTCCTCCACTCCTCCCTCACTCACATCGACAGCAAAAGTGGGAACTACGTTAAGACTGCTATTTATTGACTATAGCTCAGCCTTTAACACCATAGTTCCCACCAAGCTAACCTCCAAACTCCTGGATCTCGGCCTGAATCCTTCTCTCTGCCACTGGATTGAGGACTTCCTCACTGGCAGGCCTCAGGTGGTGAGAATAGGCCAGTCCACCTCCACCTCCATCACCCTGAGTGTGGGAGCTCCACAGGGCTGTGTCCTGAGCCCCTGCTCTACTCTCTCTACACGCATGACTGTTTGTCCACACACAGCTCCACCTCTATCATCAAATTTGCTGATGATACTGTTGTCCTGGGCCTCATTTCCAACAACAATGAGACGGCATACTTGGACGAGGTGGAGCATCTAACATCATGGTGCCAGGACAACTGTCTCTCTCTGAATGTTGGCAAGACCAAAGAAATGATTGTGGACTTCAGGAAGAGACAGCAACGGACATACTCCCCTCATGATCAGCGGGTCACCAGTAGAGAGAGTGAGCAGCTTCAAGTACCTGGGAGTAAACATCTCCGAGGACCTGACCTGGACTGCTCACATTCAGACACAGGTGAAAAAAGCCAGGCAAAGACTGTACCACCTGCGCCAGCTGAGGAAATTCAGGGTTTCACCAGCTATCCTGAAAACTTTCTATTTAGGGGCGATAGAAAGTGTTTTAACTCAGTGCATCACAGCGTGGTATGGGAACAGCACCAGTCATGACCGCAAAGCCCTGCAAAGAGTAGTGCGCTTATCCGGCGTATCTCAGGGTCAGCTCTCCCGTCTCTGCAGGGCGTCTACACCAAACGCTGCAAAGGTAGAGCTACCAAGATCATCAAGGACTCTAATCACCCTGCAAACCCTCATTTCACGCTGCTACCATCTGGTAAGCGCTTCCCGAAGCCTGATGGCCAAAACTGAGAGACTCAGGAGGAGCTTCTTCCCCAGGCCATCAGACTCCTGAACTTAACATCACGTGACTTCACGTCCAGGATAAACATCGATACACTGACATTGCACTGCACTTTCTGTTCTCGTTGTTACTGTGTAACAACCTGTCATAAACCTGTTTGCACATTATACTCTTTATACATTTGTTAACCACATATTTATAAGTCTACAGTTTACTCACTGCAAAGTCTACTTCAATTATTTTATTCCACTTTATCCTTATTTGTTACCTTTTTTTCTCTTGACTTGATTATTTATAATTCTACAGATATAGACATATATATATATATATATATATATAGAGAGTACTTTTTTATATCCTATTTCTATTATAATTTCTTCCTTGTGTTTTTAACTGTGAATTTGCACTGTCCATGGAGCGGACCTGTTTACATTTCACTGCCGGTTGTATATTCTGTATATAACTGTGTATGTGACAAATAAAACTCTTGAATCTTGAATCTTGAACCTGGGATGTGAATGGCGCGAAGCGACCTCAGATGCTTCTGACTCCAAAGGAGGAGATGGCGGGCGAGCCGGAGCATGCAACGGGAGCGTAGACCACCCTGACGGTTGATGTACGCAACGGCTGCAGTGCTGTCCGTGCAGACCAGTACGTGCTTGCCCTGTAGTGGCTTTTTTAGGCGGCCCAGAGCAAGACGCAATTGATCTAGGCATTTGCAATTGATATGCCAATGCAGTTGGGACCCCGTCCACAGACCCGAAACTGCATGCCCGTTGTACGTGGCCCCCCAGCCAGTGGATGAGGCATCTGTGAAGACCACAGCATGCCTGGACACCTGTTCTAGGGGCACTCCCGCCCGTAGAAACGAAGGGTCCACCCACGGGCTGAAGGTTTGGCGGCAGTAAGGAGTAACTGAGACCCGGTACTTGCCGCTCTGCCACGCCCATCTCGGGACTCGGCCGTGAAGCCAGTGCTGAAGCGGTCTCATATGTAGCAATCCGAGCGGCGTTACCGCGGCTGCAGATGCCATATGCCCCAGGAGCCTCTGAAAGAACTTCAGTGGGACCGCTGTCCTGCCTTTGAACGTATTCAAGCAGTTCAGCACTGATCGAACTCGCTCCTCTGTGAGGCGCACAGTTCGATTGACCGAATCCAGCTCCATACCGAGATAAGAGATCCTCTGTGTGGGACAGGGCCGGGGCGCTGAGAACCAGCACGGGCCGCTCCGAGAAACCAATCATCCAGCCGCGAGGGCTCGGGACACAGTGGAGGGTTCCACTCGAGCCTGACCCTCGTGGCGGCCCGGGAAAGCATAGCCGTGAGCTCTGGATCAGGCTCGGGCAACGCTACCACACCCGAAGGGGGCAACGCAGCTGAGTCTTCATCTCCAGAGTCCATTAGCTCGTCCCCCGATGCAGCAATCGACATCATGTCCTCAGCCGGAGCTCCAAAGGTAACGGCTGGTCCCCCATGGGAGGGACCAGGACGCTCCTTTGGAAGCTCCACCGGCGCAGCGGAGGGGGGAGGGTCCCGAGGGGCTTGGTGTCCCGTCGGGGGTGCCCTCACAGTTACCCTCAGGTCTCCACCAAAGGCATCAGCCAAAGTAGCAGCCCTCTGCTTTGCAGCGGGAGGACCACTAGATGCGCAATGGGACTCCACCCCTTTTGAGGTAATCGAGCCTAGACCGTAGGACTGCGATGGTCATGTTCCCGCAGTGGGAACATGAGTCATTCACAAAAGCTGCCTCAGCGTGCTGAACGCCCAAACACGTGAGGCAACGATCGTGACCGTCAACTGGGGACAGGAAGCGACTGCATCCAGAAACACACGGTTTGAATGACATCTTGGAGATGCAGGGTCAAACCGTGTTTTGCTCTTTTAGAAAGGAAAGGATGCTCTAATAGTGCTGAAGCACACAGGGGAGATGGCCGCGGCTCACAGCAGTTCAATGGTGCAAGCCTGCTGTGAGCACTCAGAGGACGCCCAGGCAGGCTGAGAACAGCTGATCCCTCGAGAAGCGACCACCCGCTGAATCGCGCCGTCACACCGCACCCGGAAGTCGAGCGATCCTTTCCGACTCGTCCATATAATACTCTTCGCAGGAAACCCAGCGTCAAACCAACGACAGGATTCGGCTCCGAAGTAGAAAGCGAGGATGCGGTATTTCACTTCCGTATTTAAACCCGCATAGCGGGCGGAGCGTGGACCGCATGCCAGTCGATATTGGCTCGTTTAGAAACACTCGAAGCAGATTGGTCTCTGAAAGCAGATCCCAATTCGTCGGTCAGTTCCGACGTACGTCTCCGTTCCCTCCTTCAGGGAACCATGTGAGTCTTTTGAGCTTGAATGGTTTAAAATCACATTAAAATGCACACACAGGAACCGATAAGCAGAACCAAAATGTGCATTTCTTATCGAATCACCGGTTCTGGGATATTTGGAACCGGTTCTAAAATGGAACTGGTTCTCGATGCCCATCCCTACTCATAAGTACTTGTATGTTTTTTTCACGGATTATTGTGCTTAACTCTTTTTAATATCATGCACGTCCTGCTCCTAATTTTCTCTTTCATGTCTTTATAGCTCTAAAGAGTCAATAATTAGTACTGTGTTACGCTTATGTATTTATATACCACGATAGAAACAATATAGCAAAATCTCTGACAACAGACACTTTATATAATCGCCACGATATATATATAGTGCTACCTCCCAACCCTAGTGTCATGCTGGGATTGCTGGCATCCTACTCTTCCAAAGGTGTAATCGGCTCTGCAGGGCTTTGGATAATGACTGTTCTGTATTTCTCCTAAAATATTTGAGATGTTCAAGGTGGCTCTTAGACAATGAGTGAGGAGCACGAAGGAGATGCCCACTCACACTCGTTAAAATTGCGGTTGGTCCCTGAAATCTCTCATCTGCGGTGAAGGACCGGAGCTGAACTACAGCACTAAACTTTGCCAATGATTAAAGAACAGCAGCTGAGTCTTTTCGTGTCTCACTAACACACTCACACACTCTCAAACACCCGCTGCCTCGAAGCGGAAGACTACTTCAACAATTTCCCAAAGGACAGGCCTTATTAACTGAGGCGGTGGACCCCTTGCCTGTTTGTTTCTGTGTCTGTGTGTGTGGCTGGAGACTCACAACTCTCTCGGCTACTTAGTAATGACTTTTTTGTCTCCTCTTCTAAATCCTCCAGTGGCAGTATTTGTTGTGTGAGGTCTTGTCATATGCGTGTGAGAAATGTCATCGGGGCTTTCTGTGGAAATGTCGCTCCCGAAAATGAGGTTTTATGCATGCGTGGTCTGCTGATAGACGGTCTAATTTAGCATACTTTGCAGAATCGTAATTAATGTCTGCCATTAAATACTTTGCGGCAGTTTACCATTCAGTGCGGACATGTGTTATCATGGGTTTCTTTTCATAACAAAATGAATATTTTAATTTAATATATAGATAAAATTTGTGTTTACTACCAGGTTCTTCAGGGACCCCAGAAAATAGGTTTTACTAGAGTAATTAAGCTAAAAATTATCAAAAGTGCTGTGTCTGGGGTTTAAATGCCATGTTTTCAAATAAATGTTGGAGATTGGTGGATCAGGAAAAAACTCAAATTATGGACCCCATTATATTTCTCCTCTGATTTGCTTCTCATTAAAGCATCACACAAGATCTAACATTTGTAAATGGCTGATTTTGACTTTTAGAAGACATTAGGATGCCTGGATGCCTAGCCTGGATGCCAGCTGAACTTAGCCCCGGCCACAACATTTGAGGTTGGGAAGTTTGGCCTGGACTTGATCAGTTGTGGAGCAACTATACTCGCACCAGAGTTGTTCAGACCAATCAAATTGTCAGGGCGGGCTTTATACGATGATAGACGGATGATAAACCATAACGTAAGCATCCACGTCACCAAAGAGTGCTTGGGTTGAATTCAAATGATGATCGTGTTGGTAAGTACTCTGTGTATCCTTAAAGACTTTTTATAAAGATTTTGCAAAGATTGCAAAGATTGTTTACTTCTACTTCTTCCAGTGTGTGTGCAGCTGAGTTCTGTTGACAAATGCTTCGCTCAACATATGTCACTGCTCTGATTGGTTGTAGGTCTATCCGATTGAGTGCAGAGGCATTTTCTTTCTTGGTTCGGTTGAAACGCCCCATAATCACAGCCCACTGGAGCAGTATCAGACTCATATTCTGACTAGAATCTGAGTATGATGACGTCAGGCTACATTAGGCCTAATTTATGAAACAAACATACGACAGAAAACTTTCAGCCATTCATCATCAAACTAGAATGCAGTCAACCAAACATAAAAGTTACACTGCTCATTTTAAATAGCCCGCTGTAAAATGACCGTGCACAGCGTCAAACCAAAAACATTTTTGCGCATTTGAAGGGTACTGTTTTACGTGGATATTGGAAAATGAGTGAATACATGCCTTGTTTACATAGATAATAAATAATAGTTTAGCAACCAAATGTTACATGGCAAATATGGAAACATTTGGATTTTTGCCGAATGAGAGAGGTGAGCCAATGCCGTTTCAGTTTCGCTTTAAATAAATTCATTTTGGCTTGATGTTTGTATGTTGTTTTTAATGAATGCCAGTATAGACTAATTTGTGTTCTATTTTATAGTTTAATATATAATTTATAGCCATGTATTTTAATTTTCATTCTTGTTCTGTTCTGAACACTGTTAAATTTAAAGGATTTGTTGTGGAGTGAGGGAAAAAAAGGATTTATAATGTTTGTAAATGTTTCGTTTTATTTACCGGTAATTAATATACACATAAAGTAATGTAAATGTTTGCAGTTACGAGGTTAACTGGAGTAAGATCAATTTCTCTTTCACGAGATTACTTCCTCTTCTTGGCCGGGTTATGTTTCTCCATGTTGTAAATCCTGGGGTCAAGGCTTCTAAAGCGTGAATTTTTAGGGGTGTGTTATTGTTTATTGGCCGATTGTTTTGAGCCACCACATTTATCAACGCACGTCATTCATACAGTGGTATTGGTGTTTTACGAATGTTTCATGAATCACACGTGAACCCTGTTGTAAGATGATTTCTACGCTCGGATCTGTGCTCGTTTCTGCGTTAGATTGATAAATGAGGCCCAATCTTTTGACTTATATAAGACAATATTGATCTAATGCAGTGATTCTCAACCTTTCTGACTCAAAGTCCCCCATTGAAGTGCATTATATTTTTAGGCCAACCCCCCATTATTGGCAATAAGGTATTTCCTCTGGTATTTCTGCTTTAATTAGAAACTTTTTGTAACAGAAACTGGGGATGCTGATATATTAAACCAATAAACATAATTTATTTTGTTTGATTCTGATTTATTTTTTTCAGCAACAACAATAGTTTTTGAGGGCAGCATTTCTTTGAAATGGGTTATTTTATTCAGAAACATTGTTGCTTGATGCCACAATAATTTTATCTATTCCAGAATCAGGGAAGTTTTGCCAGTTTAATTAAATACTTTTTTATTTTTTTTGGGGCCAATATTGTACGATGGATGTTTGTGATTGAACCAAATCCTTTGGCAAAGGCATGCAAATCAGCTTTTGCATTCCAACAATGTGCTTAGAACTACACATTAATGGCATTTTCATGCGAATCTTAGGCACAAACCACATCTAACCACTGGCTTATTAATGCCATTGATGTACACTCCTGAGCATTGTCTTGTTGAAAAAAATAACATCTGATCATTCCTCTTTAGATAACATCTTTTCGGGTGTGGGAAGCAAGCCATTCTGCAATATTCTTCTGTACTCCAAAGCGTTAAATGGCTTTTCACAGTGAAGCAGCTCACCAATAGTAGTAGGTAAAAAGGCTCCCCACACAATGACTCCTCTTCTTCCATGCTTCACTGTGGTAGCGACGCATTTATTATTATATTTCTAGTCAGATTTTCAAAGACACCGTTCTGGAGCATCACCATGCAACTTGTTTCATTGTGATAGATCACTTCACAGAACTCTGCTGAACCACTCTGAATCAAATGTCCCATATTCTGCTTCATTCTGTCTGTTTTTCTTTATAAGTAGTGCGTTAGCTTAACATTTGCAAATTTCCTGTCTGATAATATGTGGTTAAGACAATTAAAAGCTTAATTTCTTAGCCATTCTGTTTGAAGTCAGCTAAAGTGAACTAAAATTTGCTGTAGTTAGGGCTGCACTTTGCCGTTTTCAATGATCCATACTTCAGGTACTTAAGATAATGAAAAAGGGGTTGAATTAGAGGACAAAACTCTTTAAGTCATCTTCAGCCACTGGACTGTATGCTTTAAGTACATTGGTGGGTATTTTAACACCTGACATTATTTCCTCAGTGTTATTTGAATAACACTTGTGTGCTGATGGTCTCAGCGGATAAGATCCTCTAGTGCAGTGCTTGCTGATCCAGCTGACACTGTGACTGGCATTAACATCCTGCCATTTTGGCTTCTAGGAGATTTCTTATGCAAGGGAGTCTGAGCACTGCAGCCTTTAGGCTATAGTCTAGCTGTCGTTTTCTTGGGTTATAGACGTGTTTCAGTTTAATGACCCTCTCAAATAAAGCTGGTCTGCTGTGGGATACAGTATTTTGCTTTGTGTACACTGGAGTCCATATCTCTGGGCTTTCTGCATTTTCTCTTCTGATGCTGTGGAAAATGTGTATAAATAGCTTTAAAAATCATAAAATGTAGAACATAGAGTATTAAAGTATTATTGTTGCTGTTATTAAGTGTTATTGTTGCTGTGAAAGCATAATCCTATTTAATGATTAATTAGTAATGAACAGAAAGTCTTATTGCTTTATTTCAAGATCCTGATCGCAGTCTGGTTTATTTTGCAATAATTACCATCTGACCATACATTCTCCCACTTATTACACAGCTGCTTACCAAATAAATTAATTTGAAATTATTATGTTATTACGTTGTTAAAATTTAAAAACTTAAAATTTTCACTAAGAACTATAATTGTACTAAAATTGTCCTTTAATAACCTTGAAAACAATTGGACCAGCAATGAGACAAACACTTATATTGTAATTATTATTGAATTTGTGTAGAGTCTTCTTATATTTATTATTATTATTATTTTAAACATTAATGATAGGCATTAAACATTACAGTATAATTGAAAGCTATCAATTTCAACATTCATTAGGCTTAAAAAATAACTTTTAATTTAAGCGAACTTAAAACAATCTTCACATTAACCAATTATAATAAATATCATATTTACCTGTGGCCTTCCTACCTGTTAGACATATACAGAAATTGAATAAAGTTATCGAACACCTTTCTTAACTGCATACATTTTAAATGAAATATAGACCTTAAAATATAAACCTTATTAAATATAATTAAATATAAACCTTATTAAAGCTAACATTTTCTCTGTTACATTTGTTCTTTGATTAACATTAATGACAGACATCACAGCAGCTGGTTTATTAGGCTGCCGTCACTTTAAGATCTGGCAATGCCAAATTTGGCGCGGATCTGACGCACATCTCATTTTCTCACAACCCTTTAAGTTAATTTAAGACATTATTTAACTAATTTAAAGGAATAGTTCACCCAGAAATGAAAAATAATTTCTTTGTTCTGTTGAACACAAAAGAAGATATTTAAAAAAATGTCTGAAACCAAGCAGTTGATGGACCCCAATGACTTCCATAGTACTTTTTCCCCCTTACTATGGAAGTCAATGGGGTCCATCAACTGTTTAGTTCCTCATATTCTTCAAAATATATTATTTTGTGTTCAGCAGAACAAAGACATTCACATAGGTTTGGAAAAACTTTAGGGCGAGTAAATGATGACATAATTTTCATTTTTGGGTGAACTATGCCTTTAAGCCTGCTCTTATGAAACTACTCCTCAAACGGGCAGTTTGGCATGATTTTGCGTGTTATTGTTTGTTCAAGCGCGAAAGAGAACTCAATACTGGCACGCGTCTTTCTGTGTGTCGTGTGTGCGTCAGGACATTCACACTCTTGTCGCACTTGAATGGTTTAAAGCAGTGGTTCCTAACCACGTTCCTGGAGGCCCACCAACAGTGCACATTTTGCATGTCTCCTCAATCAAACACACCTGATTCAAGTCATCATCTTATTAGTAGTGACTCCAAAATCTGATGTGGGTGTGTCAGACAAAGGAAACATGCAAAATGTGCACTATTGGTGGGCCTCCAGGAACATGGTTGGGAACCACTGGTTTAAAAGCATTTGCATAAGAGCGTGATCATATAATGTAACGCTAGACAAAGGATGATAGAAAAACAGATGCTGTGTTAATTGCTTTAAATATTTTTAAGGCGTTAAACTGAAACGCATGCGTTAACACTAATTTTGACAGCACTAATATATATGTTGACTGATCTGGCTAATCATAATGAAGTATTCCAGAGAGCTGTAATGTAAGGTGAGGTCATCCGATTTTCTATGAATGCAGTTTTACCTGGGGCTGATTCACACCATAACATACATCAGAACGGGTTGAATTAGAATGAATACTCTTCAGTTCTTTTGACTTTAGATGGAATGGTGGGCAATTACATTTTAAGGAAGTCCCAACTAAATTTCTACAGACTTTCAATGGAAAAGCTTTTTTGCTTCACAAAGGAACTGTTAGATAAGCAAAGACACTTGCATACAAAGCTGAGAATAAGGCTATTGTTCACCTCCAGAAAAAAAAAAAAAAAAAAACACAGAAAAGGCCTTGGTTTCATTGTTTTATCCTGTTCCTTTCTCCAGGCAAACATGTGCATCAAAATAAATCCTTTGCTGTTTGCGCCAAGGCTGGCAGCTCAAGCCGTGGCATTTTGTTGGCATTTGCTATCAGCTTTTTACAATCCATCACGAGGCCTGTATCTGCACCCTTGCCATCTCGCAGTAATACATTCGCTGACCTTGTCGCACTGACCCAGGCAGAGAAGTCAACAAATGGATTCCCCATTATGCAAGTTCCATTTAACAGTTTCTTCACCAGTTCCTTTCCTTACAGCCAAGAATGCATGAATACTGAAATGCTTTTGATAGAGGCGTCGCTGGGTCTCAGTGCTTTTGAAAAGCCACCTCAAAGAGAATGGATTGAATTCTTCTTGTTGAGAGAGTGGGAAGAGGCACAGCATTATGGGAAATATTAATAGCAATGTCACACCTCATGCAAATACCATTACTTTTAGTAATGTGACTCTTGATAGACCTTGATAGAGCCTTTAGAACTGTATTTAACAGTATTTTTGAATCAGTCTGAGTGACCTCTATTTTTTTACTCTTACTTTCATGACAGCTATTTATGCACTCTGAGTGGAACACAAATTACTTGAAAAATCTGCATGATAGTTTGGATTAATAGACTATGGCGCTCTGGTCACTTATGACAGTGGAAAAAGCCCTTCACTGTAGTCTAGTTAGAAATAAGGATCATTGCATTCATGAAGTGACGGCTAAAGTAGGGATAACATGGAGTTTGGCCAGTGGGGAAGCATAATCTCACGCTGTGGGGTTTAATATGTGTATAGATTAAAATGAGCAACAGAAATGACTGAAGATCTGGACTAGCTCTTGCTTAAGTCTTTTGCTTCGATGTCAGAGCACAATCCTTTGCCCCAAAGATTAAAAGTTGTGTGTGCATCTAAAGATGAAAGACTTGCTCTCTGATGTAAGGGAAACTTACAATTACAGGTCAATTTAGCTCAAAGGGAATTATTAATAAAGACTCATCCATCGTTCATTTGAATGGGCCGTAACTATCAACTATGTAGCGAATGTTAGTATCCAATAGTGAAAAAAAATATTTATTTGCACAGTAACAAGATCAGCGGTTTGAGACATTAAAAGCGCATAGCACAAGACATTTCTCTTTAAATACAAACAAAGACTTTATTGATTACTCTAATACATAAAATATTATCTAACACATAAACACATGCACAAACACATTTACCCGAGTTGGGGAAGAATTAATTTTAAGAGAGTGAAATGAGTGTCTTTGATGGGGATTCTCTTCATCTGCGTCCTTTGCTGGAAAAGGGGGTTTCCCAGGTTCGTTGAGGTCTTTTCGTGTCTGGAGTGACGTCCTGGGAAGCCAGTCACATTCTGGTGTGCTGGTGGATGAATGTCTTGTGGCTGAAGTTTAAATTTTAATGTAGAACACAAGACTCTCAATGGAAAAGAAAGGAAAGAAAAGAAAAAATAAGTGAGACGAGAGTAGCTAGATGGCTTGAATGAAGCTGCTCGTTCTTAACCCTATTTTCATCTGATCTTGATCTGTGGTCTCATCTAATGCTTTGTTCTTGTACTGATTTTTTATCTCAGAAAGTTTGTTCAGCCCTCAAGCGGAGAATTCTAACCAATTAGACGTCGTCTTTAGGGTGTAAATTTTCCCTCTCCTATCACCATAAATGACATGTTATCCGATTAGTCCCATGGGCTCTTAACTTTTTTGCTCTTAGTAGAGTACAATTTAGACATGGTTTCTATAATTGTACATTTTACACAGATCTGACTCATGCCACCATTTGAGAAATTAGAAATAATTCACGCACATATGCACTTACAATCACATACAAGACACACAATCAACCAATCAACCAAAAGTTATATCAATTGCATGAATTATGTGTGATCTAAGCATAATAGCCACATATAGCCACATAATACAGAATTATGCAGTTGAACAATGTTTGATTATATGTCTGTCTGACATTGTTTTGGAATAATCTGATGCATTTTGATATGAAAAAGGCAATTTCTGTGGTTTTTTCTCTTTACATTTCAATCTTGTGTTTGAAGAGGTCAAAAGAGGTCTTTGAAAAGGAAGAAGATCTGTTTTAAGTCTCTGTTTTGGGAATCAAACCAGTCTTGTCATCATGATTTTCCTTGGGAGAGTCCAGATGTGCCATCTCCAAACCAATCTGTCTTGTTAAAACTGCCTAATGTTGACATCTCAAGTGTTCGTTACTCATCTATCTACTCAAATACACACGTGTGTTTGAATGTGAGTGTGAACTATTTTGGAAGTGTTTCATTACCAACAAGTATCACTTTGTGTCTAAGAGGCTTGAACACCCCCTGCATTCTGAATAATCTCATTACAACCATATTCAAATCAACCTGTCAGATGTGTGGTGAGTACCATGCAATATTGGTGCATGTCTCCAGGCTGCGTCTACCTCTCGAGGCTCTTGTCTTTCCAGAACGTGAACAGGACAGAATATCATGTTGCCTCCTGAGGCTGAGTTGATGTTGAGTTTGAAGGCAAAAGCCATAGAATTTGACTAAAGTCTAGGCACCCACTTGCCTCTTTGTTCTTCTTTCGCAAGTTTGAGGAGAAAAATCTCTTTTTTTAGTTCTCTTTTGTCCACTGTACTATAACTGTTTGACATGTTTTATTATATATAATATATACAAACCCGATTCCAGAAAAGTTGGGACACTGTACAAATTGTGAATAAAAAAGGAACGCAATAATTTACAAATCTCATAAACTTATATTTTATTCACAATAGATATAACATATCAAATGCTGAAAGTGAGACATTTTGAAATGTCGTGCCAAATATTGGCTCATTTTGGATTTCATGAGAGCTACACATTCCAAAAAAGTTGGGACAGGTAGCAATAAGAGGCCGGAAAAGTTAAATGTACATATAAGGAACAGCTGGAGGACCAATTTGCAACTTATTAGGTCAATTGGCAACATGATTGGGTATAAAAAGAGCCTCTCAGAGTGGCAGTGTCTCTCAGAAGTCAAGATGGGCAGAGGATCACCAATTCCCCCAATGCTGCGGCCAAAAATAGTGGAGCAATATCAGAAAGGAGTTTCTCAGAGAAAAATTGCCAAGAGTTTGAAGTTATCATCATCTACAGTGCATAATATCATCCAAAGATTCAGAGAATCTGGAACAATCTCTGTGCGTAAGGGTCAAGGCTGGAAAACCATACTGGATGCCCGTGATCTTCGGGCCCTTAGACGGCACTGCATCACATACAGGAATGCTACTGTAATGGAAATCACAACATGGGCTCAGGAATACTTCCAGAAAACATTGTCGGTGAACACAATCCACCGTGCCATTCGCCGTTGCCGGCTAAAACTCTATAGGTCAAAAAAGAAGCCATATCTAAACATGATCCAGAAGCGCAGGCGTTTTCTCTGGGCCAAGGCTCATTTAATATGGACTGTGGCAAAGTGGAAAACTGTTCTGTGGTCAGACGAATCAAAATTCGAAGTTCTTTTTGGAAAACTGGGACACCATGGGACACCATCCGGACTAAAGAGGACAAGGACAACCAAGTTGTTATCAGAGCTCAGTTCAGAAGCCTGCATCTCTGATGGTATGGGGTTGCATGAGTGCGTGTGGCATGGGCAGCTTACACATCTGGAAAGGCACCATCAATGCTGAAAGGTATATCCAAGTTCTAGAACAACATATGCTCCCATCCAGACGTCGTCTCTTTTAGGGAAGACCCTGCATTTTCCAACATGACAATGCCAGACCACATACTGCATCAATTACAACATCATGGCTGTGTAGAAGAAGGATCCGGGTACTGAAATGACCAGCCTGCAGTCCAGATCTTTCACCCATAGAAAACATTTGTCACATCATAAAGAGGAAGAAGCGACAAAGAAGACCTAAGACAGTTAAGCAACTAGAAGCCTGTATTAGACAAGAATGGGACAACATTCCTATTCCTAAACTTGAGCAACTTGTCTCCTCAGTCCCCAGACGTTTGCAGACTGTTAGAAAAAGAAGAGGGGATGGGAAACATGGCCTTGTCCCAACTTTTTTGAGATGTGTTGATGCCGTGAAATTTAAAATCAACTTATTTTTCCCTTAAAATTATACATTTTCTCAGTTTAAACATTTGATATGTCATCTATGTTGTATTCTGAATAAAATATTGAAATTTGAAACTTCCACATCATTGCATTCTATTTTTATTCACAATTTGTACAGTGTCCCAACTTTTTTGGAATCGGATTTATATATATATATATATATATATATATATATATATATATATATATATATAGCACTGTGCAAAAGTCTTAGGCACGTTGGTATTTTACATGAAAAATTTTAAGCCAGTTATTTATTTATTTTACTGTAGTGTGTCAGTAGGAAATATCAGTTTACATTTCCAAACATTCATTTTGCAATTAATTGTGATAATCCAGTGAGAATTTTTTTTTTTATTTTTTTTTTTTTTATGCACAAGAAGTCTGACAGCAGCCGGTATGATCTGATCTCACCATCATCGAGTCTGTCTGTGAATACATGTAGAAACAGAAAAAACTGAGACAGACTAAATCCAGAAAAACTAAGGCAACGTCTCCCAGACACTTGAGGAAACCTTCCTGCAAAACTACAGTACTGTGAAAAGCTTAGGCACTTGTCAGAATGCTTTAAAGTGAGAATGCTGTCAAAAATAATAACATAAATAGCTTTTATTTATGAATTAACTTCTATTAACTAAATCAAATTGATATTTGGGGTGACCACCCTTTGCGTTTAAAATGGCTTTTGTCACCTGCATCTTTTCCTACACCTATTCATTTAGTTTTGCAGGAAGTCTACCCTACTTATTAATTCATAATGCAAGCTCATACTGTTACATTACTTAAAATGTACTCAAGTAAAAGTATACATTTTTTAGGTTACTTAAAGTACACTTTCTGATTAAAAACTACTTAATTACAGTAACGTGAGTATTTATTACTTCACACCCCTGGTAAAGAGCACTGTTTACGACAACACTGTGCTGCAAGTGTGAGGCCGTCTATGTAAATTTATGCAAATATGAACTTTTTCATGGGTGGGAATTTTTATGAGGGATTGCTAGCATCAGGGACTCATTCAACAGATTGTGTGTGTATATATATATATATATATATATATATATATATATATATATATATATATATATATATATACATATTCTGTACTGGAGACAGATGTAATTTCTTCATTTTATAGGTACCATACAGTATAATTTTAACAGTATCATACAGGGTTACTGAAACATGAGCTTTTTCCTCAATCAGAAAAATAATACATTTTTAAAGTGAAAATGTGCCATTTGTTACCTTAAGGCACTCAGTTTTCACCTGACCCTTAAAATAATTTTAATTTGTGGCATCAAGTGCAGTCTGGTTGATTCAGTCATGAATTAATATTAGACATTGCGTGCTTCCCCTTTAGCAAGTACCGGGGCACTGCTGGGCCATTATTACTCTGTCTTAAGCCTTCTAATCACCATAAATATGGGAGATATAGTCAAGTGGGTAAAGGTTTATTTTGTCTCGAACAGAGAAAATGTCTTCATGCATGAGGTGAAGGCAGGAACATTATTTAGCTTGGGCTTGCTTCGTCATATACACACTCATTCAGCTACATGCATATGCAACGACACACAATGCAGCATCACTCTCTCCTACATTGAATCAGACTGTGGGGGAAAAAAATGAAATGGTAAACGGGTTTTTTTCAATTGCCCATTGGCCTCATTTATCATTTGTAGTGATTATTTTTTTATTAATTTTTTTACTTGGAAATTAAGAAATTCTAACTTGCAAGAATAGATATTCAAATACTTAAGCCTTTGTGATTTTGTGACGTCTGCAACACGAAGGGCCCTATCATACACATATTCATATTTTCACATGTTGTTTAAATAGCAAATGCATTTGTGCCCATTTGTGTGCTCATGGGCATGCTGGTCTTAAAACAGGGTGTGTTGAGGCGCATTGTTGATGCGTTGCTACTTTGAGGCAACTGAAATGGACTGCGCCATTGACCAACAAAAACCTGGTCTAAAGTCAAAAGCATAGTATTTGTTTTGTTATTTAAAGGGCGCGCTAGTAATATGCGCCTATAGGCGGGTGCATAACATGCCTACACTCTGTTTATTACACACACAGGGACACACAGCAGCACACAAACTGGCTTTTAAAGGGAATGGGAGATAAGACTTTGATTGGTTTATTTCACGTTTCACCCAAAACACACCCATTACTCATTAAGAGAATTTTAGACCATGCCACTTGCGCCATGCACTTTAGACCATGCGCTTAGATCATGGTTCCTCAAATCTTGCCCTGAAGGACCAATGCGCTGCAGAGTTTAGTGCCAACCCTGATCAAACTCACCTATCTCTGATTTTCTAATTATCCTAAAGACATTGATTAGCATGTTCAGGTGTGTTTGATTAGGGTTGTTGCTAAACTCTGCAGGAAAGTGGATCTCGTGGGCCAGATTTGAGGATCCCAGGCTTAGATCATTAAAATAGGGCCCGAAGTCTGCGGTGTCACTCTTAGGAATAATACCATATTGTTTATCTCTTATTTTCTGCGCTTATTTCTCGAACTAGTTAGGGCCGGTTCACACAGAACTTACCTTTAAGGATCGGTCTCCCTGACCTAAATATGATTATTCTGTCTGTTTCCATTTTTATCACAAGCAAAGGTTTGATTGAAACTGAACCAACAGCCAGGAGGGCAGTGATGTCATGGATTTCAGAGCATAAAAGACACAAAAAGAGGCTTGAAAATGGATAGTAGAGAAAAAAGATTGTAGCAGTGCAGAAAAGATGCTTTGAACTATGAAGTGGGGTGTCAGTAGAAGACAGTTGAATTAGTGTATGGGTTTACTGTACCGGATATTTGTCATGTTCTTAAAGGCAAGGTGCTATTTTTGTATTTAGTTGAATCCATTTCTGTCAAAAGCTTGTGACACTTCAGTGGTTCAAAATGAAAAACCACATAGCACAGAGACATTGAGCAGTTATTTCTGTGTGGCACCCATTAATATAATTAGAAACTTGAAATTTGAAAGCCTCTCTCATTGGTCCAAAAGGGATTTCTGTTTCTTGTTCCATCACAGGAGAGAATTTAACTGATTTTAAATAATAGTTGTTGTGAATTCATACTCCCATATCTACCACTCACATGTACTTCATCCAGCTTTACCATTGCCGTTTGAGATCAATGCTTCCAGTATTTTTTTTTAAAAATTCCCCAGTAAAATAAAAAGTCTGATGATTCATTTATTGACATAACTAATTGATACATTTAAGTTTAACGCTTGGTCTATTTTAAGCATATTTTCAACAAGTCACCATGCGAGTGAGCTTTTAACATCTTAACCTGTGAGAGAGGTTGTGATTGATTTATATTGAAGTCAGCAGAAACTCACTAGAACATACAACAGTGATAGAAGCCATTACATTTAATAGCATAGTCTGAACTGTGGCAGTTTAATGGACATATCCTCACTGACTTCCCCCATCCATGCAACTGAAAACATTAGCCTTATGTCAGTTTCTGCCAGAGCAGGCCTCCAACAAATGCTTTGTTCACCCTCACAGCGGTGAATTTCATTTCAAACCTACATCTGAGATAAAAGGGCATATTTTAGTCACCGTCTAGGAAGAATGCCAAGCACAACACAGATTGGCAAGTGTTTGCATTATCGTTCTGTTGTTCTTTGATATTACCCCATCCTTTTGAAAAGCATGCAGTAGAATTGTGCTTATAATAACATGCTGCTTCAGTGATTTTTATATAGTTTACGGTTTAATATTCACAAGTTCATTTATGCTTTCTTTCCATATAAACAATGTGTTTAGAATAACCTAAGCTAAGTGTTTTGTCACTTTCATTAGTTACAATATCTTTCTATTGTGTTGGGTTAAACTGGGACAACTCTCATATATAAAATAAGGAAAAACTATTCAGAACAGATCATTAAACTTTTTGGTTTTTTAATATATTGTAACAGCCATAATCCCATTACCACGTTCGATAGTAGGCTGTCCTTCCACTAGGGGCTGCGTAACTGTTTAGCATCTTGTTAGTTTTCAGAATGAACCAGACAAATATAGTGCTGCAGTGATGATGTATTTTTGTAGGCCAACCCGGAAGTTAGCATCACCCTTGTTCTCATGACAAAAACCAAATAGGATTTTTCCTTTGACTTTTGGATTATTGCAAAAAATAAATTGTAACCAAAAAAATTAAAGTCAATGATTCTTATAGTACATGTTTAGTCCATTACGATACTCTTCAAAAATGAACACAACTTGTGTTGGCTCAATTCAGTCACCAGAAGTAAAAGCTAAACAGGCTATAAACTAACTACACTATGGTCGCAAGACTTGCGAGAACTACATCATTAAGCTTCCAACAGCTCTTGCTGTCTTTATTTAAAAAAAAAAAAAAAAAAACCTTTTCCCTGAAAGTTTGAGTTAGAAGAGTTGCGCGAACACGGTCTAGTGAGTAAATGAATTGACCAGTTCACTGTGACTGTTTAATGTCTCCGACAACCTCTGTAGTCTCATTCAGCCAAATGTTAGCAACCTACTTTTTCATTGTATTTTATGTGGTAAAATAAAATGCAAAAATATATTGGGTGTGTGATAACCACATACCTTATTTCATGCATTTAACCAAGAACCCGTTCAAAAAACCAATTGGCTGTGTCAGAAATCGTATACTCTCTAAAGTATGTACTTATTTTCATATATTCATGACTGTTAAAAAAGTAAGTTCCCTTTCAAGGGAACTCGCGCTGCATCACCACTATGGGAATGCCTCTGCGTGATTGCGTAGTGAAGCACGTGTGTAACCAGTCCAATGGAGAGACGGAGCGTCATAGGCGGGTGACGTCATAGACCCGGAAACTATAAAGCACACCAGCAGACACACGCCGTCAGCTTCTGGATAAGGATGAAGCAAGGCGCTCGCGGGCATGTGGGGAGTATGGCAGGGTGACGCAGCATTTCGTTCCCTATTCAGGGAACTAAGGTTACAGTCGTAACCGAGATGTTCCCATTCAAGGGAACTCGCACTGCATCACCGCTATGGGAACGAGAATACCCACGCCCCCATATGAGCCGGATGCCCGCCTGTACATTGTCTTAAGAGGCGAGCACCCAGAGTTGCATTGATGTCTAGCTCGTAGAACTTGACAAAAGTGTGCGGAGAGGACCATCCTGCCGCATCACAAATATTTTGCAGGGAGGCCCCTGCCAAAAGAGCCTGAGAGGCAGCCATACTCCTGGTAGAGTGGGCCCGAACAGCCAAAGGAGAAGGCTGTCCGGCCGCCTCATAAGCAAGTGAGATGGCCTCGACCACCCACTTGCTCATTCTCTGCTTAGACACTGCCCCCCTTATGAGCTGGGCCCCCTCAGAGGCCAAGCCCACAGTTTCCACAGCTCTGGGCGAGGGTGCAGGAAGGCCCCGCCCACTTGAGAGAGAAGGTCCCTCCTGAGCGGAATCTCCAGAGGAGAGCCGTCGAGGAGAGACACAATGTCCGCGGGGTGACGTCATAGACCCGGAAACTATAAAGCACACCGGCAGACACACGCCGTCAGCTTCTGTTATCTAAAGCAAGCGCTCGGTGTATCATTGTCCTTGTCAGTTCTGTGTTTGTGTCTGAGTTCAGACTTTTATTATTTTCATCTCACAGAAAGCATATACTACTGACACTTTGAGAGACTATAATGGCAAGCGAACTGCATTTCAGAAAATGTGTTCCTCCCTGCCTTCGCTACATCATGAGTATATCAACCTCTTCGCGTGCTGCGATCCCGCCGGCCGAGGCTCAGCGGCGGCTCATGTTGTGGGGTTCGCAGATGGATCTGTCAGAGGGTTCGGAGACGGGCCCAGCCCTTTCTCTGCCTTCACCTGCCAGATCCAGTGCCGCTTCTCTGGGTTCAGGAGCCCGTGCGGCGGTTTCTCCCGCCCAGGAATCGGCCCTGGCACTGCAGTTATCTAGTTCTGAGGAGGTGGATATCTGTAGTGTCGACGCAGGGTCTGAAGACTCGCCACTTCAGACCCCTGCTAGTGACAAGCTCATGGAGGTCCTGAGCAGAGCTGTGGCTAAGCTGAATATTGACTGGCTGCATGAATGTCAGAACGAGCACTCCTCTGTTAAAAGCAGGCTTGATGAGCGATTCCTGCCAGCTCGCTCTGTTCAACCTCCACGCAGGGCTCTGCCATTTTTCACGGATCTCCACACTGAGGTGTTGAGATCATGGAATCGGCACATGTCTTCCCGTGTTTTCAGACCCCATACCTCTGTGTATAGTAACATCAAGGGACTGAAAAGACATAGCTATGGCTCGATGCCACCGGTAGAAGAGACGCTCGCGAGCCATCTCTCGCCCCGGTTCGGCATCGGCCATTAGAGCCCCATCCTTGCCCACAAAGCCACTAAAAGTCACATCCGCGCTAGTGGGCAAGGCGTACTCGGCAGCGGGTCAGGCCACCGCATGCCTGCATACTATGGCGTGCAGGCATACCAGGCTGACCTGCTGAGAGACCTGGGGGAGAGCCAAGAGATCGGAGCTGATGTCATCAATGAGCTCTGGTCCTCAGCAGATTTAGCTCTCCGGGCCACCAAGGAGACGGCAAGATCTATAGGCCGCTCTATGGCAGGCCTGGTGGCGATGGAGAGGCATTTGTGGCTCAATCTCACTGAGATCAAGGGGAGGGACAAATCCTTTTTGCTTGATGCGCCGCTTTCCCCTTCGGGCCTGTTCGGTGACGCAGTCAATACCATCACCGACAGGTTCATAGAAGCAAAAAAACAGTCAGCGGCGCTCAAGCAGTTCCTCCCCCATAAGACCCAGGTCTCATCTGCTGCTGTGTGGGAGCAGCAGACACCGAGTACGAGCTCATCACACCGGGCGCAGCAGAAACAGAGTGTTGCCACCCGCACTCCCCCTCAGAAAGGGTGGGGTGGGGGGCGGCACCCTCAGGCGCAGTCTTCCAATGGTAAGACGGATCTGAGGACCGTCAATATTTCGAGGAAGGCTGCATCTAAGAAGCCCAGGGCTGTGAGGGTGGTCCCCCCCGGGGGCAGGTGGTGTTCACCTCAGTACACGGTGCCCGTCGGCCTCTGGTGCCCTCACAGTGTCAGTCCACCAACCCCGCCCGAGTGCCGGGCCGTGGAGGGCCCTTGTGAGTCATCCGAGGAGAATCTGCCGAATATATCTCAGTGGGTCCTGCAGATTATAAAGAAAGGGTACGCCTTTCAGTTCAGATGCCATCCACCCAGTTTCAACGGGGTCCTGCCCACGCTGGTGGGCCCCGAGCAGGCTCTGGTTATGACTCAAGAAGTACAGACTCTTCTGCGAAAAGAGGCTATAGAGAGGGTCCCTCTACCAGTCAGGGAGTCAGGCTTTTACAGCCGATATTTCATCGTGCCAAAGAAGGATGGGGGGCTGTGCCCTATCCTTGCTCAGTCAGCTCATTTGGCGGTTCAACATCGAAATGTTGTCCTCACTCATATGAGGAGGTTGGTGCTGAGACTCCAAAAAGAGTTATCTCTCTCCATCACAGAGAATTACCTATCTGGACGTGAGTTGGGATTCGCTCTCTATGCAGGCCCGTCTGTCAGAGCCTTGCAAAGGGTCGATCCTCTCAGCATTCAAAGGGGTGAAGCTAGGCCAGTCAATCACTGTACAGCAGTATCAGAGACTGCTAGGTCTGATGGCAGCAGCGGCCAACGTGATTCCCTGTGGCCTGTTGTACATGAGACCTCTACAGTGGTGGCTCAAGACCAAGGGATTTTCCCTGAGGGAACCCTTTTCGCGTGATCAAGGTAATGCGGCGGTGTCTCCACGCCTTGATTATGTGGAAGGACCCTTGGTTGACCCAATCTGTTGAATGATCCTAGGTATGGCCTGTCCCTGGGGGCACTGTGTCGGTGTGCGTCTCTGACAACGGATGCTTCCCTGACAGGCTGGGCTGTGACTATGAGTGGTCACTTAGCCCAGGGCTTATGGCAAGATCATCATCATTCATGGCACATAAACTGCCTGGAAATGCTGGCGGTGTTTCAGGCTTTGAAACACTTCCTGCCATACCCCAGGGGCCGTCATGTGCTTGTGTGCACAGACAGCACATTGGTGGTCTCCTATATAAACCATCAGGGGGGTCTGAGTTCTCGTCCCTTATACAAGCTGGCCCGTCAGATCCTCCTGTGCGCCCAAGGGAAACTGTGCTCAATCAGAGCAGTTTACATCCCGGGGCACATCCCGGGGGACATCCTGTCGAGGCAGGGGCCGAGGCCCGGGGAGTGGAGACTCCACACCGAGGTGGTGAAGCTCCTCTGGGAGAAATTTGGCAGGGCTTAGGTAGACCTGTTCGCTACTCAAGAAAACACGCACTGTTGTCTGTGGTTCTCCCTAGTACATCCATCTCCTCTCGGACTGGACGCCATGGTACAGGAGTGGCCGAGGCTACCCCTGTACGCATTTCCCCCAATTGCTCTACTTCTGGGAGTTCTAGAGAGAGTGCGCCGGGATGGGGCCCATCTGCTGTTAGTAGCCCCGTTCTGGCCGGCCCGGGCTTGATTCTCGGACATTGTGTCTCTCCTTGACGGCTCTCCTCTGGAGATTCCGCTCAGGAGGGACATTCTCTCTCAAGTGGGCGGGGCCTTCCTGCACCCTCGCCCAGAGCTGTGGAAACTGTGGGCTTGGCCTCTGAGGGGGCCCAGCTCATAAGGGGGGCAGTGTCTAAGCAGAGAATGAGCAAGTGGGTGGTCGAGGCCATCTCACTTGCTTATGAGGTGGCCGGACAGCCTTCTCCTTTGGCTGTTCGGGCCCACTCTACCAGGAGTATGGCTGCCTCTCAGGCTCTTTTGGCAGGGGCCTCCCTGCAAAATATTTGTGATGCGGCAGGATGGTCCTCTCCGCACACTTTTGTCAAGTTTTAAGCTCGGGTGCTCGCCTCTTAAGACAATGTACAGGCGGCCATCTGGCTCATATGGGGGCGTGGGTATTCTCGTTCCCATAGCGGTGATGCAGCGCGAGTTCCCTTGAAAGGGAACGTTTCGGTTACGACTGTAACCTTAGTTCCCTGAATAGGGAACGAGACGCTGCCACACCCTGCCATACTCCCCACATGCCCGCGAGCGCCTTGCTTCATCCTTATCCAGAAGCTGACGGCGTGTGTCTGCCGGTGTGCTTTATAGTTTCTGGGTCTATGACGTCACCCGCCTATGACGTTCCGTCTCTCCATTGGACTGATTACACACGTGCTTCACGACGCAATCATGCAGAGCTGTTCCCATAGCGGTGATGCAGCGTCTCGTTCCTTATTCAGGGAACTAAGGTTACAGTCGTAACCGAGGCGTTTTTATATATATATATATATATATATATATATATATATATATATATATATATATATATATATATATATGTGTGTGTGTGTGTGTGTGTAGTATAATCCGGACATACTACATTCACCATGTTGTCATTATCATGTGACCGACCTACCAGTGCCAGTTACGTCGCTTCACTGCCAGTCATAAATCCTCTCTGTGGCCTCAAGAGTTAGTAAAATGTCCATCGAATGTACACTTCAGAATCTCGCCTGAAGTAGTAAGCCATCCAGGTACTTTTTGCTTACTTTTTATGTGAAACGTCTTTTGTCACATACTCTTTCTCGCCTACTATATAGTAAGGAATTATGCAGTTTCAGATCTAGCCATTTGCTGCGTCCCAATTCGCCTACTTATACCACACTCTAATAGTATGCACTGTTTTTGTGAAGAAAAAGTACATACTTTTGAATGTGTAGCAGAAGGGTAGCCAAGCCTTGTGACATACTACTTCATTATATTTGTGTCTTTAACGGACAGATCTGTCACTTGGTTACGTGGATCCTGTCTCTGTTAAAAACTGCCCTGTCAATCCTGCCTTGTTTGTAGTTTTTTAACTCTGTTTGTAGTTCTAATCGAATCCTCATCCAAAACACTGTTAGCCGTTAGAGTGTGCACAGATCTACACTTCGGATTCTAACCAGAAAAAGTAGATCATTCTGGTATCTTTGAAATGCTTATTTCAACATACTACGATTTGGGACACACTCATTCTAATTTCGAATACTATTTAGGATCGATAGTATGCATATTGGGACGCAGCAGTTGACTTTGAGAAAATGGAAACCGGGAGTGCTAAAATGCTAATTTGTTTCCAGGTTTTGCCCTACAAAAATTCTTCATCCATGCATCACTCGGGCATGCAACCCTAGTGGAAGATAGTGAAATCACAGTCTACGGTCAACCATGGTAACCAGATTATGGCTGTTACAATATTGGATTTTTTTAATTTCTAATTTAATAGATTTAAACTTTAGCTAAGTGTTGTATCCCTCTCATTAGTTACAATATCATTCTGTTGTCTTGTGTCAAATTAGGACAACTCTCATTCACAAGAAGGGAAAACAATTCCAAACATCTATCTGAAATATATGTAAGGCATCATCCAAAACACACGTTTAGTCAGGCTTATTATGAGATCAAAGCCTAGAATGTGTTTCCTTCATTTATTATACATTACAATTCAGACTTCATAGAAAATAGGAGGGACCCAAAGGATGAAGCATTCACATTTGATTTACTCTCCAGCCCCGGATTAAGGATCTGCCTGTCTGAACCAGAGAGCACAACACCCTTAATTGTGCTATGTAATGATCACACTCTGCCAATACTGATTGCAGAAAAACAACCCTTACAAAATAGCATTTGCATCGGGTGGTTTATTCTGTTGGCTTCTGAAACACACACATACTTTGAGAAGTTCATATGGTACATTAAATAAAACATTTTTGTAAACTTTATTTACAAGATTAGAGAGACGTCTATATCACCAGCCAATTATCTGGTCTGGAAAATTATCAATTATAGAGACTTTGACTTTGGATGTTTTCATTCCTTGTTACTTTATGCCTTTAATTAGCCAGATTTGTGAGTGTACATGCTTAGATTAACAACGCTAGGTGTTTCAATATTGTACAATATTATTTCAATTTGAAATAACACTTTTCTATTTTAATAGATTTTTAAATGTATACTTCCTGTGATGGCAAAGCTGAATTTTCAGCATCATTACGCCAGTGTTCAGTGTCACATGATCCTTCAGAAACCATTTGTTGTAACAATGTAAAAGTCAATGTAAAAATCCTTGCTGAATTAAAGTATTCATTTATTTCAGAGAATCGTTCTGATCGAAATCAGTACACTCTCAGAAAAAAAGGTACAGTGCTGTCACTGGGCGGTACCCTAAGGTGCAAAAGTGAAAAGGTACATCTACCCCTAAATGGTACATATTACTACCTTAAAAGGTACACATCAGTACTTTAAGAGTGCGTATTAGTACCTTAAAGGTACATATTAGTACCTTTTCGGTTTTGTACCTTAGGGTACCGCCCCAGTGACAGCAATGTACCTTTTTTCTGACAGTATTGTAAATATAATAAATAAATATTACATTTCTGTCATCTAATGCTCAATTAATGTTAATCTTTAAAAACAGTAATAATTTAATAACACTCTTACAGGCAATATTGAGAATATAATAATACAGACTTCATATTTTACTTTATAAAGCTGTGATGCATAAATAAACTTTTGAATATTAGCATTTAAAAATAAATATTTACTGTAGATTATTTATTAATTATTCTCAATAATTAAATTGTATAAAATTCTGATATTGGCTATTTATTGGCCATGACAGAAAAATAATTACTGATTTCTCAGCACATTAGTACATACCTAATATAGAATTTAGTTGCCCACAACATGTATCCAAATACCGATCCCCGGAAGGTATTTGTTTAACGTTTTTGATTACATTATCGACACCATGAATTCAGTGGTTTACAATGTGAAGTTTCTTTTACTGCTATAATTTGTAAGATTCATTAAAGGTATTTCAAACAAGATATCTTTATAGGCTAGTTAATTAAAGAGGATCAAAGTGATTTCTGTAAGTCTGAAAGTATATTAGAAGTTGGATCTATTGTAATGTTTGCCAGCAGACTATAGGATCAAAACTTTCTTGTGATCTAATTATAAAGTTGTATAGTAGGCTTCAAAAGGCTCCTCGAGGCTGTGAACTACTCTTCCTGACATTCTAATGCCACAGTAAGTGACTTGAGTGAGTTGTCCCGTGTGTAAGAGGAACTTTACATAATTTAGTGTAATTAGTTTGTCCGTGCAGATTGCTTCAGTGCTTTTATTCGTTCCCAAGAAGAGCAGGCATGTCATCTCGGAACTCCCTACACCGTGAGACACCACACAGCCCTAATTAATCTCTTGTTTTCTATGTAAGCGATGCAAGAGATAATGAAGCCTCCTGCTTTTTGATTCTTCGTTTAATGGAGTTTAGAAAATAAGCCTCACTTGAACATATTTAAAGGCCTGTCTTTGATTAGATTGTTTTGATATGGTGCTGCTCTTACGACCAGGTGTCCCTGAGGGGATTCGTTTGCTTTATTCACTGCCTTCAGTTAAGGGTTGCTACTTTCTGCGCCTTCCTTTACTAGGCCCTTAAATTTAGTTCTCTTTGAAGCAAATTTGCATTGCAGAGGATTTTTATTTTTTATTTTTTTGTGTTTATGAGGGAAGGTAAATAGTCATTATGCTATGTTTGGTGTCTTTGATGGGATTTGAAGGCTACAGAATGCAAGATTGGGGGTTTGCAAAACTCAGAAAGGCTAGAGCTTTAAAAAGAAAAAAAGAAAAAAAGTCATTGCACCACTTCATCATTGTACTGTAAATCAGGATACTTTAGAAACTTATCGCAATGTCAAGCAAGAAAGTGCCAAACAAGCACAAACAGCTGTGGAACAATTTCCACCGTTGGATTTTGCATCCTCTTAATACAAATTAATCAGTATCTCACATACTACAGAAATTAACAAAATTGCTGAAAGCTTATTAATTAAAAAGTTTGTGTAAATATTGCAACTTAGTGAATTATCCTATTAGGTAAAGATGCACATTAAGCATGTTGTTAGTACTAATTTATAAATATTAATTAATTAAATTAGTAATTTATAAATATTAAAGGGGCCATGAATTGAGAAATCAAATTTTCCTTGAGCTTTTGACATATAAGAGGTCATCATATAAGAATATCCTATAAGTTTCAGAACTGAAAACTTCAAAAACAGCTTTTATTGAAACCAAGCCCAGCAGATGGCTCATTGTAGAACGTGCCTATCGGTGAAAAACCGCCTCAGCAGAAGAAAATCAGTGCCTACTTCTACATCGATACCATTGTAGCCCCGCCCACAGATTCGCGCATGACAAGTAGTAGGTGGCGCTAACACTGGATTGAGCAACTGAGTGGTAAACATGTCTTTGAAGACTGCAAAATGTTTAGCAGTGCCAGGTTGTGGAAAAACAGTCACTGCATAACCTTCCTTCTGATGCTGAATTTGCAGAGAGACTGAAATTTAAAAAAAACAATGCTGTGCCTTCTATACCAGATATTGGATCCGACAAGAATGGCGCAGCACACTTATGCAAGTAAAAAAGATTTTACTGTGTCATTATTGCTTTGTTACAGATCGTTTGATAAGTACTATGTGTACATGTCTAACCAAAACCACCAAAACTATAATCCACAAATCTCTTATTTACATAGTGTTTGCACTGTTAATTCTGATGATTGTTAATGATTAGTTAATTAATGATTAGTTAATTATATATATACCAAGGGAGGCTAGCCTCCTCCTCTCCATTTTTTATCAACAATCTAACTGCTTAGTGAAATACTTTATGGTGATTGACAAATTTTTACCAACAGAGGCAAACATCTTTGGCTATGGATTTTGCCTCCCCCTCCCCTTCTTTATCCCCTCAGACTCTCCTTAGCACAGTTTTCCGAACAATTGTAATTACATTGACAGATTTAGCACATTCTGGGTTGAACAGCTGTGGTTCCGATTTCAGTAATATTTTATGGTGTTCAGTGGTGAAATTACAAACAAGAAACGCATTCTGGGACATGAAATGAATAACTGGGAATTTTATTAACATTGAATCGTCCTCCCATTTTCACCTCAAAGGCTGTGCCTCCCTTGCCTCCCCTGACAACTGTGGTCACTATGAAGTGATATGGAAAGAGTTGTGTGAAGATTCCTCAATTTCTTTTTTGTTACCGCAAAATGAACAGCATGCTGATGATGGTGACACGGTGACTTCATGACAGAACATTTGTTTCTGGGTGAACTGTTACTGTAAGAGATTACATTAGCAGATAACGTCCCTTTTACGCCACACCAGTTGTTGTCTGTAGCACAGAACTTCTCAACTCTTTGAATTCACTTGAAACAACGGCTCTGCCACATGTGCAACAGGTATCAGCTGGCATATTAAGCCAGGCGTGACATTTCCATCTTGCCTGGATAAAGACCAGACCAACACTTTGTCACACCTGACTGGTTGCCATCTCTGTCTCTCTGACGCCCGTATCTGCACCCGAGGTTATCGTCCTGCTTTTCAGCCCTACCCTCTTTTATTTAGTACCGAGCTTGACAGGCGTCTTGACAAAGGCAAGCGAGTTCATATCTGAAATGTCAAAGGACTTACAAAGTTCATATGGAAAGTATCTCTGTTGTTCCTGACTGCATGCTAAATTGGTACGGCTATTTTTTTCAGTAGTTATACCCCAACATCCTTGTGACCGCAGGAGTGCAAGAAAAAAAAGAGAAATATCCCAGAGCCTTTTGGAGGCCTGGTAATCGTGACATTTTCCCGCTCATGCTGATTACCACTTGTCACAGTTACACGTGCCCTGACCAGCACTGCTACTGGTGAGTCTGTGATTACCATCAACCCCTGCCCTTCTATGTGTGGAAAATCAGTAGCATTTTGCTACAAACATTCTCGTTTTGAACAGTGTGGAAACCTTTTATCAGCTTGTGTGGAAAGTGCACACAGCGGTTGTTCCTGGTGCTCCACTACTCGAACAAATAAGCTCATTTAGTAATCTATGGAAACACCAGACTGCCTGAACATAATATTCCTGTAATGCTAATGCAGTTACTATCAGGCCTGAATCGGGAGTGGTGAAGAGGAAGATTGCGGCGTAGGTAAAGGCTTCTTTACTGCTTGCCATGCAAATCGAAATTGGCAAGTTTGCAACACAGACAATGCTTAAAGGGATAGTTCACCCAAAAAAGAAAGTTTTTAAATTAAGTTTTTTTTTTTTTTTTTTATAAACTTCTACTCCATTTGTCTGTGACCAGTGTTATTTTAGTATTATTCATATTCTATAATAGTTTTTAATAATATTTTGAAAAAGAAAAAATTATTTTTATATTTCTAGTAATTATTATTTTTAGTAATTGTTACTTTTAGTCATTTTAATCTATTTTTATTTCACTTTTAGTTTTAATTTTAGTTCATTTTTCATTTTTATTTATTTCCAGTTAGTATTTTTAGTGCTTCAAAGTAAACTTATTTGACTTATTTTTAATTTTAACATATTTTTTTATTTCAGTTTTATTTTTAGTTAACTCCCGCTAGCGTTTAAACAAAAGAAGTTGCCAGCCACCGCCAGCGTTTTGATTTTCACAAAATGTTGCAATATATCAAAAGAAAGAACAGAGCCTCTGCTTTTAAACAACAACAAAAATCTGTTTAATTCTTGCTTCATGCATTCTTTTTTTTTATCAACACATGAATGTGGGTACGTTTCATAAAAAAAGCAACATTTTGAGCAAAAACCTTGTTTGTCAAAGGCTACATCTGGATCATATTCAGAACGATAATCAAAACATAGATGGAGTAGATCGAGTCCATCAACACCCCTAATGCTTGTACAGTCCTATAGCCTCATCCTGGGTCCACATTTCATTCAGTAACATTAAGCAGTTTTGATTTATATTAATTTTATTTTACATATGCATATGATTACAGATCGCTTGTTTCTAGGGTTGGGTAAAAAATATAGATTAATCAATTCTCATGTTTACGAATGGATATCCCAAGAATCGATTAGTCATATTGTTTTCAGTTGATGAATGAACGGAACATTATAGCGCTCCTCCCATCCAATAAATCACAATAATCTTTGTGCTTTGTTACTATTGATATGAAACAAAGTCTCAGATTTCAAATTACGTCCATTTTATTACGAAATTCAAAAACATAAATACCATTTTGGCGCTGTGGCGTGAGAGCGCTCTGGCGCAGCTCAGCTCAAGAGAAGCGTCAGTGAATCGAATTGTCAGTGAATAATTACTTAGCTTTACAACTGCAAACTTAGCTTTGAGTGAAAAATGTGTCATATGACACTTCAGAAGTTGTCATAAACAACAAAAGATTTTCTTTTTTTTATTATTCATATTTATGATTAGTATTAGTGTTGCTCTATGTAAATGATTTATCAGCTTCATAGCCTAGATAAAAATGGCCTAAAGTGTATATATAGCACATAAACAATTTTTTGTTTTATGAAATAAACTATTTAAAAAAAAAAAAACAACACCTAATAAATAGCTCATTTGTTTTATATATTTACTACCTGTTTTATAGAGATATATCTGTACACATTTCTAATTTGTCTAAAAACCTGATTGGGTTCATGTTCAGGCTAGTCTAAAGAAAAGATAATAAACCCTGCGTGTAGACAACAGCTTTCCAGAACCTGTTTCATTTGTATTGTTGTTAAGTCAGTGAACACAGGAGTATTTCCCATGAATAATGCATTATATTGTTTTCAGAGGTGGTCTTCTGCAAACATGATTCCCTCTGGATCACTGAAAGTTTCATTTAGTTACTCTGTTCGGCTTTTACTTCCTGTTTTTTATTCCTACCACTATTGAGTAAAACACTCATCTAAACCCCAAGGATTAAAACGAATTTTAAAGTAGAGAAACTAAGACCGAACTGATAACAAAAAAATGACCTTTTAAAGTTTTTTAAAGCAATTTTATAATACGAAAAAAGTTTCATTTAAAATTAACTTTATTGTTACATTTATTAGCATTTATTTTGTATTTATATGCATTATATTTTATTATTATTAGGAAGTTGCCTGTTATGGATTTTAGAGTTGGTTGTTGAATGAGTAGGGAGGCGTTTATTATTTTGTTCAATTTGAAGGCATAATTGCTCTGGGAAATGGTGATTTGGTTTGAAAGGAGGTGCCGTCTAAGCTGTCACTCATCAATGAGGTAGCCTGAAAACGTCAGTGCTGAATCTGAAGGGGATAAACTAATTTATGAGGAGAACAACTGAATGCATTTTCATTTTTCTCAAAACCCAGGGTTAACCTGATTTTGCATTGGAGTTTTGTTTGGAGTTCCCATTTTACCTGTGAAATTGTATTTTTGCTGTTGTTGTTCAGATGTTTGCTGCATCTTTGCAGCCCATGTGCATGTTTTTTTTCATTGCTTGATTGCTAATTAATATCAGCATGTTATTCTGTAAACAGATGTGAAAACAAAACACTGTATTTCCATGTAATGGGAGTGTCAGGCTTTGAAACGTCTTTTGTTTGGGGACGAGTGCCTGCAGGAAAAAAAGTATTCCAATAAACTTTAATGAAGAATTTATTGTGGCTGGGCTGTGCACAACCTATTTCATTTCTATTCATTGTATGCTAGTTAATGAGAAGTTGGTGGTAAATGCTTAGGCATTTTCACAATTAGCTTAAAATGCGCATGCCTATGTTTGCAAATAATAAATAAGCTTTTCACCTCCCTGCATTTTTTCTTATAATAAAGAATATTATTCCACATTAAAATAAAAATTATATCACAGCAATGAATGAGTTTAAATGCATTACAAACTTTCCATGTATGTACTTATTAGGATAAACATTTAGAAAGTTTATCATTTCTAAGTTTAGGTTTCAGTTTTTATGTTTAGTTTCAGATGAAAGTATTTCAATGATTAAAATCATTAAATAAATACCTATAAATGTTCCAAAAGCTTAAAAGTTTTCATGGCCATGATAAAGTTGAGTAATTTGACCACAAGACTACCCATTCTCTCTCCCAAGGTGTCAAAAACTAAAGATGTTAAGGTGTCAGGGCAGGGCTGTAACCACGATAGACAATGAGGGGGAAAAGTGTTTGTACCTCCTAATGTCTAATGTCTAAAACATGGTTACAGCCTTGTGTCATGGTATTGACAAACAGGATACTCCATTGATATTGCCTACTGTGATGCCAAAGGGTTCCTTTAGTGTTTTAATTGTGACACAGAAGGCACTAGACCAGTGTCAACTGGTGGGTCACGACCCAAAAGTGGATTGCAAGACTGATCTGAGTGGGTCACGGAGTGTGCAGTCAAAGAAACAATATCAACAACTAAAAAACAATTCTAAATGTAAATCTAAATTTTGAAAGATGTGCATGAAGGCTGTTGACACTTCTGTCAAAGTGCCTGAGAAAAACGCGTCCTGATTCAGTATCTGAGGTCAGATGAGATGTTGCCTGTGTCATTATTCTATCATTATTTTCCTAACTTGTTACAGAATAAATAGTCTCTCACCTCAGAAAACAAACTTTCCTGTCCTGTCAGACATTATACTGTGCTCATAGCACGCACTCTTCAATTGCAGCGGCGCACGCTGTATATCACTTCACTGAAGCGCAAAAGATACTACGAGCATGCAACGTCGTAGTTACATTGTCAATTAGGCTAGTAAGCCATGAAATAAAAGTAATAATAAAAGTACCAATAAATCATATCTGGTACGTTGTGTGTTAGCTGGGAAGGATCTGAATGCAGGTATAATGTTCATTCTATTCAGGAACAGTTTCCATGTTTCATTGACAGTTAGTTAGAACATGTTAGTATTGTGTATTCACCATGGCAACTGTTGTTTCCATAACCCCAAAATGCCATGTTATTTTCACTTTGTGTTATTTTGTATATTTTTAAATGACTGGTGGCTCATATCAACTTACTTGTATGCGTGTCAACATTTTTTGTGAAATAAACGCCTTGGGAGTGAGAATGGGTTGACAAAGATTACATTGCACACCAATATACTGCACAGTGAATGTGAAATGACAAGTTTTGTTTGCTCCAAACCTGAATAATTTTCTTCCTTGGAAGTTGGAACTAAAAATCTTTACTTTTATAATACTAATACTTTTTAACAGTTGTGAATGAAAGAAATGGGGACCAAGGCTTTTAAGCTTAATTAAAAAAAGCACTTAAAGTATTATAAAAGAAGTCCACATGACTTGTGCTCTGTATTCCAAGTATTCTGAATTCATACATGCTTTGTTGATGAACATACTGAAATTTAAGTTATTGTTCAATGTTCACTGATAATCTTCCATTGAGCTGTTAACTCAAGAACCACTATAAAGTGAGTCAGTGGGTTTTGTTAACTTATTCAGAAAAAAAATATTATTCATCACATGGACGGGAGAAATTAGCTGTTTTTTTTTTTCTTTTCTTCATTTTGGATAACGATGCATGGTGAGCTTATACATTTTTTTTTTTTTACATTTTTGTTACATTTACAGTTTTCTCTTCAGTACCTGTAGTTTTTAACAATTTGGAGCCTAATTGTTGCTCTATTAATGAAGGTGACTGCAATATCTTTTACCATTGGTGTTTTGTGCATTTTTAGCTCAACCCTAGGGGGCGCTTGGTTCTGGGCTCTCTCTTTTTTGTCTTTCTCCTTCTCTTTCATTCTCTGTCTTACTCCCCTGAATCGTCTGGCTACTGGTTCAGACCAAATCTGTCATCTGAATTCCAGCTGTGTAAATGTCAGGCAGAATACACGAGTGAAATAGGTCATGTAATCCATCTCCGGAGAGTTGCTGGATCCATATTAAATGATTTGATAAGATAAAGCCAGGAACAGAGCCACATGGGGGAGAGCATGGCGGTACTTGTGCATGAGAAGTTGGTTGCAGTCATGCCGGCTTTTCTGTGCAGAACAAAATGATAGCATCCACACAAGAGGCCTACAATAGAGCTTTACATAACCCCACTGCGAATAGAAGGGTCTGAGTTTAGCTAGAGCGCTGTGGATTTGAAACTCTCTGTGCTAGGATAAGTGACGTCACAATGATGTCCTTTGAGAGGGGAAGCCACAGCTTCTTTTACTGAGAAGAGATCTTTCCTTTTGCTTTTTGTGCTACATTTCATAAAGACACACAGCACAGAAGGCGTTTTCTACTGAGTAGATATATAATAGGAGGAAATCTTCTGTTCTTGAAGGTCAGTGAATTGTCTGGAATGAGAAGGCCTATAAAGGGTTTGGCTGGCCTGCAATATATTAACAAGCAAAGACGCTCCTTTTTGGGGCACAGTATACAAGTGTTTCTTCCAATTCTGGCACTTTTATGTCCCAGGGCTTGATTTATAGCTAGTAGATTTAAACTTTTTTATATGAAGATCTTAGAAGTTTTCATATATAATGCTTTCGTTGATTTTTGTGAAAACACGCAAAAATATATATGCGAAAATATAGAAATTAGGGATGCACGATATACCTGCCATCATATCGGTATCGGCCGATACATGTTCATTTTTAATGTTATCTGTATCTGCCCGATAAGAAAATGTGACTGATATATTAAAGCCGATAAATAATGGATTATTTCCTTCATCTAAGACACTTCAGATGCACATTGTTCGCCATTGATGGTTTTGAATTGCTTTAAATATGATTGGAATCACTTCAAAAAGGAAAATACGGTTAAGTTAACGGCAATGCAAGTCTGTCATATAGGCTACATAAAATTATAATGGTGAGACTTTTGTTTTTGTAATCAGGCTCTTTATATTTATCTGCCAATATATCGGTTATCGGCTTTCAAATATAAATAATTATCGCATTGCCCATACATACGAAAATTGTACAAAATACAAATTGTTACATGTTTAAACCTATGAGAGTCTAACAAATAGTAAAATAAACATACAGCATTTCAATATTTATTTATAAGAAAATAATTAGATTTTTTTTTTTATAAGTGATGGCTTTTCCTCAGTTGTGATGTGGGAAACATTTTAATTACTTTTAAAACTGAATAAGGTTTTAAAGTATAGAAAATAAACTCTCTTAAAACACACTTTTCACATTCTCACATACTCATGTGAGAATGTGAAAAGTGTGTTTTAAGAGAGTTTATTTTCTATACTGCAATTCCACAAGTCCAAACGTGCTTATACAGTAGTTCAAGAAACACCCATACCAAGATGTGGACAGCAAAATGTGCTTGTTGAGTATTTGAAGGTGGTGGCCACATCCAGCACATTTGGCCTTCTATGTTTTTTCTTAGATGTTGGTCCACTTTTAGTCAGAGATGGTCCTATTGCAGCCACAGGGGTAAAAGTGGGCAGCTTGTGACAGTGTCAGCCGATCTAAATGACCTTTGGGGTTGTTTGAATCATCTGATCGGTCTGCTCAGGCTGCTGACACAGCTACAGCTGACAGCTACTGCAGTCTCTCGCTCTCTCTTGCACTCACTCATTCTCTGCATCAGCTCAAAAATGGCAAAGACAAAGACCCGTGGGTTTGCAGCAGGCTGAGGTTTGGCACTTGGCTAGATGAAAACCCTAGTTAGACAGCTTACAGAATCCCTTAGGAAACTGAATCATGTTTATTGGCAGACTCATGGGTGTTTTACAGATCCACTTTTTTGGTCCCTTGATAGATATACAACACAAATTCTCTAAAACTTCAATTTCACCACCTTATTCAGTCTTCCTGAATAAGACCTAACCACCACATCTCTGTACTCAACAATGAAAGTGACACAGCCAATCAGAGCCATTTTGATGTTTAATGTAGACAAGGAGCAGAATATTGGTCCAATGAGTTTTCAGTGGGTGAGGTTACATCTACATGACACAAAATTTATTAACTCTTTCCCCGCCATTTATGAGACAACACTTCCCCGCCACTGACGAACATTGTCACTGTTATAAGGCAGGCGGCGCTATGACACATCTTCTAAAAGAGTATTGAATCTTCTGATCAAAAGACATGTGAAGAAGATGCAGAAACATGCAATAGCATATGGAAGCAGACGCATATGTAAAATAACGCGGTCATCAACATTAAACGGCATATAAATCAAAACTGCCTAATGTTACTGAATGAAATGTGGACCCAGGACAAACTACAGGACTGTGCAAGCATTAGGGTTGTTGATCTACTCCAGCTTTGTTTTTATCATCGTTCTGAGTCTGGTATGGATATAGTCTTTGACAAAAATGAGTATTTCTCAGCTTTTTGCTCAAAATATTGCTTTTGTTATGAAAATTACCCACATACAAGTGTTGATTACAAAAAGAATGGATTAAGCTAGAATAAAATGTTGGTTTAAAAGCAGAGGGTCTGTTCTTTCTTCTATATCTCATATACCACTTTCTTGTCAATAATTAATAATAAAAAATAAATAAATAAGAAAGAACTCTTTTGTGTGTTGTTAATGTGGTTTCTCTGAGAATTACAGTGTTTTTAAGGGATTGCCAGCACATTGGGTATCAATCAGTTTGTGCCAGATGAGAGAAGGTGCCAGAGGACCTGCCAGATGGCTGTGGGAACATGAGAAGTAATTAAGCCCTCCAACTGAAAAGTTCTGTAATTGATCGTCTGATGTATGTGTGCTATAAGAAATAAATCTAGGTGGATGGATGGATGGATGGACAGATAAAAAGATAGATACATAATTCAGTCTTCAAAATGAAGTAATGTGTCAGCTGCAAATGGTGTGTGGAATTACGTGAACCCGCTGCGACGTGTGTGTGTGTGTAGTCTCTTCAGGATTTGTCGAGACTATGCGTGTGTGTGCATGTGTGTGCGCATGATGGACGATCTCATTGGCAGCAGCCCAGAGCCTAATGAAGCAGAACAGGCATTAATGAGAAGAATGTTCGTGAACGCATTATTTAGCCCCTGTCGCTTTCTCTGATACTGGGACATGCATTGATTAGAGTCAGACTCTTGAAGCAGGCCTTGACTACCAGATTATCATGAGTTAACATGCATATTTTTTTAAAATCTTTTTGTAATAAGGAAATATGATTAGGAATGAGAAGCTGATATACAAAGTGAAACGTTTTTATAAATAGACTTGCGTTATGACACAAGACTTTTTTTCTCGTTCATAAAACTGTCCACCCAGAGCTCTTTCATTATCCTTAGTTCCTAGAGATAAGGCGAGGGAATCAGGATACAGTTATGTAGAAAGATTAACTGGATGCAAACTCGCTTTCATGCATCTGTTTGACAGATTTGACCTCTTTGAGGTCTGCTCTTTGAGGCTGTGCAATCTTATCGCCTCTGTCTGAATGTCACAGCTCCTGCTTCCAGTAGAGTCATTATTTAGCTTTCTCATGCAGGTACACATCAAGAACCTGTTGTCGCTTGGCACGCTGCAAAGAAGCATTTCTAGAGTAAAGATTACTTTTCTTTTTAAAAGCATACATTTATTTATTTATTTATTTATACCTGCAAATCATGGTTCAAATCAATGTAACTAAGTTTATTCCGTTCTCTTCCGTTCATAGTTCCTGTTTGGGTAGGAAGTTATGGAAGCTTGTTTCTACCAATAGAGGGTATGCATTGACGTCACTTTCCCTCCAGAACACACCCTCTCAGATGGACTGAGTGGCAAAACAGCCGGGATTTAACAGGGGAAACTGCGAAAATGCGATTTAAAACAAGCGATCAATTTAAACTAAAGGTTGGACTCGATATAGTGTTCCTTAGGGGAGACCGGGTATGGTTGTAACACTTTTTTTCTTCAGCACCTAAAACTACCATTTTTTTTTAGCTACACATCTGAAACTTTTAGGCAAAGTACCCACATTTGTCTACTACAAATGGCAACAATTTAAATTTCTTTATCTATATCACAGACTTTGTGAGATGATGACAAATACAAATTGGTCCTTTGTTACAACCTACCCCAAGTTGTAACAGGTAGACAAAATGCACAAAAACTAAGGGTACTCCGAGTGATATACCACAACAGCAGTTTTATTTACAATGAATGGCTGCAACAATAAAAATATGTGTGAATATGGGGAGTGTAGGTGCATATTGTGTTTGTGCATGCACATGTGTGTTTTTTTTGCGCATGTCTGTACATGCACATTCATATGTGTGTGTGTGTGTGTGTGTGTGTGTGTGTGTGTGTGTGTGTGTGTGTGTGTGTGTGAGCGAGAGCAAATTAACATAAACAGGCATTCTGTAGAATTATTAAAATCACAAAAATATTCTTAGTTGTATGTAAGTGGATAGTTGTTTCAAAACATGTGTTACAACTTACCCCGCCACTGTCGCTCATTGTTTAGCTAGCTGTATTAGCATGATGCTTTGACATTAGCAGGAGGTTGATACACCAGTCTTTACTAGAGAAACTACACTTTGACCTGATATAACTCATACAACATTATCTACAGCAGTAGAAGTACTAAAGAAAATATTATAGTTTTGTTTTTGTTTTTTTTGTTTTTTTACTTTAGATTATATTTTCTGCTGTAGCTTTAGGAGATATAGCAACACAGACTGGAAAACCTCCATGTGGGGTCGTAAAGAAAGCCAGAGAAAACTGAAACTGTCATCTGACTCCTATCTTATCTGTGATTCGTGGAATTGGTAGTGTTACAACTCTCCCCGTGTTACAACTATACCCGGTCTCCCCTACAGCTTACCAAAGATCCATTGATCCATGGAAAATACAATACAATATATAACAGTTTAGGGGTGTGACGAAACAGTTAGCTCACGACGAGACGTGCGGTTATAGTCTGCAGGTGCATTTGAAATGTTTTAACTAATCATCTTGTAATGAATGTCATTGCAGTTCTACATTCTAAGTATGAATTATCATAAAATACAAAAATAGGCCTATACAAGCAGTGTAAAAGGTTTTGCCACAAACTCAACTGACTGGCTTTTCTCCTGTATGATTGTCTCTGACCTTAGATCTGCACATGACTTATGAGCTTCTACAACTTTTGACCTCCTAACTAACCTCCCTTCTACAAATTGATCATAGAAATAAAAACAGTATAAATGAAACTGAATAACACAGTTTTCTCATAATCTTATTAAGTGCAAACAATAAGTGCAACCATAATCAAAGTACTATCTCAATATTCAAAGTGCAAATAGAGACCACATTTTTCTTCAAGCATTATACAGAGCTAAGAGATGGTGAACTACACAGCCCAACCTAAGATAGCGTTCATATTGGGAGATATTTGCATGCATCAAGAAGCCGCTTTCAAAATGCGGAGTATTGAAATAGTGTTTGAATGCACGCTCAAGTTTACTTTCGCTTTCAATTTCGCGATCACGCGTACTCTGTGAATAGGGAGCTGAGGTGCTGAACACGCATTCTACAAGATAAGACATTTGTCAGACGTTCTGTTTTGCAACGAACGAATTCTCCGCCATGTTCCTCAAGTTTCAAGTTTATTTGTCATTACACATGTACAAGTACAGTATAACGAAATGAAGTTTGGAGCAAGCCTCCGGGCCGCAGCCAATTATTCAGGCGCTGCCACACGCTCTCCAGAAATACAAGAATGCAGTTTAGCAAGGATTACATAGCAAACACAACAAAGCATAACATAACACAGTACACGTGGTCACGTGATGGGATTTTTTGTATGGAGTGGGAGAGGAGATAGATAAGGACAGGACAGGCAGACGGATGGATGGGGGCTGGGATAGGATCGGGTCTGTATGGTGCGAGTGAGTCTGAGATTGTGTTGTGTGAGAATGTTAGCCATAACTTCAGATGTTTTCGAGTTCAGTTCTATGGTTTGTCCTTGAAGGGAGATAAGGCAGTGCACAGGGGAAGATAGCAGACCAAGCTGTCAGGCTGACCTCCCAACCGAGAGATAGGGACAAGTGAGGTTCGGGCAAATACAATCTTTTTTTTTAATCCATTTGATGATCTTCGGTAATTTGTCCGGATCATAATCAATCAATCAGTTCTGGTCCTCAGCACTCGCATCCGGTCCGTGCAGTTTCCCTAGACATTACGTCCAGCCTCATGGCCAGACCGGTTACAGTCCGTAAAAGTTCACCGATCTGACCCCGATGGAGCCCACTCTACCCTGCGTATCCGCAGTCCGACTGCGCTGTTTACGGTTCAGTTCCTCAATCTGTATCACTCTCTGATCTAATTCCTTCAGACGGTCACACACAGCCCCGAAGCATTCCTTAATTTCCACAGACAGCGGCTGGGTGAATTTGCTTGCAGCTGTCTTACCAATCTTCCGATAGGTCAGGGCAATCCCAAAGCCAAAGAATAGGAACCCGCCATCAATAATCCAATCATGTATAAATCTTCCGCATCCTCCACGGACAGAGCCTCCAGGCACAGGACTTGCCAGTTGTTCCATCTGTCCATCACGTACCCTGCAGCAAAGGTCCCGTCCGGGCAGCTGGGTTCTCCCGGGGCACCCTTCCTTTGTGAGAAAATCCTATCGATCGCGCTGATTGACCAGTTAATCAATTCCATTTCAGTATTTTCAGGAGTCCAGCAAGCAGCGGGTCAGAGAGAAAGAGAATAGACAAAATACTAAAGCGCCAGAGCACAGCGGGAGCAGAGAGAAAAACACGTCTGCACTGTATGAGACAGAGGGAGGAGGGAGGAAGAGTTCCTGTCAGTCATCTCGGCACGTGATCAGTGACTCATGCTCGTGTTTGATGAGCTGGATGGAATTGATTTCTGTAAAAAGCAAAATGACAGTGGAGGCGTAATGTAAACGTAGTGGTGGCATATTCTATCCTAACTTCATCATCATACTCTGTCATGGCAACATTGCGTGAGACAGCTTCACTTGGATGAGAAATCTCGTCACATTTTAATCTCGTCACACTACTAATACCAATACAATTTATAGGGTATGATTTTACCCCAAAATTCAACAAATTGACAAAATGATAACTGCAAATCCACGTTTCGCTGCCTGGAGTTCAGTGGTTTCTCTGAATTGTAGCGATTTGTTTGCTTCTCTTTTTGGTAGCTTTCGGAAATCTGTAAACATTTACCTAATTTTCCCTGTAAACAAATACTTCAGATTTCTTGTCAAATCTGTTTGTTAAGCCAATCTCAAAGCTCTTTCCCATTTTAGACATTCACACTGAAAAAGGTGGACCGTAGTGAAGTATTTTTACTTTCTACTCTACTTTCTAGTACATTTTTCAAGTATATGTACGCTTTGTCAGTGTTTTTACTTCACTATATTTCAAAGCATAATGTTGTACTTTTTCATATTTCATAAATATCTTTTTTACCTTTAATACTTAATACATTAAAAGTTTGTACTTTCTTTCTTATACTCAATTAAAACTTTGAATTACTTGAGTAAAAGTGAAAAAGTACTACATTTCTTTATGTATTTTAAGTATTAAATTATATTCAATATGAAACATAGTGCAGTAAAAAGTACAATATTATGCTTTGGAATGTTGTAAAGTAAAAGTTTTCCAATGAAAACACTTTGAAAAAGTACAGACACTTGAAAATTGTACTTAAGCAGAGTAAAAACACTTCACTTCTGCCTCTGAAAACCAATGCTACCTCTCAGTCTTTTCACCACTCAGTGGGCATAACCGCTGCGACTCCAGCCGACAGTGACGTCATGTGCATACCCTCTATTGCGAGTTTATGCCTTAGATTTAAGCCTGGATTAGGCCTTAGATAAATTATGACATTTAAGTATCTTCTATAAATGTGCTTTTTAAGAAACATTACTGGTTTGCATCTTGAGGCAAAACAATGGCACTGACATATTAAAGAAATGTCAGTGCAAGTTGCTTCAAGACAGCTCAAACATTTTAGTCTGGGACTAGGCTTAAAGGTGCATTATGTAACTTTTCCGTTCACTAGAGGTCGCCTATTCAAAACAAAGGCGTAGTTTGATGACAACAAGATTGAGCGCAGAATCTTGGGACATGTGGTCTTCACCTCACAGCCGGTGAAAAAGAATCGGGATAGGACTCGGGCAGAAATCAAGTTCATGGATGTGGTTATTAATGTTACTGTAGTAAGAAACAGAGCAGGACCGAGTGTTGTGGGAGCTGAGCAAGGCCGCTGGAACGATTGTTAATAAGATTAACACAACACACACTTCGCGAGCAGCGGGACTTTTATTATGCCAGTCGCCAGCGCCATTTCCGCTTTTCTGGTCATGAGTATGAGGTAACGCAGCTCTGTTTATCATATTAGATCCATTTGAGTGTGTTGATAATGATGTTATGACGTTACTCTGTGCGTTCGCTCGGCGGCTGCTATGACACTTGTTGCACACTGCAGTAAGAGTAAAGCGCTTCTGCTAAATAAAACCGGAAACCGAGGGTAACGCAGATATGACATAATTGACAGCCGACTCCGTCACATGTTTCGGTTCCTTGGTTAAAATGGTAATTTTCTCACAATTTACAAATAGTTGGAAACATTTGGGATATTGTAAGTACTGTACTGAACAAAATATATAACACTGGCCTGGTGTTTTTCGGATATTTTACAAAATATTTTTTACATAGTGCACCTTTAAGCCTTATCTGTGAAACCGGGCATAAATCTCACAATTCTGACTGTTTTTTTTTCTCAGAATTGTCAGAAATAAACTTGTGCGATAAAATATAACAAATACCTTTTTTCTTTTCTTTTTACCATTTTCAATTCTAATTGAGTCAGAATTGTGATATAAAAAGTTGCAATTAGATTTTTATTTTTTGATTCTGTGGTGAAAACAAGTTTCCATAGGAAATAGATGACTGATATGAAAACTGTGCTGGTCAAGTGATTTTATGGAGTATAATGGGGCATAATCTTTTGCTAAAAAAGGTTTTTCTTCTGTGAAGTGGGTCGATCACTTGTAAGTGCCAACATTTTGAGATCACATGACTTGCAGTGGCTTATAATTGGCCGAGTTACTACCTCTGCTCTGCTAATAATAATATGTTTACTTTACCGCTTTCAACCAATGTCGAAGGGTATTTACAAAGCATAAACATAAGAAGTACAAAAACAAAACATGCAAAGCAAGCAAACAATAATATAGTCAACAGAATAGTCCATTTTTGTATTGTATGGATCATCATATCTGTGGAAAAATGAAATGTCTTTTTTTTACTAAATCCACATTTACATTTTACAATAAATGAATATACTTTTCTTTTTTTCTTCTTTTTTGCCTTCCTGCTGTGTCTATCTTGAAAATGAACAGGTAAGCCACTTTTTACTTCTGTATTAAGTGTACAAATATTGTAGCATGCAGTTCCTTATGTAATTGTGATGTTTCAGCCACCCAGTCTGCCTTTGTTATGCATGAGCAGTACTTGTGCAGTATATTTGTCTCTTTGTTCTTGTGTTTTCCTGTGTCTTATCTCGAGGGTGAAATGAATAATTAGACCCTTTGCCAAAGGGTTATTACATAACATATTTTATTAAACGCTCACGCATCTCTCATGATCTCTCTTTCTCTCCCTCCCATTCATTCTCCTTATTTTGTTTAATTTACATTATTAACATATCACAGTATCCAACTGCAATTATAATAAATATGAAATGAATATTAAATAGTTCTTATAGCTCCGCTTCCTGAAGCTTCTCCCTAAAATATTGGTTTAGCTTTTAATCAACACACAACGGCGAAGGAGCTTAATGATAATGTTATTTGCTTCTCTAAGGCTAGGCTCTATAACCAGCTCAGCATTTCTTATCATTCTCACAGTGGATAAATCCAAGGCCACAGCATTCAGAGCTCCATAATCCTCTGCTCTGATGTGCTTGATATATTGGAAAGGTTCAGTTTTTTTTTTTTACACCTACAGTGAGATGGTTTATAGCTTGTTAAAGGTGGGGTAAGTGTTATTTCAAAGCGGCTTTACAAAACGGACTCGGGCAGAGTACATAAACAAACTTGTAGCCAATCAGCAGTAAGGGGCGTGTCTACTAATGACGGGGAGAAGAGAGCGCTCAGTGCACGTCATTATTCAAAAGACACGACACACAGGACGGACATTAGCCGAACAACGACAGAAAGAGAGAGATGGCAGATAAAAGAAAAAAAGGGGAAAATGTCTGTAGAACAAAAGAAGGCTTACGATCAGGCAAGAAGTATCAGTTTTCCAGCGCTGGAGAGAACTCAAGGAACTCTCCATATTTCTTTTCGATAGGCGAGTAACATTGTTTTTTTTGTTTCACAGAACTAATATATGCTGGCTTTTGCTTGAATATGCTCGTGTGTCATGTTCACTTGATTGTCCATATGCGATCGTATTGTCGTTCACTTCAGCGATGATAAAGACCCATTTATTTCCACACATATAAACCTGGAGCGTCTAAACCTCCTCACTGTCTGTTTGAAGCGTCAGCTTACAAAGTGTGTCCTACAAGTAAGATACTATACTCCTAATATATGTTTGTTTAATCTTTTCATGATCTATATAACCCTCTAATCTGGTCATAATTGTAATATGTTCGTTAGTTGGTTTGTCGTGCTGTGCTATCGAATTGTTGTTCATGAGAACGGTTTGTGTTTTTGTGATCGTTATAACTCTCCAATCTTTTCATAATTGTAATATGTTCGTTAGTTGGTCTGTCGTGCTCGTGCCATCGAGTTGTTCATGAGAACTGTTTGTGTTTTTGTGATGGAAGGGATGACTTTTTCATTGAACATTCGACCTGGATTACCATAGTAACACACAGATTCCGCCATAGTTGTTGCTTGGGTTACATATGTGTGGGGCGGAGCTATCAAATTAGGGGCGTGTTTGTTTTGGTGATTTGAAATATCAACACCGGTTACCAGAAAGCACTTACTCCACCTTTAAAGTGGTGATGAATTGATAAATCAACTTTCCCTTGAGCCTTTTTTATTGACACCAGGCCCAGAAAACGAGAGCTCTCAAATATATATTGATCAATGACGTAATAGAATGAGAAAACGCCGCCTCAACAGATAAATATGTACGCCTGCTTCTGTAGCCCCGCCCACTGACTCGTGGAGCTAAACGGATCACGCTACCGAGCAATAAACATGCTGCAGATAGCAAGATATTGCGCTGTGCCTGGTTGTGGAAAAACACAGTCGCTGCATAAGCTTTCTTCGGATTCTAATATTAGGAATGAGTGGACGTTTGTTTGCTTCATTTCACTGTGGAATCATTTGTAAATAAAACACAGGTCGAGACTGGATTTGCAGACATATTGAGATTAAAACACAATGCTGTGCCTTCTATATTGGATCCGACAGGAATGGTACAACACACTTATGTGAGTAAAACATGTTTTTTTATATGTGATAGTATTGCATTAAATTATCTAAATCATCTATCGCTTTACACGCCATCACTATCAGAGGCCTTCCCCTAAAAGGAGCCTCAAACATGGCAGAGCTGCATCTTTATAATTCGAACATATACTTTGACTGTACTCACACTGGCGGCAGCACTTGGTGTCTGTCCGCGGCGCCCAACTACGAGACTCAGGATGTTCAGTCATATGCTGTGCCATAGCGCCACTCACAATGAAATAAGAAGATTTGTAACAGATGTATATGTACTGACTTCACCCTAGTCTGGAACATCCATGGCTTGTCTGAATGGGCAGTTGGATGAAAATATATACACTGAACTAATAATAAATTATAGCATTCAGCATTCTGCAACAAATATTTTTATATATACAATTTTACAAATATACATATTACAAATATATCATATTTTCTAGACTATTTTAAGTCATGAAGTGAGGATATTTTAAAATGTAGTGCACAGATTCGGCAGGCTTGTATTCTTGATACTAAGTGGGGCAGTCGTCTCGGAGCCCTCCCTAGTTCTACAGCACCCCAATGTAAATCTGTGGTTAGAAAATAGAACTGCATTGCCATTGGGGCAGATTTCTGGCTGCCCCGCTTATTTTCATGCGACATTACCTCGCGCAAACATCGCTCCAGATCAGGTCAGTAACTAGTTGGCATGTCTGTTCTTCCTATGTGGAGTAGCGTATCAAATTAATGTGATTAAACCCTTTATAAACCCTTTAATTTAAACATGCTCATGTGAATAGCTTTTGAATACAGTAGTTCTGTTGTGTTTGTTTCATGTTTGTTCTGAGAATAGACATGACTTTGTTTTCCTCACTGGAATTCCTACACAACTTGTAATATTCTAAACAACATTCTTAGGAAATAAATACTACATTAAAGCGATTCTAAGATAGCATGCTATGTTATATTCAATTGTCATGTGTATTAAAGTCTGTCAATCATCATTAGAGCGCCACCCTCAGGCTGAATGATGCAAGGACATTAGAATTCTGCCAAAAGTGTGTCTGATGTGTTCAGCGATTAGGATATAAAGCTTACACAATGGTTATCATAAACTAGCGCTAAGACCCAGAATCTGCCCTACCTAAATTGCTACTGGGCTGGAAGATTGTGTATCGTGCATTTTTCAGTTTGTTTTTGTGGCATGAGTAAAGTCTATGCTTCATGTAGAGAAATAATAATATAAATCACCCTTTCTCTTTCCTTAATTAGAAATCATTGATTCCACTTTTTTCATTCAACCAAATTTTTGACTGTATGGTTGTTAGAGTCACCGTTTTGGACTGCCACCTTGAACTTGAGAACGTGAATACAGAATGATGGGCCGGATGGGCCTGGGGTGGGCCTAGGATGGGGTATGTGATAGGCCTGTGAGATGTCTGTGGTAATGCAACCGGTTAAGACTCTACCTGAGCCTTACAAAACAATTAATAGGCCAATTTTTCCAACCGGTTCTCATAAATGTGGCATGTACAAGATTTTATGCCAAAAAAGCAGAACAAAGCAAAACATTTAAATCTAAGTTGTGACTGATAATCTCTGATATTTTTGTTTTGGCTAATATGAATGGCTGGTAACTTAAAAACTTAACTAAATTGGCTGGTGAGTAAAACGTTAATTTCATAACCTGGTACTAATTCTATGAGAATAAACAAGTCCACACTACAGCTATTATGACAACGTCACAGTATTTTTTGGAACCATTTTCAGAATGAATTTTTTTCAGCTAATAAACAATAAAATCATTGACAGTTAATCAGAATCCACTCGACTTTAACAAGTTTGTGTGGCAGACTGCAAAACTGCAGGGCGCTTATAATAAACAGGCCGTTATCCTCTGTTGGTGTAGACACTGCTATATTTACTATTATAGTTATCGTTCTTACATTTGTTTAAGAATAAAGACCTGTTCACACTGTCACATTGCTCTTTAATGTATTTCATGGTTCTTATATGGTGCTTTTGCATTCTTTTTTGAAGCTTGAAAGCTCCAGTCTCCTTTCATTGCATCACATTCTTCATATAGGTTTTGAACAACATGATGATAATTCATGACAGAACTTTTTCGGCTGATCTGTCTTTAAATTTCTTCAAAGTATTTTTTGCACGTTTTCAAAGCAAACTTGTGCCCTTACTTAAGGGTGAACATTTTGCGGAAAAAAACATATGCATTTCGACTGCATTCATTAAGCACTTAAACCTCTGTTTCGCAATGTGAAGTCGCCATATGAAATGTTAAACTCTCATTCAGAGAGTTTAGTTCTCTGCTCAGCTCACAAATGAGGCGAATCAATTTTCATATTTTCCAATTTTTCATTTGTTTTTCTTTACCAGAGTGATGGGAAAACTGAGCAGGCATCAACATGTAGCATCAACGAAAACAGATGCACTGCTGTGTGTAACATATGTGTCCCCGGGGGTTCCCGCAACTGTCAAGAAACAGAACGTTAATGCTGAGACGTGCGATGTTGCGTGTAGATCTGCAGTCTCGTAAGGTCAATGCGAACGCAGTAGAGCGTTTTGATTATGCGATTGCTTTCCATATCAGAGTAATGTTGATGATAGCCTGCGGAAAGATCAGCCTGGTGATTTCAGGTTGACCCTGATTTGGTTACCTGGTAGGACTAGTGATCAGAGATTCCTGTTGTTTTTAGCGACATTCAACGAAGCCCGTGAGAACAGAACAGTGTGCTTGGTTGATGTCAGTACAAATGTATGTACAAATGTCAGTACAAATGCATAGATGGCGCTGAGCCAGTGGAAAGGAGCAGAGGGCGCTTGTTAAATCGAGGAAAAGTTTTCGGTTGAGTGAAGCTCCAGTGAACGTGCACGTCAGATAATGAGACAAACTTGCACTTGCAAATAAGGAAGCCATAGTTAGGTTGACATCTGCACATGCACAGGTTTCCAACACCCACTGCCCAACCAACTTGGCTCACACACCACTCATACTTGCTTAGCATGCTTTCCTCTTCCGGACATGTGACCTTTTCCAACTGGCACATTGAAGGGTTTGGGAGGGGTTAAGGTGGTGTGACTTTTCCTCGCTTCACCGGAATCACAGATGCGAACTCATTAGCAGTGACACTCTGAAAACAATGTGAGCTGACAGCAGCCTGTAATCATTAGCAAATGAGCGAATTACAAACCTCATCATGGGCTGGTCTCCATTTCAGAGCCTGACAGTATGTTTCGCTCCTGGAGAAAAGGGAAGCGCACTAGCTATTTTTGCTGTTGTGAAAGTCAAAAAGTGATTTTTAGAGAACTTACAGTTATGTAAGTTGAAATGTGTTTTCCACAGAAGAAAGTAAGTCTTACGGGTTTGGAACGCCATGATAGGCCATATCATAAACAATAATCAATGCATTAAAAAAATCAAGTAATTCTTATTGAATGTCTTAAAGGGTTAGTTTACCCCAAAATGAAAATTCTGTCATCAATTACTCACCCTCATGTCGTTCCAAACCCGTAAGACTTGTGTTCATCTTCTAAACACAAATAAAGACCTTTTGATGTAGTTTGAGACATTTCTGTCCCTCCATTGACCGTCCATGCAGCTACCACTTTGACGCTTCAAAAAGTTCATAAAGAGATCGTAAAACTAATCCATATGAAACTAGCGATTTAGTCAAAATTTTCTGAAGAGACACGATCGCTTTATATGATGAACAGATTGAATTTAGACTTTTATTGACATAAACAATCATCAACTCACACAGAACTCACTTAGTTATGGTAAACGGAAGCTCAAGTATGTATGCTTGACGTGCAAGAACGAATAAGGGTTCATTCTTGTGTTACACAGCATGTTTGAGCTTCCTCATGAGGTTTGTTCTCACATGTTAAGCAGGTTCGTTTGAGCTTCTGTTTATGTTGGCTGATCAATGTTTATATGTGAATAAAAGCCTAAATTCAATGTGTATCATATAGAGCGATCGTGTCTCTTCCGCGTGACAGATCGCGAATAAACGGCTCAATTCATATGGATTAGTTTTACGATCTCTTCATGAACTTTTTGAAGCATCAAAGGGGCAGTTGCGTAGCTGTCAATGGAGGAGCAGAAACCTCTCAGATTTCATCAAAAATATCTTTCTTTGTGTTGCGAAGATGAACGAAAGTCTTACGGGTTTGGAACGACACAAGGGTGAGTAATTAATGACAGAATTTAATTTTTTTGGTGAAGTATCCCTTTAATGCTGACACTTTCTGTTTTTTATTATATCTCTTAGCAGAAGCAGAACATGTAAATGAATGAAATCACTCAGTGTGACATGGCTTATTTTCTTAAAGGGATAGTTCACCCATAAATGAAGATTCTGTCATTATTTACTCTCATGTCTTTCCAAACCTGTATGATTTTCTTTCGTCTGCAGAACATAAAAGAAGATATTTTGAAGAATGTTGGAAAACCAGTTTTAGTGACCACTGACTTCCAAACACTGAGACAGAAATATCTGCCTTTAGGTTTGGAACGACACGAGAATGACAGAAATGTATTTTTTGGGTTAACTAACCCCTTTAACATAACCATATTTCATTTGTGCAATTTATTGCTTCTAATTAACATAATTTCAGATTTTTCTCCATCATTAAGGCCCTATCATATACCCGGAGCAATGCGGTGCCAGGTGCAATGCAAGTGTTTTTTGCTACACTAAAAAAAAAAAGAGTCTTGGATTTACATGATTTAATTGTGTACATCGGTCCCACATGAATCAATTAAGTTAAACAAACATAATTTGTTCATGTAACTTTAACATTATGGAATTAATACATTTTAAGTGACCCAATTAAGTAATCTCAAAGTGAATTTTATATGGCTCCCTGACATGATTCAGGCATTCAATTTCATATATCCATTCATCCACTTCAATTTCATATATTTTAATGTTACTCAACTTAATTATAATACTGCCCTAGCTAGTTGACAAACTTTTAGCTAGCAAAAGCACACATTAGCATCTTAAATGCTAAGCATTAAAAGCTCCTTCAGCAAAGCCATAATGACATCAGTTGTATTAGTCCACAGCCTAAGCAAATGCTCCACTCTTCTCCACAATGGTAACCCACTGTAATTTAAATTCTTCTAATAATTCCAACATAATTGAATATTAAACACTATTAAACACAATCAAGTCTCCCCTTTCTCATCTTGCTCAAAATACATAATATAAGACTTTTGCATATAAAATAACAACATTTACTCTCTCTTGATTTAGCCATATGTAAAGCATACTGGGAACTAACAAGAAAGTTAGTTTCAGTTAATGCAACACAAATCATTCATGTAATCTCAACACAAACAGATTAAGTAAACTTCAATTTGACTTATATTTAAGTGGATTGAATTATGTTAGGACAAAATGTATAGCAATTGCATTGCTTTAGCTCATTTTAATTAAGCAATTTGAACAAGTAGGACAAATAATTTTTTTCAGTGTAGTTTGCAGATGTAGTTATAATTTTCACGTCCAGCGCCACGCTGTTTAAATAGCAAATGCACTCGCGCCCATCTGTTCGCCCATGGGTGTGCTGGTGCGTGAAAACGAGGTGCGTTACTATTTTGAGGCAACTGAAATCGACTGCGCTATTGACTTTAGACCAGGTTTTTGTTAGTCAGTGGCGCAGTTGATTTCAGGTAGCACACAGTATTTTTTGTGTTATTTAAAGGGCGTGTTATCAGGGCTGGATTAACATAAGGCCAGGTGGGGCTGAAGCCAGAGTGGAGGGAATGATTGACAGCCGATTGAGCATATGAACTTTTCCTGGTGGGCCACCACGCCCCCACATATTAAGTGCTGTTATTTACTGGAGTGCTGCTGCCTACACAACTGTAATCATGGCCGTAGACAGCAATGAGGTCACCTTTTTCCGTGGTGTATATAATACATGTTGCGAAATAATTGACTAATAGAGTATGAACACTACTTTAGTGCTGCAAGTATATCTTCTCATCTGAGCTGCCTGCCATCTGTCACCACTCGTCAATGTCAAAATATTTGAGATGGCCAATCAAATTAAAGTAGGCGGGCTTTATGTACACAGAAGCTGTTAAGTGCGTTTTCGCATTTTGCAGTGGGGTGCGAGTAAACCGTGCGAGAGGCAAGTAGCTAAACTAAACATTATATATTTAACAGCTGTTTGAGGATAGAAATGTGAAACAACCGACAAAAATAATAAATTAAAAAAGGACATTAACGAAGCCGATTTCATTAGATTAGGCATAAGATGTACTATAATGAATATAATGAATGTGTGTGTACATACTGTGAATGAGTTAAACTTATTTACCTAGCATTCGTAGCCTTCAGTGAATTGACGTCTAAGAAAATGCTTAATAAAATATAGGCTAAATATCAGTTGACCCTATGTTTACTTTCATCACTGACACAGATGAAAGTGAATAGACTATCAGTCAGAGCTCAGCTTTAGGAGGGGAAGAAACAGGGCAAGAGAAGGAGATTGAGGGGAAAAGAAAGAGTGATGGAAATGAGAGAGAGCAGGTATGGCAGATAATTACTGCCCACTAACATGGGTTTGAAAGCCAGTTTTATTTTTTTTTATATTTTTTTTAGCCTTCAAACTATTTAAAATGCACATATATAGATCAGAGAAATCAAAATTTTCTTGGGGGACCATGCCCACGAAACCCCCTAAATAGCTCATATTTGGGAACTCACTGATTTTAAAAATCCTTAAGGCAGCTGTATGCTCAAAAGTTGTTGCTGTTTCTGGAAACCTGTTTGTTTTGACCTCATATCTGGAGTTAATGCATTTATGCTGTTAATGTGTTGCACCCTGGAATATTTATATATAGGCCTACTTAATATTAAAATGTAATATTCTGACAGTATATACTCATTGTATCTCTGTGCATTGAAGATTTAGTTTTTTAAAAATACTAATTATTTTTGTGGTAGAATTTTGAAAATGTCAAAAGATCGGCTACTACACCATGCACTTCAGACCGTGCACTCAGATCGTTAAAATAGGGTCCCAAGTCTCTTGACATGTTCGCATCTTGTTACCAATGGTCACTGCCTCTCCTGTACTCGCAAATCACTCTTATTGAAAATTAATGACTCAAGTTACTTTATCTCTGTAAGTCGATGTCTGTGCGAACTCCCCTTTAGCACATAATGAGAAATGTGATGCAATACAGAAAGTGCACATGCTGGTTTGGGCTCAGCTATATCATGAAAGTGTACGTTGCAAATGGATCAGAAAGCTGGGCTAAATTTGGATCATCTGAGCATTTTAAAAGCTTCTGGGGATTTTCTTGTTGGCAGTTATTGGTTTTCAAAGCCTGATCACTCTTTTAAGAGTACAAGAAAATGAAGAGCTTTGTACAGTATCACCACAGTCTTAATGACTTCTAAAGAAAAGCAAAAGGTTTCGGCCTGGGCACTTTCATCTGCAGGGTAATCTCTCTTTAATGCTTGTGAGGGAAAGAGAGATGGGAAGAGAACGATTATGAGGGAGGCAGAAAAAGACGATACTACTAAATCGATAGCATGCGCTACCATTGTTGTTTGTGGCATTACTCTGCCCTGCTGCTTTGAGGAGACTCGATAGATTCACTCATTAACCGCTGTTTCTCACCTAGCTCTCACTTCAACGCCTGGAACACAGCTGAGTACGCATTTGAATAAGTGATGCAGTATGATCGCAAACATTTAAAAAAAAATGTTTTTATCAGTAATAGTTATCTAGTGGTCTGGTAACTCTTGTAATGCCTACTTCTTTGGATACTGCAAAATTAAAATTCTGGACGATAACGATAATCCAAAATGTTTATGTTGAGTCTGACAGTTGTCTGTGGTGACAATGTGCATAAATATCAGAATGAACATCACATAAAAGTTACATAGGCACAATCATATGCATGAATGATTTTAAACTATTGGAAACATCTTATTGTTTTCCTCACCCGATGGAATCACAACGCTTTGGTTTGGTTGTGTACTGTAAATACAGGAAATGTTTCTTAGAACTGATCATCAATATTCTTTCTGTGTGGCTTTTTGCTTTATATTCTCCATAGGCCTGATAACGACTCTAAGTGTGTCATTTGTGTCTCAGGGGAGAATTGCACTCTAGAGTATTAAACTATTGAACTAGCGGTAACACGCTTATGATTTCACCTGCTGATATAGCAGCTAATAGATTTTTTTGGTTCAGGAAAAGCATTGATTCAGTTTTTCAGGCTTATATTCTGCCTAACAACTTTTATATTCCACAGAAGAAGGTAAGACATAGAGTTTTGGGATGACATGAGGGTGAGTAAATGACCCTTTAAGACATTGTACTTATTGTGCTCATTGTATTGCAACACACTTTTGCTGATATTGAGGTGGGATACGGGTAAAGTTAGGGACAGGTGTGGTGGTATGGGTAAGTTTAAGGGTAGGGTTAGGTGTAAGGGAAGTGTCAACAGTGTAATTTGTAAATGTAAAAATTAATTACAGTTGTATTAATTAATTACAGATGTAATTACTATATACTATATACTAATAATTTTTTAATGTAAGTACAATGTAAAAACGTATGTACACAATAAGTGCATTGTATAAAATGATACTAAAATGTTATAAAATGGTAGTCGATATCGATAAGTATCACGATACATGTCAAATCTTTATTTCTTTCAAATTTAAAGTCAGATTTTTGCTTTTAAGTAAAAGTTGTAGAAACTAGACCATTAATTGTGGTTTTAAACTTTATTGTATACTTTTTATTGTCAGAACATGAGTTTTTGAATTCTTGAACTCAAGGTTAGTTTCACTTTTACTTTCGTTGCCACTTCCATTCATTTTTACCTACTTGTATCAAGTTTTCTTTTCCAGTAGCTTACAATGTCAGAAGGTAATGGGCGTATATTTTGATTTACAAGCTAAAAGCTGCATGCTGACTGGCTGTTGTGTTTATTTCTGCTGATTGGCTGTTAGATTAATCCATATTGTGTAAAAATGTCCAGGGCTTATCATTATCGACATCAATTTTATCGCGATTCGATATGATATCGTTTATCGGTCCAGCCATATACTGAGCATATACTTGCTACTTAAATGGATGGTGGAGGTAAAATCCTAGTCTTTGTGTTGTCTTTTCCCATTAATCTGGGAAATACTTTAATTTAGTTTAAAAGTGCAGCTGAAGGTTTAGAAATTGTCTTTTAGTAAATCTTACACAGCACTTCTTCACTAGAAGCTTTAAACAAATCCACAATCTATAAATCACATTCCCCTCGCCGACACATCCCTGTCACTATCAGCAGAGAAAAGCTGAGCTCTGGCTTATCCCCTTGGTTACAATTAGGAAGTCTGTGATATATAGCCTGGCGCTCAGAGTAGTGAGCAATTAGCATGCTGGTTTATCCTCAGATTAAAAATCATTTCATTTCCATGACTGGGGTGACTTTGGCTGAACATCATAATGTCCTTCATGTATTATCCATTGGTTTTGACGGCCTACCCGAGTCAGTGAGGCCGCATAAATCCCAATGTGGTTATTACGGTTTACTTTCTAGCCATGCAAGGTCAATTCAAATTAGAAAAAAAACACACACACAAAAACAAAAAAAACTCTGAGCCGTATTGTAGCCACATTGACCTATGGTGCTTATGTGACAGATACAGGTTTGAGTCCAACCTGCAGTCTACCTAGTCAACTCTCTGCTTTGTCTATCAATGTTTTTTTCCTGTCTCTTGTATTTCAGCCCATCAGCACTATTGTATTAAATACTTTGCGGATTGATAAACATATGCTGACACTTCAGCTCCATTATTACATTTACTCAGGTCACCAAAGTTTATTAAAGCGACACAGTAATTAAATGCGGGCCAGTAATGTTTCATAGAGACAGATGATTGCTATTCTTCTGAAATGCCAGGAGATATGAATATACGTTATATACGGAGTAAAATTAATTTGTTTTGGGAAGCATGTAATTGTATCAGGACCTCTACTTTGTGCAACAGAAGATTTCTTTTTTTCTAACAAACTTATTTTGTGTGTGTGCGTGTGCGTGTGCGTGTGCGTGTGTACATGTTTTTCTATCCCGGTGGGGACTTCAACCTGAATGCACACTGACTCATGGGGACTTGTGTCACCGTGGGGACCTACATTTAGGTCCCCATGAGGAAACAAGTTTATAAATCATACAGAATGAGTTTTTTTTGAAAATGTAAAAATGCTGAAAGTTTTCTGTGATGGGTAGGGTTAGTGTAAGGCAGTGTTTCTCAAACTTTTTCTGCCATTCCCCACTTTGGAGTTAGGGAAGGGTTCCGAGCCCCACCTGTCCACAGTTGTCCCAACAAAATGGTAATTATCTAGGCTTTAAGTTTACCTGTTAACATTTATTTTATTAACATCACATTTTTAAGCCTTTCATGCGTACGTTTAAAATATTCTAGCTGACCCCCCCAGAGAGAGTTTTTTTAAGGCGACCGTTATTTTAGAACATTTCCCCTTATTGTTTCCATGACGACGTGTCATGCTTGCTCCTTTTTTATTCAAAATATTGACAAACTTGGTTATCATTTACCATGTCATCAATCTAATAATCCAATTCTCAAATATGTGTAAGTGAGTGTGTTTTGCCATTTAAAACCCTTTATAAATTATCTTGATTTTGATCTATAACGTGAGATGAGCGCCGCCATGTTTGTTTGCGCTGCAGTTCAGAGAGTCCTGTCAGTCGGATTTACAACACGTAAATTCATCAGTTTCTCCCAAAATACATGTAAGTAAATGACCGGTGAACTGGGAGAAGAATAGAGTAAACTTTATAGTTACTTGCACTATGTGTATCTGATATGAATAAAACTCAAATTATATTTGAATGGATTGTTATTGCTGCTTCCATAGACACCCGTGTGTATTTTGCCAACTCTAAATGTATTGTTTTCCTAGTACTTATGTGTATTTAAATGTTTGAAACCTAAAATAAACATTATGTGGTTGAAAACACTGCATGATGTATGTCAAGCACTGAGTGCGTCCGCTTCTGGCTCAGCGCCAGCCAAAGCACAAAAACACAGTTCTGTCACGTCACTGAACATTCTAAATCCCACATATCCTGTACTCTCAGGGACACAGACATAAAAATCCCACATGTGGGACCGCTCAAAAGGTTATTAGAGATGGGCACAAAAATTACCATATTTCCTCCTGTTTGTCGCGCCCCACTTGTCATGTCTCTATTCCCCACCAGTGGGGTGCGCCCCACACTTTGAGAAACGCTGGTGTAAGGGGATAGAATATACGGTTTGTACAGTATAAAAACCATTACGTCTATGGAGAGTCCCCAGAAAGATGTGTGTGTGTGTGTGTGTGTGTGTGTGTGTGTGTGGGGAATGTTTTACTTGATAAGTGTTTGTGCTACATTTCTTTATTTTAACATTAGAAATACATTTTTAAGTGTGGTTAAAGTGTCCAGATGTTTTTGGTGCCAGTTTATAAATGTGTTTAATGAATTGTGTTCACACAATATTGTAAAGAAATAAGTTTAACAGCTGTGCTTGTAATGAGCCTCTCTAAGGATCAGTAAAACACTTTTTGTGAACAAAAAGGAAGCGATCTCTGTCCTTGTCCTCATAAGACAGCCCAGGGCAGATGTTAGTCATGAGAAGAAAAAAAACTAAAAACGTCAGAGCGAGGGCAACGTACCTCCTCAATGACGGGTCACGTCTCACGCTGACACCAGGTCCAAAATGACCATCTTTGGCTCTTTCCCTCGCTCTCATTTCTGTTCCTTTGAGTTTCCAATACTTCTTCCACTTCCAAATGTACAGCTCACTCGATGACCGTGACATTGTATACTTTGAATGTACAGTGTATATTAGATTGCAAGTATTGTGTATATTTGCTGTGTATAACTTATATATGCACATAACTTATAGATACAAGTCAGTTTGAATCTGGCTATAGCTTTCTTGATATGTGTTGTACGCTCCACATGCCCTCTAGCACATGCAGAGCAGTCTGGCTGGTATTCAACATTTATTTGCATGCATTTGTTTCATATGGGAAAAGCCTGACACTGTGTATTATAGTGGTACAATAGAAGCTTTAATGTTGTGTTCATTTTGAATCAAATAGCTGTGAACTGTGGTGGGCTGTTGAGCCAGTGTGCTTTGAAACATTGATATAGCTAATGTGTATAAATTGGTAATGAAACCTCGATATTATGGGCGTCACTTTAAAAAGTGGTTGGTTGTTGTTAGGACTGGCTTAGCTCATGAATATTAATGAGGCCATGCATAAATGATTGTATTGATCTGGAGATGACATCTGTAGTAGAGTGGTTACTCATTTTACAATAAAGATCAATATGTGTTAGTCAATGCATCAGATATCAGGAAATAATAACAATGAGTGCACAATATTTGAGAAGACTTTACAATAAGGCTTCATTAGTTAACATTAGTTAATGTATTAAATAACATGGACTAACATTGAGCAATACATTTGTTACAGTATTTATTAATCATTGTTAATGTTAGTTATTGTTCATTCATGATAGTCCACAGTGCATTAACTAATTTTAACAAATACAACTTTTGATTTTAGCAAATGTAATATTAACTAAGATTAATAAACGCTGTGGAAGTCATGTTAATTTTTTCTTGTAATTTGTTATTTTTAATAATGTTATTATTCATTTTTAAACATACACTACCATTCAAACATTTATGGTCAGTGAGATTTAAAAAAAAAAATAAATAAATAAATAATAATACTTTTATTCAGCAAGGACACATTAAATTTAATCAAAAGTGACATTTATACATTTATTTCTATTCATCAAATTATCCTTAAAAACATGTATCAAGGATTAAAAAAGGGACACAACTGTTTCAACATTGATAATAAAAATAAGTGTATTTTGAGCATATTAGAATGATCTCTGATGGACTGCGTGACACTGAAGTAATCTGTACTGGAGTAATGATGCTGAAAATTCATCTTTGCCTTCACAAGAATAAAGTACATTTTAAAATAGAAAACGATTATTTTAATTTGTAATAATGTTTCACACACTCAAAAAACACACTGGTTTAAAAACAACCCAAATATTGGGTTAATTTTACCCAACAAATCGTGTTGTTTATTTAACCCAGCATATTGGGTTGATTAATTTTTACTATAATACTATCTTTTTTTATTTATTTATTTATTTATTTATTTATTTATTTATTTATTTATTTATTTATTTTTACTTCATACAAGAATTATTGTTTATGGATTAATTATAATCCTCAAAAAAAAAAAAACAATAAAATGAAAAAAAAAAAATGCCACACAACCACTGGTTTGTGTGATAGTTCCTTTATTTTCAATACAGATACGTTTAGAAGTAATTCAAGTGTAATCGACCAGTCTCTGTTGTCCCATTTTCACCGCAACAGCGCTGGATCTCATTCCGGAGCTTGTATCATGTTCAGCGGGGGAACTTCAGACCGCTGCCCTGAGTTTCACTCATAGCCAAAATATGCTGGCTGACTCTAACCGGTCCATAAACAATAACATAAACCTGTCCATAAACAATCAGTATACAGTTCTGAGAACACATTTGAACATCCTATGTGTTTATATTCTGTATCTTTTTGAATAAAATCGTAAAATTCTATGCAAGGGCAAGATATCAGGCGTTTCCATCACGCAAAAAGACCGACATGACACTCGTGTAGGTGTATATACAGCACAATAACAAATTTGTAGATAAAATAAAATGTACACAAAGCTGTATTTTACTGAAGACATGCACCAATTTGACAGAGCTGCACTGCTCTCTCCAAATAACGACCCAGGATATGGGTAACACAAAAACTACCCAACCACTGACATTTTTTAAAATTAAAATTAATTCCAGATTGACAATTACAGTAGATTCATTTCTATTTTATAAAGTGTTATGGACAAATCTCTATTGTCCTTGCCATAGATGAGGCTCAGCATCATCTGCCAAGTTCTTGCACAGCAGGTGTTCTCAGACATTTCACTTCCTGTTCTTTCATGGCGAAGCAAACTACACTCTCTCTTCATTCATGGAACTCTGATTGAAAAAGATGATGTCTTTTCAACTTAAATTTTTTTTTTTTTTTGTATGTTTCAACGTGTTTTATATATATATTCTCCCTTTCGGCTGTCAGAATGACAGATCGAGAGAGATATGCTAGACTTTTCCTTACTGCTTTGAGAAAACAATTGACACACTGTTGTCAGGCCCAGGGCACATTGGGTGATGAGAGCAATTTCCCCCAGAATTTTGTTGGAGACAGAAGAAGATGGGGAAAAAAACAAAACAAACAAGCCTTCACACAACCAGGCAGATGAACCAGCGTGGTCAGGAACTTCGAGGAACACAACTAAAAATCCTAAAGGTGAATATTCTCATAGATTACAAAGTGTTGGGGACAGTACTCAATAGCTCAACTGTTTTCAAAGTACACCACTGTTCAAAAATGAAACAAAAAATAGAAAGAAATGTATACTTATACTTATATATTTAGCAAGAAAGTTTAATTAAATTGTACATTAAAATGGATTAAAAGTCATAAAAAGTCTTGTTGTCTTGCATGTTATGAGTTTAGCAGTTTAAGGGGCTTTTTCCTATGCAGCAGTTTTGCTAACATTTTTATGCCTTTCTGTAAATATATATTTTACATTCCTGGGGGATATCAGTTTTTTATTATACGAGTTAATGTAGTTATTTCCATGGCCTGCGAGTTAATAGATAAATACATATCTGTGAAATTCCACAGCTATGGCTGACCTCTTTGGCAGATGAGAAAAGTTCAAGCACGGTAATTGCTGAAAATGATTTTTTCGGCCCACAATGGAAATATCAATATATTGAGTAAAGTCTCATTTTCATGGTACACTTTCTCACTGTAACCAACTCGCATGACTGAGGCAACACAGTATAATGATTTGAGCCCGAACTCCATGACAATCACAGGAGTGGATTTAGTGGTTATTTGAACGGAGCGTTAATCCCAATATCAACAGTCTTTGTGTTATCAGGACTACAGGGTTACATGAAGCTAAAACATTTATGGATTTATAGAGTTCTGTTGTATTATTGTATTGGCCTTTCAATATTTAATTTAGCAGTTATTGGCATTGATATTTCATTTTAATTCTGTAATAAATACTACATAGAAACGAGAGTGTTTTATGCAGAAAAGCATCTAGATGAGGCAGTAAAACAGCTGCCTTAATGCGGCTGAGATTTGGGCCATTCCTCTTGGCGTAGCTTTGAGAGCAGCAAGCAACATCTGTTTTCTAGAGACTGTGGGACCAGCAGAAATGTTCCCTGACTGCGACGGTGGCGTCGGCGGCGTCGGCGCACATGCAAAGTGACAGCCTGAGCTCTTCGTGCTGGGTGATCTACACTATCCGGCGGCAAAGAAATGTGTCTTTTGGCACTGATATATCATCAGCTTTCACGGATGGTTCTGCGACAGCCGGCTGATGCGGGCCTTGTGCTGGGAGTGATTTATCCAGGCAGAAATATCTCCTGATGTGTTTAGATTCAAAAGCAAGGACATTCTCCTCCCTTTCAGTATTTTTTACCCAAGATGCATACGACTACTTAGAGGTTCTGCAGCTTAAATGCCTTTACATTCAAAGAGGATGTTTTTATTGAACTATTACTGTTTTTAAACCTGTTACTGATTTAGAAGAACCGTATGAAGGATCTTCTTGCAGTGTAACATATGGAATTCAAGATTTTCACTGATGTGCTATACTGTATATTGCCTACCATATTAGTTACACACATATATATGTGACCCGTATGTTAAATCTCTTTTTGGTCCATTTTACCTGTAAAAGAAAACCTGCTTATGCATCTGAATATAAGCCGTTTTTCACTTCCAGCCCTCGTTAACAATTATATATCACTTCTAAATGATTATATTGAAAAATAATAGTAGTTATTAAGATTGATGTGGTTTGGATTTGGTAAAATGTGCTTGGAAAAAAATATGATCAGAATATTGACTTATATTGCACTATATACACATGTAAGTATGTGACCCTGGACCACAAAACCAGTCATAAGTCACACGGGTATATTTGTGGCAATAGCCAACAATACATTGTATGGGTCAAATGTTTTTTTTTTTGTTTTTTTTTTGCTACTTATCAGCTTTCAGTTGATGTATAAATCTCAATGTCAAAAAATGTACCCTTATGACTGGTTTTGTGGTCCAGTATTTACATGTGTATACAGGTGCTGGTCATATAATTAGTTGATTTATTTCACTAATTCCATTCAAAAAGTGAAACTTGTATATTATATTCATTCATTACACACAGACTGATATATTTCAAATGTTTATTTCTTTTAATTTTGATGATTATAACTGGCAACTAAGGAAAATCCCAAATTCAGTATCTCAGAAAATTAGAATATTGTGAAAAGGTTGAATATTGAAGACACCTGGTGCCACACTCTAATCAGCTAATGAACTCAAAACACCTGCAAAGGCCTTTAAATGGTCTCTCAGTCTAGTTCTGTAGGCTACACAATCATGGGGAAGACTGCTGACTTGACAGTTGTCCAAAAGATGACCATTGACACCTTGCACAAGGAGGGCAAGACACAAAAGGTCACTGCAAAAGAGGGTGGCTGTTCACAGAGCTCTGTGTCCAAGCACATTAATAGAGAGGCGAAGGGAAGGAAAAGATGTGGTAGAAAAAAGTGTACAAGCAATAGGGATAACCGGACCCTGGAGAGGATTGTGAAACAAAACCCATTCAAAAATGTGGGGGACAATAGAGATTCACAAAGAGTGGACTGCAGCTGGAGTCAGTGCTTCAAGAACCACTACGCACAGACGTATGCAAGACATGGGTTTCAGCTGTCGCATTCCTTGAGTCAAGCCACTCTTGAGCAACAGACAGCGTCAGAAGTGTCTTGTCTGGGCTAAAGACAAAAAGGACTGGACTGCTGCTGAGTGCTCCAAAGTTATGTTCTCTGATGAAAGTCAATTTTGCATGTCCTTTGGAAATCAGGGTCTCAGAGTCTGGAGGAAGAGAGGAGAGGCACACAATCCACGTTGCTTGAGGTCCAGTGTAAAGTTTCCACAGTCAGTGATGGTTTGGGGTGCCATGTCATCTGCTGGTGTTGGTCCACTGTGTTTTCTGAGGTCCAAGGTCAACGCAGCCGTATACCAGGAAGTTTTAGAGCACTTCATGCTTCCTGCTGCTGACCAACTTTATGGAGATGCAGATTTCATTTTCCAACAGGACTTGGCACCTGCACACAGTGCCAAAGCAACCAGTACCTGGTTTAAGGACCATGGTATCCCTTTTCTTAATTGGCCAGCAAACTCGTCTGACCTTAACCCCATAGAAAATCTAAGGGTTATTGTGAAGAGGAAGATGCGATATGCCAGACCCAACACTGCAGAAGAGCTGAAGGCCACTATCAGAGCAACCTGGGCTCTCATAACACCTGAGCAGTGCCACAGACTGATCGACTCCATGCCACGCCGCATTGCTGCAGTAATTCAGACAAAAGGAGCCCAGACTAAGTATTGAGTGCTGTACATGTTCATACTTTTCATGTTCATATTTTTCAGTTGGCCAAGATTTCAAAAAATCTTAAGTAATATTCTACACTCTACAAAATGCTGGGTTAAAAACAACCCAAGTTGGGTTGAAAATAGACTAACCCAGCGATTGGGTTGTTTTAACCCAGCGGTTGGGTTAAATGTTTGCTTAAAACAACCCAATCGTTGGGTTAAAACGTTCGGTTAGTCCATTTTTAGCCCAATTTGGGTTGTTTTTAATCCAGCATTTTTTAGAGTGTAATTTTCTGAGATACTGAATTTGGGATTTTCTTTTACGGTAAAATTGACCAAAAAAGAGATTTAACTCACACTGAAAAGTCAAAAACTATTAAATGCCCATGAAAAGGATGCAATACTATAGAAATTACAAAATTAAGATGTGACCATTGGACATGAAATGCTCAGTGTGTCAGCGGGTTCACAGAAAAACAGGTTAAAAAGAGAAGACATTAAGTGCAAAAGAATTAAGGTGAAGAATTAGGTGTGAAACTATCAGGAACGTCTCCAGTGCCACCATTTTACAGAACTGCAACCTACTTGGAGTCTCCAGAAGTACAAGGTGTGTCAGTTTCTCAGAGACGTACTTGCTAAGGTAAAATTCTGAAAAAATCTGAAATCCTCACTTAATAAGAATCACAGGTTGAAGTGTTGTGAAATACATGAAGAAGGCTTTATAGACAGATTGAGAGTGATTGGGGTTGACAGTGACTCTTGAGGGACCAGCACCAGTTCCTCTTGCACTACTGTTTGAAGAATCTATCATCCTTAATCTGCAGTAAGTTTTTGGAGTTGATTTTAAGTCCATCTCCTAGCCTGAAAGGTCCGTCTTTGCACATTGTCAGTAGCAGCTCACACCGTGACTCCCTCGCCACCGCCGCTGTTTTCTGACTTGAACTGGTGCTGCTACCTCAAGAGTCACTTCTCAACTTCTCTGTCCATAAAACTTCAGTCTTCATCTATTTCACAACACTTCAGCTTGTGATTCTTATTAAGTGGGTGTCATGTTTCAGGATTCCTTGCTTTAGCAAAGTCTCCGAGAGTCTGACACCTTGTGCTTCTGGTGACTCCAAGTAGTTTGCAGTTCTGGAAAGTGGAGGCACTGGAGACTAAGAATTAACGTGAAGAATTAAGTGTGAAACCACCAGAAACTCTTTCAAGTCTTTTGCAGTTAATGTGCATCTTTTCTTCTCAACCAGTTTTTTTTTTCTTTTTTTTCTGTGCCCCTGCTGATAAATGAGCATTTCTTGTCCAGTGTTCATGCCTTAATTTGGCAATTTCTGTAGTATTGCATTCTCCTCTTGGGCATTTAATTTTTTTTTTTTTTTTTTTCAGTGCGAGTTAAATCTCTTTTTGGTCAATTTTACCTGCTTAGTAATTATGAATATCTGAAAATAATGTGTTTTTCACTTATAGTCCTTGTTAACAATTATATATCACTTCTAAATCATTATATACAAAATTAATATACTTATATTTCTTTAAATATTTAATTAGTACTATATATTTAACTGTGCATGCACATTTTGTTACTTTTCTTTACACTTTTTATTACACTTTGTAAATCCCAAAATGAATAGTCATTTTTCATACTGGGCATTATAACGAAATGTCTAAATTCAAAATTAGGTTAAATTAAAAAAAAAAATTTTTTTTTAGTGTTTTTTTTTAGCGTTTTTGTAATGTCTAAATTCCTTTGTCGTATTTAAAATGAAAATGCTTTACTTGCATTTTATTAATATTTTGTATTTATTTAGACAAAATAATAGGCTACAGAATTTTTGACCCTTTTTCAGTTATAACCATCAGATATAACATTTAAATAATTTTCACCTTATCAGTAAATCACCAAATCATTACATTCTTACAATTTCAAATATGTATATATAATATTTCTAATGTTTGTCATGAAATGTCATTATTCAAGATTCAAGAGATTCAAGAGTTTTATTTGTCACATACACAGTTATATACAGAATATACAACCGGCAGTGAAATGTAAACAGGTCCGCTCCATGGACAGTGCAAATTCACAGTTAAAAACACAAGGAGGAAATTATAATAGAAATAGAATAAAAAAGTACTATATATATATATATATATATATATATATATATATATATATATATATATATATATATATATATATATATATATATATATATATATATCTGTAAATTATAAAAATCAAGTCAAGTAGAAAAAAAAAAAATTAAAATAAAGAAGTGGAATAAAGTAAGTGAAGTAAACTGTGCAGTGAGTAAACTGTAGACTTATAAATATGTGGTTAACAAATGTACAAGGAAGTATAATGTGCAAACAGGTTTATAACAGGTTGTTACACAGTAACAACGAGAACCGAAAGTGCAGTGCAATGTCAGTATGTCGATGTTTATCCTGAAGTGAAGTCACGTGACGTTAAGTTCAGGAGTCTGATGGCCTGGGGGAAGAAGCTCCTCCTGAGTCTCTCAGTTTTGGCCATCAGGCTTGGGCTGCGCTACCAGATGGCAGCAGTGTGAAATGAGGGTTTGCAGGGTGATTAGAGTCCTTGATGATCTTAGTAGCTCTACCTTTGCAGCGTTTGGTGTAGACGTCCTGCAGAGACGGGAGAGCTGACCCTGAGATACGCTCGGATAAGCGCACGACTCTTTGCAGGGCTTTGCGGTCATGACTGGTGCTGTTCCCATATCACGCTGTGATAAGCAAGAAATAAACAGGATTTAGATATCCATCTCTCAAAATTGTATTTTTGTTTGTTTCCTGGAGTTTAACAACCTTGAGTTTAGTATTTCATGTCTTTTTGTTTTTATCTGTTGTACTCTGTATTGTAAATCATAAACGCCTGTGGCAGTATTACATAACTATATTTTCGTGCTGTCAAGCCTCTGCATTAAAGCATGGTTTATTTTTGCTCATACTTTAAATCAAACAAATTTCCCAAACAAAAAAAAAAGAATAATTGTGTTGTTAAAAAACAGTTTTAAGAGTTTTGATGTATCTTCACCCTTTTAGAAATAATTAGCAGCAAATGATCTGTTTTGTCATTTTGCCACCCAACTTTAGTAGCAGAGAGTTTGTATTGGATATAATGACTGCATGTGCTCATTAAACCTTGCATTTTCAGATTCGATAGTTAATCGCCAGCTGTGATGTGCGAAAGTGATGTAAATAAACAGTTTCATTAAAGTGTCAGCTGTCAGCTTCTGAAACATTCAGAATACTCAATTATGCGCTTACTTGAGTCACAAGAAACAAATGTTTCAATGTACAGTCAGATAATCTTGTTTTGACCTGTTCACGAAGGAAATGCAACATTTTCAAACTCAACAATAGTGCGGTCCCCAAATGTGCAAAATCATGTTGCGGTGAGCCTGATAAGACAATTAAAACATGCTGGCCTGATCTGTTAGTCTATCAATTAACCCTGTGCATGCCTGCTGTCTGGAGATCTCTGGAAATATGCTCAGGTTTTCTGCTGTAATAGCTCTCTTTCATCAGACAGAGGGAACGTTTGACTCCAGCTGAGATTTTGAGGAGCATTTGCATACCATTGTTGAAAATTTGGCCAGCCTATACCAAAACTTTTCAGAAAAACAGCTGCAGTTTCTTTGTAAATGCAGAGAATTGCCTGTAAACATCCCAAGGTAACAGCTTTTCTAAGGATTCAATTCTGCGACAAATGTTATGTTGATAACAGGGGAGTACAAGCCGAAATGAACACACCTTCAGAGAATATTTCAGATCTGCTGCTTTTGGATATTAACTGTTGTCCCATTCTGTCGCTTTCATAAAGGGGATGTTTAATTAAGGCATTCACCAAATTCTTATGCAAGAGGATAGAGTTTCCCATAAGTCCCCCCATCTCAATCCTTTCACATCTAAATGGAGAAACCACCAAGGAAGACCCTGTGTTTTGTGGAAGATGATCGGATCCGGGGATTGACTTTCTATCACCATCTGTGGAAAGTGGCGTGATTATTCAGTTATGTTAAATAACTTGCGGCGCGCTGCGAAAATGACAGGGAAAACAAATACTCACTTTCCTGCAATTTTACAGGAAAAACAATGCAGAACTGGGAGAAATAATTATCTTTCAGACTAGTGTTTGTTCGGAGAAATAGCCTAAAGCTTGAAAAGGCAAGACAGTCTATCAATCTAGCCTTGGCAAAGGAAACCATTTAAGGCATTTTAAATGGTACAGCCTCTGGGCAAATGAAACATTGCACTATTATCCTGCAGCTTGTGCGCTATAGATAATAGTGAGGAGACATTTTTAAACAAACAATAATAAATACTGCATTGTCTCTTTTTTTTGCAGACGTTACCTTAGAACAATTATTTTCTTATAATGTAGTTTGTCAAGCTGTTAGTGCTCTAATCATTTGTAACTATTAGTAAATTGTGCATTTTGATCCACTCGTGGTGCTTTTCTTCTTTGAATTCTGTGTTCGTGCAATAATTGCCCACTGTCACTGATTTATTTGGTTTGCTTTTCTACTAAAACTCAGTAATCTGATGATGATACGTCACTCTACATTTAAACATAATTATATTTAATCTGTTTTCCTACATTAGTCTATTAAAGCCTAATTAACTTATAATAACCAGGTGAATTAAATAATTAGCTGATCAAAACAACCTAACAACTGACTTCATTTCATTATATGATGATCTTCACCGCAAAGGATCTTGTACAGTGACTCATTCAATGTAATGTACCAACCACACGTATCATAAATCAATTCTAATAGCGATTTCTGATGTGATGTTGCCTTAGGCTTGAAACACTGAATTTAGACTTACACAGAAACCATTATCATATCTGGTGGTTCTCTGCTAGTCAACAACAGTATGCAAGTATATGGGCTCTACAAGCGGATAAAATGCATACAGTATAATTTGATATTTTTTAATTGAATACGTTTTATTCATCACAGATTATATTATCTATGTGTAAGCATCCATCCATCCATCCATCCATCCATCCATCCATCCATCCATCCATCCATCCATCCATCCATCCATCCATCCATCCAGCCAGCCATCCATCCATCCATCATTTGCATTATCTTAGCGGTACTTAGAACTACTTGTTCTTTTGGGCTCTTGAATACATATATTGATTGATAGAGAAAGTTCCAATTCAATATTGTAATAAAGGATGAGTCTGAAGAGCTCTATTATTTATGCAGTTCTCCACCACTTTCGCCTCCCCTTCTCTGCTTACATCTTACAATATATACCCCATGGATTCCTTCATTTTATTTTTAATTTTTTCTGTGTGATGTTTGCACAAATGATTTTCGCCCCCACTTCAGCCTACGTGTATAAGACTCTCGTCCACTTTCCCACATTGAGTCATCTTAGACTTCAGAGCTGGACAGAGCTGTTATTTTAATTGATATGTAGGCGTCGTTTTTCACTTTTTTTTTTCTTTCATGTTTCCCATCAAAGCTGTCAACCAGTCTTACTTTTTAAGTGAAACCAATGACCAAGTGTTTCTTTCTTGACTGTAAAGCTTTGTAAATTATGGAAAAGCCACTGATGGGTGTATTTCCATGTTGAGAGGAATGAACTTGTGTGTCTCTGATGGAGTTGACCTCTCTCTTTTTAATGAATGCACCACATCTGTTAGAGCAGAAGCTGAATTTTCATAGGCTTGAAATGCTGTCATGTCAGGCTCCAGCAGTCAAGCTGATGATTATGTAATTATGAATGTCTATGTTCTGATAGTCAAGTGATTTCTGAGTGTCGCTGGACATGTCTTGAGCTCTACATTACATGCATTGTATAATGATCTAAGTGTCTTGTTAAATGCTAGACTGTTCTGTATGCCAGCTGTGCGTGTCCGTGTCTGACTACATAGGCATCAAAAGTGTATTTTCATATAAACCTTGGTTTTCACACCAATATAATAAATTGATAGCTGATTGTGATTAACTATAAAACTGTATTCCTTTAATCTTTTACAAAAGCATGACTGACTGTTCGGAATAACATGCGAAATACTACTTGTCTTGTATATTGTGTGCACAGTATGCACATTTTCCATATTCATTTTACCATACTAGATTTGCTAAAATAAGCAGTTACAACAGAGTGTAGACAGTCACAGAATACAGTGTGTTCTGTTCAGTATTTACTGTGGTAAGCAGCTAGTTTTCTATGCAGAACATAGCCCTTGTTTCCTAGCAAATACATTAGCCGGTTACACATATAGTTCTGTATTGTTTTCCCAATTTACACACTTGTTGTTCCTTTATCTCTAATTGTGTGAATAACTGGCTGCCTCTACTGCTCTTTTGTCAAATGCAATTTCATACATTTTTAATCAAGTGCATTTAATCTCAATCACAGACAGCTTACATTGGGCCACTTGCAGCATGCATATTTTTAGATCAAAGGTTTATTTATTCTGTCAGCTGAGTCAAGAGAAATGACTTTAATGTTTGACATACAAGTCTACTGTAATGTTTAACGGTTATTACAGGCTTTACAACTTCAGAGTAGCTTTTCTCAAATTATTATCATGTCAATCTCCTTCTCATTATCTCTTTACATGACCAGGCCACTGGGAATGTGAAAATGTGCAGGGGTAAAGGGAACTCTGTTGAACTTCTGTCTGGCGATGTGAATTGTGTGAATTAAATTATTTAAATAATTCTTTAAGCCTTTGATGGCTATGAAATGGCTTTTTAAAGTTAAAAATATCTCTCTTTGTTCTGCAGTATATTTTACAGTATTAAAAATATATATATCTATATTATTAGGAAACTTAAATCATGCTTTAAAAGTCTAAATGTCATTGCATTAAATAGCAAAAGACTAAACTATGTTTGATGGTGTCAAGTGATTTTATGGATTGATAATTTGTTATAGAATTGGATAATTGATTTGATAACTTGCTAGTGCAAAGTTATTTGTGCATTTAAATATCCAAATATTTCACTCTAATGATCTGAAGCGCATGGTGCAGGTGCATTTAGGGCATGTCCGAATCCACTTTTGCTAGTTTAACGACAGAAAAAATGCTCGGCGCACCAGGCGCATAATCTAAAACGATTGTACTTAGTCTCTCAATGAGTCATGAGTGTGTGTTGTGTTGTGTTGTGTTTTTCATTTTATTTTTAATATTTAAAAATGTTTGTGTGCTGCTGCGCATCCCTGTGTGTGTAATGAACAGAGTGTACACACATTGTGCACCTGCCTATAGGCGCATATTACTAATGCACCCTTTAAATAACAAAAAAATACTGCGCTATTAGACCGGATTTTTGTTGGCACAGTTATTTTAAGTTGCCTCAAAATGGCAACGCGCCAACAATGCACCTGAACACACCTCGTTTTCAGATCAGCACGCCCATGGGCGAACAGATAGGCACGAGTGTATTTGCTGTTCAAACAACGTGGCGCCGGATGTGAAAATGATAACTGTGTTGGGCTGAAACTAGCAAAAAACACTTGCAGACAGTCTGGCGTCGCATTGCGCCTGGTGTATGTTAGGTCTCTAAGTCTCTAAAGGTTAAACAAATTTGTGTCGGAGCTGTGTGAACCGGGCAATTTAGTTAGAGAATTTGATCAAGCAACTCTAAGAGGCATAAAAACCTAAATACACAACATTTAGCAGATGCTCTTATCCACAGTAACAAAAGTGCATCACATATTCGTTGTGATCAACAGATGGCGAGCATTTCATTTGGAATATCTTCCTTGAAAAAAAGTGTTTCTTCTAGAAAAAGTCTAATACAGATACAACACAACCAATTGTAAAAAAAAGCCTAGCCTATTTTTTATTAGTTATTATATAGTTAAGCATTTTATATGAATCACTTTTTCATTCTAAATGAGTTCCAGAAACTTTTAAAGCCAAGTAGAACTGATAGAAATTGTGTCAATGTCAAAAGAAGTACATTTTAAATATAATTATACTCATAATAAACTGTTTTATCATTTTCAATGAAATTCTGAAAACATTCAAAATCAAATATAATTGATAGAAATTGAATGTTCAGAATTAAAGATGATGTTATTAGTATGAAATCATTTTTACGGTGCAGCAGACGGACACTATTTTATTAGCCCTGAGCATTAACACATACTCTTTGTGTGCAAGACTCTTGTCTGTTGTGAGTAGGATGGTGTCCAGTCTTGGTGGACAGATTGCTGCATTGTTGATTTGCAGCCCCATCAATCACTGGACAGCTGCAGAGGGAGAAGAAAAAGACAGCCAATCAGAGCAGAGAGTTGTTGGTATGACTCCAATGGAAACCTCTGGAGAGCTCCGATTTCCAGGAGAGCTGCTTCACTGCCAGTCTTATCTGACAGACAGTTACATACACACACCAACTTAGTTTACATGAGAACTGTTGTATACTTACTGAATCAAGATGAATTCACCTTAGTAAACAGTTTTGCAGTTCTGTGGAAAAGAATATTTAATTTAGAATTAAATAAATTAATAAATGTAATTTTTTCATGAATAAGAAAAAACATTGTAGTCATTATGCATACAACAATGAGCCAAAACATTATGATCACCTGCCGCATGCTAAAACATTGCTGACCCGCTGAGGCGTGGACTCATACGAGCCGCCTGAAGGTGTGCTGTGGTATCTGGCACTAAGACATTAGCAGCAGATCCTTTAAGTCCTGTAGGTTGCGAGGTGGAGCCACCGTGCATCAAACTTGTTTGGTCAAGCACATCCCACAGATGCAGATGGCTTAAGATCTGGTGAATTTGGAGGCCAGGGCAACACCTTGATCTCTTCATCCTGTTCCTCAATCCATTCCTGAACAATGTGTGTGGTGTTGTTGGGGGCATTATCCTTCTGAAAAAGACCACTTCCACCAGGGAACACCATTGGCATGAAGGGGTGTACCTGGCCTGCAATAATGTTTAGGCAGGTGTCACGTCATGTGTCAAATTTATGACCACATGAAAGGCTGAACCAGCGTTTCCCAGCAGAACATTGCCCAGAGCATCACACTCCCGCCACCGGCTTCTCGTCATCCCACAGTGCATCCTGGTGCCATCACGTCCCCAGGTAAACGGTGCACATGTACACGGCCGTCCATGTGATGTAAAAGAAATCATCATTACAATTTTGTGACTTGTGCTACAGTAAATGGGATAGCCTTTGTTGCTCTTGTGCATTAATGATCCTTGGGCGCCCCTGTCACCGGTTTGTGGTTTGTCCCTCCTCTGACCACTGTTGGTAAATTCTCAAAACTGCTGACCAGGAGAAAGCCTCGCTGATTCAAAGATACTCTAACCCAGTCACCTTTCCATAGCCCTTGTCAAAGTTGCTGCCCAAAGTCTTGCCCATTACTCCTGTGTCTAAAACACTGATTACAAGATTGGATTGTTTTCTTATTATCTAATATACCCAGATCTTATATGTGACTTTGTTAGGAGATGATCAGTGACATTTGCTTCACCTGGTGAATGTTTTGGCTCATTAGTGCACATGACTAAAGCTCAGGCTGTGCTGTTCTCTATAGGCAAATTTGAAGGTCAACGATCTAAACTTTATCTTTGGAACAAAATAAAATGACATGCCATGTTCTTGCCTTTTCAACGTTTGTAGGTGAAAGGATTGGATAGTGTGACTGCACATTTACTCTTGTAGTCCTCATTACAGTGAATTCCTTCCCATTTCAAAAACACACAGCCCAAAATCACTTGACAGAACAACCCGCAAAACAATGGGGAATTAATTATTTTCAAATATGTGTATCTAATTTTAATCCCAGTATGCCTCGTGGGATTTAGCTTTTCCATGGAAGATGAAAATTAAGCCAAAAAAGAACAAACCATGGCTAATAACCAATACCGGAAGCTGAAGGGCCACAGAGTTAATTTTGACTCAAGGGCCGACTGGTAAATGTATGATTTCTAAGATTTGTTCACCAGTTAGAAGCACTAAAGAGAAAATACACTTTTTCTGTCTTCTTCTGGAGTCCTTTTTAAAGTTGTCGTCCTATTGTGAATGTATTATTTATGTATGTTTTATTTATGTATATTTTATTATAACCTCCTAATGTTTAATGAAAATATCATAACTCAATCTTTTGGTGAAAATGACAGACTACTATTAGCACTGGGTATGTTGGTTTCTAATTTGCTTCGATTCTGATTTTGATTTCATTTGATTCTCTCCTAATTAAATTTGGCACATTTTAGTTTTTACTTGCATAAGAAAGAAATTCTCTCTTAGCTGACACATTATACATAAATTATACATTATGAAAATACAAAATTTAAAAATGTACTGTTAAACACAATTTATTTAACAGATCAACACAAAGCAAAACTGCTTTGTGGATACCGATGTAAAGTTTGTCGTGAACAGTCGAGTTATAGAGTCAAGTTCATTAAGTTCAAATGATGATAACTCTTTTTGAACACTTCATTAAAAGGACTGACTTTTAAGAGTCGTTCGTTCATGAATCAGACCCTAGCCTTTATATCTTCATCATTCGTTCTGTGGTGCACTTATAATGTTAGTATGATTTTAACATCAAAATTGGTTATAGTTTATAAATAAACAGCATTTTCCTACCCTGATTTTAGCCCTCTGATTTGAACGCTCTGTTTTAAGGGGCGTGTCTACTGTGAGACTTCAGTGCAATGCCCACTGCTGTGATTGGCTGACATCTTTGCATATGAAATAGCTAAGTATTACATGTGGAACGCTCTCGAAAACTTTTAGCATGTTTGATTATATAAATGCTTTTTTATTGATGACGAGAACATTTTAAGTTATGGAATTTGCAGGATGTATTAATGACACAAATACCTCTTATAAGCCAAAATATCAAGGAAACTTGGATTCTCATGTCCTGACCCCATTTACAACTAATTACACTACAGCTGAATTACTTACTGAAGTCTGTTCTTATAATTATATAAAGTTATTGAAAGGTGGCTAAGAAAATACAGATGAATGGGACCAGAAGCAAAATACAAATGATATATATATATATATATATATATATATATATATATATATATATATATATATATATATATACTCTATCTTTGATGTAATTTTTGCAGTTCAGAGAGCAAGAGGAAATGTAAAACAGGACAGTAATGTGTTGTCGTTCAGGTCTAATGTACTCACTGTCCTTGAGTGTTTGAGCAGAACAGATGGTTTGATTCAGACTTATGTCATTCTGTAATTCTTCAGGTCAGCATGATCATGTGATGTAGGACACAGCAGTCCGTATTCGAAAAGGAAGCTTTGTGTAATGTTTGAGACATTACTTTTATACTGAAATTAATTGTTTCTTTGTTGCCTCATACTCAAGTAATGTCAAGGATTTTAATTAGAATTTGGTTTTATTATTAGTCGGCTACATGTCATATTTCACATTTTCTCTCTCCTTGAAGTGTAATTAGGGCTATTATGTACACAGCAATTATTTTCATGAAATTTTGAAGATGTGAATTTTGAAGAGGAAAATGGGTCTCCGGTCCAATTAATCCATTGCTAATAGCCTTCAGAAGGAGTAAGAAAGATCTAATATGCCGCAAACCCATTAGCAACAACCTGGCCAATGGCGTTGTGTTCCTGTCCTAATGAAACATTAGGTGCTCGTATGATCCTGTGCTTGTGTGTGCATGTGCACATTATGCTGGTGAACTTTCATACCGGTGTTTGTTTAAGGTTGTTGCTGTAATTAGAGACTGGTGGCTGATATTCGAGCAAAGCTGCAACCTTTAGAGCTGTACATGTTAGAAAGTTAGCTGGAGCCACAGGCTCCCATTAACCCGAGCGAGCCCTGCTTCTTTGGGAAAGTCATCCCATAATATAGCCTATCATCTCAAACCAGGGTCAGAATCAAGAGGCTTGCTAGAAAATGGAGTTTGGCCTTAATTACTCTCAATCTGAGCTGTGTGTGAATGGATGCGGGGTTTTAATATGTTGTGTTGATGTGGTTCAGCTGTGTTCAGATTGTAATTTTCCACCACCTGTTTATTGGTTTTGTTTGAACCAAGGATTTCACAGAGGATAAAATCAACTCTGTAGGAGTCTATTGTTTATCTTATGATTTTCTGGATAGTAGTTCTGTGCATGACTTAATTTAAATAATTGAATACTCTCCATTTTCTTTTCCTTTTTCCCTTTTGCATGGATTTTTAATAACAAAGGCTTCAGAAGCAGAAGGCTTCTTTAAACTGTTTCTTATGCTCACCATTTCTGCATTTATTTGATCAAAAATAGTAAAAAATTAAAAATAACTTTTATATTTTAAAATGTAATTTATTCCTCAGCAAAGCTGAATTTTCAGTGTCATTACTCCAGTCTTTGGTGTCACACAGTCCTTCAGAAATCATTCTAATTTGTTGATTTTGTGCTCAAGAAACATTTCTTACTATTATTAATGTTGGAACAGTTGTGCTGGTTAATGCTTTTGTAGAAACTTTTGAACCTCAAACTTTAGAAGTTTATATGTATAACTTTAAACCAATTTCTAGTGATTTCTAAAATCAGTTTAGACACAACAAAACAGAATGACACATACATTATGATTTTACACACTTGTGGTTTACAAAATAATTAATTTGATTTGATTATAAAATGGCATTGCACTAAGTGCAAATAGCGATAGATGCTATTTACACCGTGCAAATGACAACTAAATTCTATTTACTCATAAATTATTACTATTTTTCTTAATGATAATTGCTATTTACACTAAGTGCAAATAGCGATAGATGCTATTTTCACCAAGTGTAAATAGCAAATAGATTCTATTTACACTAAGTGAAAATAACATATTTTTAAGTAGCGATAGATGATATGTACACTAAGTGCAAATAGCTGTAGATGCTATTTACTAAGTGAAAATAGTGATGTATTCTATTTACACCATATAAAAGTAGCAGTTCTTTGCAATATAAATAGTAGATACATACTGTTTGCACCTCAGTATTGTTGTACATTAACAGGATGCAATAATAATATAGTATAAATTATTAAATGGATGCCGTCTTAAAGGGACAATAAAAGCCCTCACTACACCTACCCCTAACCCTACCCAATAACTGCTTTTATTATTATTATTATTATTATTATTGTTAAACATTTCGTTAGGCACTTTATTTCCACATTTAGAACATTTTCTTAATTTTTATTGAAAATAAATGCCTTTCCGATGTGATATGTGATGAGAAAAGAGAGAAGAGCAAGCTCTGTAAAAGGTGGATTCGAACCCATGTTGCTTGCGTCAAAACAATGATCCATTAGCCTTACGCTTTACTGATTGCACCACTGAAGACACTGTAATATGAGTGTTTTTTTATAATGTTGTTTGGCACAGCCAGGCATTGTTAGGTGGAGCTAGTGCGAATAGCACTTGCCAACAAGGCACACTATTTGCACTTGGTGTGAATAGACACTCCGTTATAAAATTGCGTATGTGTGTTTCACATGCTCTCGTAACTCAGAGACCATTGACAATTATTAAAAATAATTTACGAACATTTTTGTTGACTTGGTGGTATTGGGATGTTCTAATGTAATTAATAAACACTCCCAAAGATGGTTTCTGTCATTTTAGGCAGTTTTTATCACACTGATTTCATTTCAAGTGTTCGTTTTTTTAAATAAGTTTGGTTTTAGTTAAACCAACACAGTTTGCTATAAAAAAGGGGGGTGTGACGTCATGATTGAAAGCTTCTCTGAGTGAAGTTGTCACTGAGGCACCGACAGACTTTTTTCTGGATTTTCGGGAGGAGATTGGAGCTTTAGTTTTAATTTCTACATTTCCATAACTGTTTATTTCTCACCGATATAATGAATTGTTCTGGATCTGCGAGAGTGTGGGCAGTATTTTGATACCGCGGCTCTACTCTCTGCTTTCTTCCGCGCAGACTCCGGTCCCGAGGTCACTACTGTGCAGACTCGGTCCTAATTCTGCGCAAGATGTCAGCACCATATTCGAACGTTGGCGGCTTCATTTTTCTTCAGTGGAAGGTGGTGAAGACGCGTCGTCCATATTTTTTTACGGTCTATGGGCAAGACAGATGGACTGAACCTCATTTATCACGTTTCATCAGCAGGATGACTCAAGTCCTTATGCACACTGGCAGTGAATGCTATAAATTACAAACTAAATACCAGCAATTGATATATAAAGTGTTTTATAAACGCTTAACCTCAAAGTCCTGTTCCTTTATTTCATCAAATTACTGCCAGCATTGTGAGTCAGTGTGTGTGTGTGTGTGTGTGTGTGTGTGTGTGTGTGTGTGTGTGTGTGTGTGTGTGTGTGTGTGTGTGTGTGTGTGTGTGTGTGTGTGTGTGTGTGTGTGTGTGTGTGTGTGTGTGTGTGTGTGTGTGAGAGTAAGAGGGTATGAAGCAGAGAGAGAGTGAGAGCGAGTGTGTTGGTACGGTGCAGCAAAGTGATTAGTGGACTCTGTGAAGCACTCTGGCACACCAGTCCCCAGGCCTGCTTCCATTCCCCATAGATTCATTTAATAATTTTCAACCATATCTGGACAGCAGGCCTCAACAGTGTGAGCGTTTCACTCACATTTGTGACTAAAAATGTATGTGTGCGAACTGTAAAATTTATTTAGAAGCATGTGTGCGACGGTCCCTGTGTGTCCTTAAAAATAAAAATAAAAACAACAGAAATTGAAGGTCATAAAAGTATTCAATATCTTAAAGGGTACATAACACACACAGTATCTGCCAATCTCATGTTAATCTTGAGTACCTATAGCGCAGTATTGCATCCTTCATATCTCTGAAGAGTCATTAGTGTTAGCATATTTCTAAAAGACCGAAAACACCCGAGCTCGTGCAGGTGTGCAGTGGGCAAAGCTAAAGAGTCAGGAGCACGTGCGCACGCTCACACACACACACGCACGTAAACATACACACACGCACACACACACACACACACAATACATCATTGCTTTCAATTCACTATACGTTTGTGTTGTTTACATTATATGCACTTACATTGCCAACAAAACAGACATTTGCAGTTTCACTCACCACCTGCGGTTTTGACCGGGAACAAACAAACACACTTGCACAACTCCGTTGCTGCTCCAAAAAAAAACAAACTGCATCCACTGTTTCCTTAACGCTGGTTTCTTTGGGAAGCTGAACAAGGTTACATTTCCCTCACAACCAAAAAACACACTTCTTTAGTGACACTTGATGTCGTGGTCTAAAAACAAAGCGCTGCCGACAGCTTCCGTAACCTGAACAAAGCTTGTTGATAGACATGCTCTTGCTCTCGCTCTGGTCAATGTGCACGCGCTCATCCGGGAGAAATGCCCATACAAGGAATTCCGCCCTTTATGAAGTCATACAGGGCCATACTTGAAAAAAACTTTCCGAAAAGCAATCCTGAAGGAGTGCATTTGGCACAGATATACCCCATCATACGTCCAACTGTTTTTTTTTATTTTTTTTTATTTTGGCCATGTCTAGCATGAGAATCCAACTCTTTAACAGTGTAAATAGTTCAGAATGCATGAAATAGCATTAGACCCCCCCCCCCACAAGAGGGAAGAAAAGACTGTCACAGCTTTCATTTCATGTCGACTTTAAACTTCAAATAAAAATGAGCATCTCACGCTTCAAAGAAGAAACGCGGCGTTGCACAATCATCAGGCTTGCAGTTTCAAAAAAGTTGGCAATCACTAAATACTACACATTTATGCCAAACGATTGCTTATGATTTACTATTGATGAATTATGACAGTCTACTTCATGATGTTTATATTGTAGATGGTTGTAGGAGTGTATATTTTTCTCCTTCATCTGCTTAAATGAGCAGCTGGAAGTAGTAAAGCAAAGACATTTCAAAATGAACTGTTTAAAATTATGCGGATTTAAACATGTTGGAAACATTTGGTATATGTAAGTCAACAAAATATATAACATTGTTCTAGTGGTTTTTGGATATTTTAATAGATAAATAGATCAATAGATAGATCGATAGATAGATTTCCTGTAGTAACAATTACAAAAATAAACACAAACAAGAAAAGCAGCCCGAAATTATATTATGCCCTGCTCACAAGGATGAATTAAAATGTTGTATCGCCTGTGGAACAAAAGATGTCCTCAGTCTGTCTGTAGAACAGGAGAGGGACAGCATCCTGTTGCTGAAGGTGCTCTTCTGATGGTACTATGCAGTGGGTGATAGACATTGTCCACAATGGATAAAAACTTGCTAAGGGTCCTCTTCTCTGCCACAGATGTTAAGGAGTCAAGTTCAACACCCATCACAGAACCAGCCTTCTTCACCAGCTTGTCAAGCCATGTGGCGTCCCTCTTCTTAATGCTGCCCCCCCCTCCCCCCAGCATATCACAGCATAGAAGAGGACACTAGCGATGACCGCTAAATGCAAAAAAAAAAAAAAAAAAACCTACATATTGTACCATTATTTAATACATTTTTTATTGCACACCTAAAGTTTTTTTTAATGTACTCCTAACTTTTTCCTACCTTAGGAGCACATCAAGGCTTAAACAGCGAGCACCCCTAAAAGGACCGAGTTGATCTGACACTCCCAGTAAAACAAGGCCAAGCTTTCTTATTTTAACCACTGATAGTGATGGAAAGAGATTCGTCACCCAGAGCTTTGCAGAAGTGTCATCGCTGCCCACAGCATCCAGACGACCAATGAGATCATCTAGCATGCTTGTCATCTCGAGTACAGCTGCTGGAAAACTGTGACTCTGGTTGTGGCTTGCATGTGTAGCTGTCATTTGTTGATAAGCCTCTCTCCCTGTCACTATCTTTTGATTGAATAGAGCCACTAATAGCGTATGGCACGGATCCCTTTAGTGAGAAACAGGGCCGTAGCGTTGTGTCACTCCTCCTCCGCCCTTCTGCTGCCTTTCTGATGCTTTTAATTCCTTCTCCGTGGATCGTATTCACAGTGACCATGGAACAATTTCACACATGGGATCTCATGCCAAGCAGCGTGGTGACATTGTGTTTGCTAGATGGGAATGCAGAATCTGGGATGAACAAAATAGGACACAATTTAATATTCATTGGAAGATTTAAGGTCTGAAAGATTCTGATTTGCGAAATATCACATAGTTATTCGAATGATATATTAAACACAAATTCATTTATCTAAGCCACTGAAATAGAGCTATCTGTGCTACAAAAATGGATCTACTTGACAGATCAAAAAAAAATTTTTTCCACAAATTGTGAAGGTAGGCACAATAGGCCGCAGATCTGACATATGATTGCAGCAAAAACATCTAAACAAATATGCATGGTGCTGTTTGTAATGTTTCTTAATTTGCCATTGAATATGATATTAATGGTCACACTTTAGATTCTAATGCTCTCTATTAACTATGACATTTGCCTCAATAAACTCCTAATTACTGCTTCTTAATAGTTAGTAAGGTAGTTGTTAAATTTAAGTATTTGGGTAGGATTAAGGGATAGAATGTAGTCATTAGAATAAGACATTCTTATGTGCTTTAATAAACAACCAATATCCTATTCATATGCATGCTAATAAGCAAAATAGTGAGAATTGGACCCTAAACTGTACCATATTGGTTATTGGCTGATATTAGAGATTTTTAATTTATCGTATCAATATTGGATTTTTACATTTAGATTACCTTTGTTGTCATCTAATGATCACTTAAAGTTCATATTTAAAAACACTAATTTAATAACATTATTCAATGTAATATTTAGAAAATCTCAAAATATATCTATTTTTATACTGTACAATATAATGTTGCAATGCATACATTCATACAGAATTGAGAATCATATCAGCCATTTATAAGTTATTGGCCATAATATCTAATATATGGTTATAATATGTGTATATAATTAACAGCCCATTTGTATTAGCCCATATATCTCATATTTTCCAAACCTTTATATTTCAAAATAATATATAGATGGAGTTGTGAGACAGTGATTATATTTTTTTGTTTCTTATCTCATCTTACTATATTTCTGCATATATATCTGCTATTTTCTCATTACAAATTATCTGAATGACATTTACAAATTTCTTAGTACTTGGTAAGTCCTGATTTAGCTTGAATCTGAAATATTTCTTCTTCCTTTTGCATCATTCCTGTTGCATCCTTTTTCATCATCTTTCTTTTTATTTCCATATTTAGATTAGATTTTGAATATCAAATTTGATGTATATTCCGAAATGTCTATGGATCTCCTGTAATCAGGTTTAGGAAGTTACTCACTTTTCATATCATCAATTTCTTTTCATATGATCATATTTCTCTTTACAAATCCTCAAGAGTGGAATGTAACTTTCCATTATCGGAGTGATATGAATTGTGAACCGATAAGATGATAATCTATTGCTGAACCAAAAAGGGGCCATTACTTATAGATAAAATTGTTGTAATTATTCTCATTAAGCTGATTCTACCACTCCATGTGACTTACCTTGACAGTGTCATTTTTCAAAATGCTTTTAATCCTCTGAAAGTGTATCCATCATCTTCACCTGAGATACTGGCAACACACACACACACACACACACACACACATGATCAAATATACCTGGGGCTGTGGCAAATCAGAGTTGTCAGATGCTCACTGAACTGAACGTGGAAAAAACAGAATTTGATCTTGCATAGAGGCTGATCACTCAGTTTTACCTGAACAGAGCAGTCAGTCGAGACCTGGCTATGATTAAAATGCCCCCTTCAGCTTTCAGGAAACACCCAGCTGACAGCTAGTAGCCAGCGGGACAAGATGTGATCATCAAGCACAGGTGCACATTAAGATAGAAGACAAAGGAGATGCAGTTCTGTCTGTTTAGATTTTTTTTTTTTCTTTTTTTTTGTGGATACAATATGATTATTCTTTGTGCTGCTGGTATTGAATCTGTCTAACAGTCCTGGAGACATACATTTTTCATCTTTGATTGTTTGTCTTCATACTGCGCTGAACAGATACAATACTGTATACAGATGCAGATACACAATGGTGATTGCAATTTATTGCAATTGCAAAAAATAAATACATGAATTATATATACACTCACCTAAAGGATTATTAGGAACACCTGTTCAATTTCTCATTAATGCAATTATCTAATCAACCAATCACGTGGCAGTTTCTTCAATGCATTTAGGGGTGTGGTCCTGGTCAAGACAATCTCCTGAACTCCAAACTGAATGTCAGAATGGGAAAGAAAGGTGATTTAAGCAATTTTGAGCGTGGCATGGTTGTTGGTGCCAGACGGGCCGGTCTGAGTATATCACAATCTGCTCAGTTACTGGGATTTTCACGCACAACCATTTCTAGGGTTTACAAAGAATGGTGTGAAAAGGGAAAAACATCCAGTATGCGGCAGTCCTGTGGGAGAAAATGCCTTGTTGATGCTAGAGGTCAGAGGAGAATGGGCCGACTGATTCAAGCTGATAGAAGAGCAACTTTGACTGAAATAACCACTCGTTACAACCGAGGTATGCAGCAAAGCATTTGTGAAGCCACAACACGCACAACCTTGAGGCGGATGGGCTACAACAGCAGAAGACCCCACCGGGTACCACTCATCTCCACTACAAATAGGAAAAAGAGGCTACAATTTGCACGAGATCACCAAAATTGGACAGTTGAAGACTGGAAAAATGTTGCCTGGTCTGATGAGTCTTGATTTCTGTTGAGACATTCAGATGGTAGAGTCAGAATTTGGCGTAAACAGAATGAGAACATGGATCCATCATGCCTTGTTACCACTGTGCAGGCTGGTGGTGTAATGGTGTGGGGGATGTTTTCTTGGCACACTTTAGGCCCCTTAGTGCCAATTGGGCATTGTTGCCATGGCCTACCTGAGCATTGTTTCTGACCATGTCCATCCCTTTATGACCACCATGTACCCATTCTCTGATGGCTACTTCCAGCAGGATAATGCACCATGTCACAAAGCTCAAATCATTTCAAATTGGTTTCTTGAACATGACAATGAGTTCACTGTACATTTCACCAGATACACCAGATCTCAACCCAATAGAGCATCTTTGGGATGTGGTGGAACGGGAGCTTCGTGCCCTAGATGTGCATCCCACAAATCTCCATCAAACTGCAAGATGCTATCCTATCAATATGGGCCAACATTTCTAAAGAATGCTTTCAGCACCTTGTTGAATCAATGCCGTAGAATTAAGGCAGTTCTGAAGGCGAAAGGGGGTCAAACACAGTATTAGTATGGTGTTCCTAATAATCCTTTAGGTGAGTGTATGTACAGGTACTAGGGGTGTAACAATACTCGCGTGTCACAATTTGATACATATCACGATATTGAACTCATGATACAATATTATTGCAATACTATAAGGCATATGGCAAAAGATCTACCGTTGATTAAAATGCTAAATTTGTTATTACATTGGGGTGGAAATAAATAGGCTTGGACTTGATGCTGGTAACTCATGATGGTAACTTGATGATGGTGACACCAGAATAAAAATTCATGATTCTGATGCTGAAAATATAGAATTATTTTAGATGACACTCTGTCACTGACTAGATATATTTAAAATAATTACTGCTAATATAAGACATTTGACATTATCAGGACCCACAAATATTCCCCCATTGCATTATCATACATTATATTCAACATTATAGTTTAATGTAGTACTGACACTAAAACTCTGTAAACTTGAATTTTTTTCTCACATTTTGTGTTGCGATATATTGTGACACAATATATTGTTACACCTCTAACAGGTACTGCAACTTAGTAAAGGTTTACAGCAGTATAACTTCCCCATGCTTGCTTTGTGCCAATGGGATTTCTCAGAAGATCTCTCATTGGCCCCAACAAAAAGGGAAACAACTGAAGAACATTACAGGGCAGAGCACCTGGAGCACAGATACTGAGTCAAAGCACTGCAAGAGTTCACACACCTCCAGAGACATTGCAAGATAAAGCGTACATTTGAATTATTTGGCATGATGTGACTTCTGGCATGTTCTCCCCATAGAGTGGCCCAGCCTGGCTTGCAGCTATCATCAGCCTAATTTAAATAATCTAATTTTCTGCTAAATCTAAATGATTAGCATCCTTGCATTTGCATGCAAGTGTATATGTACCATCACAGGAACAAACTACATTTTAAAATATAATAAAATTAGAAAACATTATTCTTAAAAATGTGTATATATACAGTATAAACACACATATATTTTGGGTTTTCATGATTTTTATCATGTACATTTTTATTAGGGTTATATATCCTATCCCAAAAACTACCCATCACAGAAAACGTTCTGCATTTTTAGATTTTCAAAAAACATCACTTAGTATGATTTATAAGCCGTTTTCCTCATGGGGGCCAAAATGTCCCCACAAGAACAAGGATTTCAGATATTGTGGGGACATTTTGTTCCCATAATGTAGGATATACCTAAGCCCCACACACACAGTGGATATAAAAAGTATACACACCCCTTTGTGATGTGTGACCTCTTTGTTTTATGATGTAAAGGATTTGAGGGCAAACTAGGGATGGGCGATATGGATAATGTATCACAATATTTTCTGGTATTTACTGCGATAACGATATCAATGATGATAATAATTTAGTACCATTCCCCATGTTTTTGGCTACAAGTGAGAGCTGCATGCGTTCTTGAGAGCCTCAGAAAAACAAACAATGATCTAAAGTAAATCATACCCATCATCAAATAGGCTCCTAAAATAAACAAATTTCATAAAAGAATAAAAATAAATAAATAAATAAATAAAACTGTAAATATCCAAACACCAGCCTTTTCAGAAATGGAAAAATTGCAGATATACTTTTCTTCTGTAAAAGTGCAGGTAATGTTTAAATATTGCAAAAACATCACACAATACAAACAATAATAATTCAAATCAATGACAAGTTTGAAATGTAAACACAGATTCTGTTTATTCATATTCTCATGGTGCCAAACAGTGGCAAAAATTAATAAGTGGATAAAAAGTAATAATCCCCACCATGTCTTCAGATTACAAAAAAAAAAAAAACTTGGTAATCATGTGCTTCTGGGTTCATGAATATTAATCTCGTTGTCAGCGTTCGCTCAAACTGATTTGCTGAAATCAAAACAGGCACAGTAATAGGTGAGCACCAGCCAATGAGATTGCTGTTTGCGCATTCGTTTCTTCTTGTTCATAAAGGCTGAATAATTCCAAATGAACGGCGTTATTTTACAGGAAAATACAACCAAGAATATGGTTTACATGTAGCATGTCAATTCTGCGTGGTATGTAAGATTCTCTCTTTGAGTGAGAAACACTGAGCGCTCTCAGTGCTTCACACTAGTGTTTACTGTGCGTCAAAAACACTGCATTCATTGAGATGCACTGAAATACACTGCGCGTTTTTTTACGGACTGGTTGACAAAGCGCAAATCTCTCAAGTGCTCAGTCTATGTAGTCAGTGAATGAAAATATATCTGTGTGTACAGGTTCCAGACTGTAGAGGTAGCTCCTCTTTTAGCGATAAACTCCTCAGCAACTTCCGCCATAGTTGTTTTCCCTCTGCACGTGGGCTGCGAATGGGTCGCGTCATCAACTAGCCTTTATCGCGGGAAGACTAATTCTTATTGTGGGGAGAATGTTCACCGGTATATAGCAAACGATAAGATATTGCCCATCCCTAGGCCAAACCAGACATAAATGACTTTTTCAGACTGTTCAAAAAGCAGAATTCCTTAGGAACTCCAACTCTACACTCCAGACCCTAAATCAGACCCCCAAATCTGTCATTTGAGACGCCGCTCTTTCAAATTCCCTATAAAGTAATTAATAATAGTAATTGCGTTTGAGCTAAATTGACCGGTTTCCCTTACATATCTTACAAAAGTATAACAAAAATAAACCTATGGAGTGCCACTGAAAACCAAAGTGACACATTTCCCCTTTTTTTCAGAGGGGGAAATAAAGATAAAAAAACCTAACCTAACTGCATAAGTGTGCACACCCTTTTATAATTGGTAATGTAGCCGTGTTCAGACTTAACTAATCATCAAGCTCATGTGAAAGACTCAAGGCTTTTCTGATTAAAGAAAACAACCGTCTGAAAAAAATGTGTTATGGTTCTTGCCCAGAACAGAACCATACCACCAGTCCAAACTGTATACTAATAGTCAGTCAGAGGGTGAGTACATGATGACAGAATTTATATACAGAATTTAACTTTATTAAATCGTTTACAACAGTGATACATATCGTTGCACTTTTATATCACGATATCTCAATTTAAATGTATCGTTACATCCCTAATGTATATACATACATATGTGTCTATATACAAATATAGTCTTGCTCAAAAGTTTACACGCCCCTTGTAGAAAATGTGAATAATTTTAACAAAATGAGGGATCATACAAAATACATGTTCTTTTTTTTATTTATTTAGTACTGTCCTGAATAAAATATTTTACATTAAAGATGTTTACATATAGTCCTGCATTTATAAATGACCCCATTCAAAGGTTTATGAACCCTTGATTCTTAATACTGTATGTTGTTACTTGGATGATCCATGACTGGGGGTGAGGGGTGTTGTGATGGTTGTTCTTGAGTCCCTTGTTTGTCCTGAGCAGCTAAATTGGCCGATGTTCTTCAGAAAAATCCTCCAGGTCCCGAAAATTATTCAGTTTTCCAGCATCTTTTGCATATTTGAACCCTCTCCAGCAGTGACTGTATGATTTTGAGATCCATCTTTTCATACTGAGAACAATTGAGCGTAGCACAGCTATTAGAAAAGGTTCAGACATTCACTGATGTTCCAGAAGAGCCGGGGGGTGACAACTTTTGAACAGGATGAAGATGTCAAAAAATGTTCTAATTTTGTTTAAATGTCACATTTCTTCATTTAGTACTGCCCTTCAGAAACAACAGAAGATACTTACATGTTTCCCGGAAGACAAATTAAGTGCAAATTACCTTGATCTTCAAATTAAAAAAAGTTTGATGTGATAATGTTAGCTGGTCTTTAGATGTTTAATAGAATATTTCAATCTTTTAAGCTAGTAAATTGATTAGGGAGATGCATAAAGATCCCCTGTATATTATAGAATTTTCTGGATTGAATCTAATCACCAGAACATTGCACAGGTGCCTTTCACTGTTATCGTGGCACACATACTGTGAGAAAACTAATTTAACATAAAACAGGCTTTAAATGCTTTGGGAAAAAGGCAGTCTTGGCAGGACAGAAGAGCTCTGTGAATGAGAGAATCATGAGATAATGACCATGCTGGCTATTAAAGTGATGTGCCTTCCTCGGGCAAGGTGAATCAGACTCATAACCTGCCAATAACAACCAGCAGTGCTTCCCACAGAAAGTCAGACAGTATGTAGAGTTATGGATAAAGAACAATGGATAGGAAAAAAGATTTAAAATAGCACTCAACATTACGCTAAATAAACTAAAATAATGAGCATAGTACAGACTTAAATGCATCATAATAATGTAGTAGTTCCTCTTTGTTCGATTTAAAAAAATTAGCTTGCATACTGTGAATGAATGATATCTCACGATTTTGGTCATTCTGACGGTGATCGTCTGAGACAGTTGTGCTATTTGCTCAGGGCACAGATATTTGTGCAGAGGAAAATGTCACATGGACAAGTAAATCTATTTTGTGTCGTGCTTCGTTTTCGTCTTCCTCTTTAGAATACAGTGAAATTTGTTTTAGGATTGCACAATGATTTGCAGGTCTCTCAGTAATGTGTCTTTGCCGCAATCCTGATATACGATCCATCTGATTTCCACTGTTTCAGCCCCCCAGATTTACCTCTGAGAGTCAGAACCTGTTTTCCTTTCATATGAGCCGATCCTGGATGCTCCTTTGTGGTGTTCGCAAATCAAACAGTCCTCTGTGCTTTCCGTGCCAAAATTGACCATCAAAGCTTCAAAACTAATAATGCCACATAAATTTCTAGTAAGCTTCTACAAAGAGAATTATAGTGCTGTAACAGCAGTGATATTTGCAACTAATAGATAGGGACCCTCATGAAGGCATACTCATAAATGATCGGAATAGCTTTGGAAAATCTTTAGTTCTTTGGCTTATTCCATGATGATTTACCCTGAAAGTGTAGCTATAATGACACACCAGTGAGTCATTCTTTGATTTTTCACTTTCAGTAAATTAAAGACATTATCAGTTCATTTTAAACTGTTATTAGCTAGTACAGGCCAGATCTTGGCACACCTCTGGTTGCTTTGCCCACCTTTTAGCTGACACTTTTATCCAAATATCCAGTACATTTATTAATGGGTCAATCCCCCTGAAGTCCTGAGGTTAATAGCTTTGCTCAAGGATGCAGTGATGATGGCTCTTGGCAGGGTTCTGAACTTACAACCTTTTGGTTACCAGCCAAGATCTTTAACCACTGAGCTACAGCATCTTTTGTACTCTGTCTTTTCTAACTTCTTTTTACCTTTCTCTCGTTGAACTGTATTCAGGTAAAGAACCATGCACAGACTTTTAGTATAATATCATATCATAGCCTTATTTGAGTCTTAAGGACATGCACTTACCATTTTATGATTTTTTATTTATTCATTCATTTTTTTTTTTTTTTGCAAGAAAATAATGTTTTTATTCAGCAAGGCTGCATTAAATTGATTGAAAAGTCATAGTTTGAAGAGTTCTGTCTCAAGTGAATACTGTTCCTTTGAACTTTCTGTTCATCAAAGAATCCTGAAAAAAATGAATCAGAGTTTCCACAAAAATATTAAGCACAGCTGTTTTCAATATTGATAGTAATAATAAATGTTTCAGCTCAGCATATTATAATGATTTCTGAAGGATCACGTGACACTGAAGATTGGAATAATTAATGGCTCTAGAAAATTTATTTTTGTCATCACAGGAATAAATTGCAACTATATTTGCAGTTAAACTATATTCAAATTGAAATCAGTTATTTTAAATTGTAATAATATATCACAATATTACTGTTTTTACTGTATTTTTTTAAATAAAAAATGCAGGTGAGCATCAACGACTTTTCGAAATCATTTAAAAACTCACTATACTTTTGAATGGTGTATAATTAGAACATTAAAGGGAAAATTACCCCATGATTTACTCACCCTCAAGGAGTATATGCAGGGCCGGCCCAAGCCCTTATGGGGCCCTAAGCCCCATTAATTTGGGTGCCACCAATACTATTGACTATTGTCAGTTCTTGATAATTCACACACCCAGTATCAATGTTAGTAGTTAGCTGTGCTGCTTACATCATGTCTGGCTGTCATGTTTTTACTCTTATACGGCTTTTAATCATAACGGTAGCAAACCCACAAGAGTGGTCAGGTGTTAATATTCAAAGCCTTACAGTACTACATTTCAGACTCGGATATGTACTTTTTAAAGTAGTCTCTTATGCTGAATATGCTCACTTTTCCCCAGGATTCTTTGATGAATAGAAGGTTCAAAAGAACAGCATTTCTCTGAAATAGAAAGCTTTCAAAAACTGTTTTCAACACTGATAATCATAAATGTTTGTTGAGCATCAAATCGTCATATTAGAATGATTTGTGAAGGATCATGTTACACTGGAGTAATGATGATAAATTCAGCTTTGATCACAGGAATAAATTACACTTTACTATATATTCACATAGAAAACAATAGTTTTACATTATAATAATATTTCACAATATTACTGTTTTTACTGTATTTTTGATCAAATAAATGCAGCCTTGGTGAACAGAAGAGACTTCTTTTAAAAACAAGAAATGTTTATTTCTTTCAAATATTAAACAGATTTTAAGGCGAAATAACATTTTATTTTTTGCATTCCATTCGACTGTGTAGAAAGAACCTTTTTATTTTCTAAATAAAAACGTCCAAAATGTAGGCTACACAACATATAATTCCAAGGGGACGATATAGCAGAAAAACATTTACTGAGAAACTGGAAGCTATGCTGTACTCTGTCCAAAACATGCAGCACGTCAGACAAGATATTCGCACTAAACCATCCGATTGTTAAGTCGTGACGTAAGGAACGCCGTTTCTGGGTCCAAACTCGTTTCACTTGAGAATGCCATCAACGGCATGATTTATTTATAATTATATTATATATATATATATATATATATATATATATTTTTTTTTTTTTTTTTTTTATATATAGTACTTTTTTATTCTATTTCTATTATAATTTCCTCCTTGTGTTTTTAACTGTGAATTTGCACTGTCCATGGAGCGGACCTGTTTACATTTCACTGCCGGTTGTATATTCTGTATATAACTGTGTATGTGACAAATAAAACTCTTGAATCTTGAATTTATGAGTGCTATTTATTCATATTAAACATCAAACATTTTAAAAGTTAAACATTTTATCTCTGTGCTCATAGTGTCACAGACATTAATATTTTAACGATTTATAAAAGATGAATCACTGTCTGGCCATCTGGAATTTTGGTATGGAGATAAAGGTTATAAAGGTTTTTTTTTTTTTTTTAGCCTATTATTAATATTATTAGTAATAGTAGTAGTAGTATATTAGCACTGTTTGTTGTTTTTCTTGTGGTATGAGACGTCAGACTTAACCGAATAGCACATTTTCAAATCCATTCATAAAAAGGTTACCTGGCAACTGAGGAGTATGGCACCGATTTTTTTTTCTTGCACTTTGGACTTTGAACCTTGGCTAACAAGCGAATAATGTCTGGCCGATGGCGCCGCGAGCTCGTGCAGCACTGTCAGAATCAATCCGTGCATATATTAGAAAACTTTCTTTTAGTTTATTTACTAATTGTTTAAGGCCATTTCGCGAAAAATAACACGCAGCAAAAAGTAATTTCATGTGTTCTTGGGGGCCCCCTGGTGGCCAAGGGGGCCCTAAGCAGCCGCTTAGTTCGCTTATGCTTTGGACCAGCTCTGTGTATATGACATTCTTCTTTCAGACGAATACAATCAGAGTTATATTAAAAATGTCCTGGCTCTTCCAAGCATTATAATGGCAGTGAATGGCAGCCCAAAATTTGAAGCCCAAAAAAAGTGCATCCATCCATTATAAAAGTACTCCACACGGCTCCGGGGAGTTAATAAAGGCCTTCTGAAGTGAATCAATGGGTATTTGTAAGAAAAATATCCATATTTAACACGTTATAAAGTAAAATCTAAGCTTCCAGTGGATGGCCTTCCGTATTCTACTTACAAAAAAAGCATAGCCAGTGTAACGATGACTTCGGACATGGCGTAAGTGTTTTGAACTGCGAGTGACTTTACACTCTTCGTATACAGAAGGTGGTCCGCCGGACGCTAGATATTTTACTTTATAACGTTTTAAATATAGATATTTTTCTTACACAAACCCATCGATTCACTTCAGAAGGCCTTTATTAACCCCTCAAGTCCTTTTTGGGCTTCAAATTTTGGGTTCCCATTTACTGCCAGTATAAAGCTTGGATTAGCCAGGACATTTTTTAAATATAACTCTGATTGTATTCGTCTGAAAGAAGAATGTCATACACCTAGGATGGCTAGAGGGTAAGTAAATTATGAGGGTTTTTTTTTTTAATTTTTGGGTGAACTGTCCCTTTAATGGCTGAAATAACATAGTTTATAACATGACCCTTCATGCCTTAAACTCAGTTGACGTAGATGACTGGATCTTCACTCCTTGAAGCATTTCTACATGTTTTAGCACTGGGTTCTCTAGAGATAATATTAAGCTTTATTTTCTTAAATCATTAATTGTTTGTTTTCTATCTATCAGCATAATGCAATGCAGATGACAGTAATTATGCCGATTTGACAGTATGATGTCAACTGTAATTGGGTACTTCTGGTATCCACCAACAGGTTGAGAAAGCACAAATGACAGAGTGTACGATTTCCACGTGTCCTCTGAGTAATAGGGATTGTCAGGTGAGAACAAGAGTTATAAAAGACGTAGATCTTGGTTTAGGCAGCCATCTGTGAATGCATTTCTATTTGGTACTCCTGGTCAAAAGACTGATTTGACTTGGGATTTGGAGACAAACAGCTAAATATTGTTTGAACATGGCAGATGCTCATTAGAATCAGATGTCAGATGTCTCTACCCTTCTCACATATCAACAAATCCTCTTTCCGTCCAGGGTTTCTGATTGAGTGAACTGCTGAAAGCAAATATAGCGGATGTGTTTTCATATTGAATACACCAAACTGCCGCTATCAGTCATCTCTGCTGTGGCTCTTCTGGGACAGTTTGTGTCTGGAAGCTGTCTTTGCATATGCCATATCATTTCTTGCCATTCATCATTCGGATAGTTGTCCAGGTTGGCTTACACTGTTGTCTTCAGTTGTATGCGAAAGTGCATGAAATCTGATTTGGTACACGTTTGGAAACTTGCAGTACTTCTTGAATTGGTGTCATAAACTTGAACTCTTGTCACATCTGGACTATCGCTTTTTGCCTCATTATGAATTTTCAGTAACTTTTATGCTACAAGATGTCAGTGTGGACAGACAAGTGTACACTGAAGAAAAAAAAAAATAGTGTAGCAACCATTTTCACTCAGAATTTGCTATTAAATTTCACAACTAATTACAAGTTTTCTTGTAAAATGTAATCCAATAATTTTTGTATTTAATTTTTTACGGTGTGTGCAACACATTAGGAATGTAAATTTTTGAGGAATTTGAATGGTTATTGTTATAAAAATTAATGATTGATCAAGTCATTAATTCGCTAAACACTGACGATTTCAAATGATACCATAATCATGTAGCTTATTTTTTATTGTCAATTTAATTAAATAAAAGAAAGAAATATAAAAAAAGTAGTGTGAAAGAAATAGTATTGATATTTTGTTCTCCTATTAAATTCACAATAAAATAATGAACATATTATATAATATACTATATAACAAATATGTATTATATTTATTAGATACAATTTATAATAAATATTATGATATACATAATATAAAAATTATGTATACATTTTATATTATATAATAAGTCATATAATATTATGTATTATATTAAATGTATATAAAATAATGTTACATAAAATATGATTAGTGTATTTCAATAAGATTATGCGTAATATGAATTTACTGTGTATCATTTTATTTAATTTTTGAAAATTGCAGATATCTCTATTTCTAAACCTTTATCCACATCAATTTTGTGAAGCATAAAACTCAGCTTTTAAACAAACAAACAAACATAAAACATCACTTTTGTCTTTTGATTTTAAGTCAGATAATAACATATTGCTACACTGGGCTTGTTGCCATTTACCTTAACACCCTGTCACAGTGTTTGTAGTGAACATTATCATTATTTATAGGGACATGCTGTTGAATGTGCCAGTCCTGCTGCCACACTTTATAATTTGAGGGTGCGTTACGCACATCGCCCACTGCTTGTACTACTGAACATATTTTAGCTGATTCTGCTGAAACTGACAAACAATTGATAAACTGATCATCACTTAATAATTAACATTTTTACAACATATCAAGCCATATATCTTGAGTTTTCTTGAACATGATGGCTAAAATCAGCTCAGTGTTCATTTTCTTCATATCTACTGGAAAAGATTACTTGTCTTGGCATTTTAGCCTTGTAACCGTGAAGCCCTCAGACCTGAGTAATGACTAGCGGGAACCCTGCCTCCATCCTCCAAATGCTTTGACTCTTTAATATGCTGGTGTTAATAGAGCCTGCAGTCAGAAAAGGTCTACCATGATGTGAATCTCAACTCAGTAAACATTGGCATCTCTCATTTCTTCCTGCATCTTGTGGCAAGAGTGCTTTTACTCTCCTAAAATAGATTTAATATTGAAGTGCTGCTTCACTGGTTTATGTTGTGTTATTTTATGTGATCGTAATGTTTTTTGGTTTTTTTTTTCTCTCTCTCTCTTTGTCTTCTACAGAAAAATGTGATGAAGCTCTGGTCACACCACTCCCCCATAATGCCTTCACCAGCTCCTCAGTGTTCTCTAGTGGCTATGCACCTGGATACGCCAAGCTAAACAAAAGAGGAGGTACTGTAAAGCATTTTCATAATACTTGCTCATACACATATTCACACCCTCCAATGTGAATTTATGAACGGTCCCTTTTTATCTCAATACAATACCTCAATACTCCTGAGCTGTTGTTTTATGACGGCAATATATTACAAACTTCAATTTCACAGGTGTTCAGACTTGATATAGTTTTGTGTCATTTCAATAAACATTCATGCACTATATGGCACAGCATTATCATTACTTCAATAACTCCAGGCGTGAATTACTGGATTACAATGGCTCATCCCATTATGCTAAACTGTGCTTTCGGAAAACACTATGTGCTTAGGACTAATTGAGTGAAAATCTACAACAGATGTGGCAATGCTGTGATTTATCTTGGTGATATGTGCAAAATTCACATATTTATTATTTTTGTTCCTCGTTACTCATTAAAAATGTTTAATTAAAATGGAAGGTCTCATGTGTTCGTAGGACGTCTCTGAAGTTTCGTTTTGCATCTGTGACAGAACAAGATTAGGTATTATTTATTTATTATCATTTTGTTTTTGAGGGCAAATGCAGAAAGAATTGAACACAGTGTTAAATGTGCATCAGATGCATTTTTGCTTGTTTTTTTTTGTGGGTTTTTTTGCATTGATAGGCTCTCAAGGGAGAGCAAATTCAGATCCAAATGGATGTTTTATATATGAGCCTCTGTGGGAGTCTGTGGAGGCTGTGGGACTGACTTTAAAGGCTTTAAATGCATGTTATTTCCAAGCTAAATGAGTCACTGGGCTCTATTATGTACACAAAATACTGTAATATTCATTGCTACTGTAACTGCCTTGTATTACAAATTATTCTAAAAGCGTTTAGACATAGTGTACGCTGCATATAAATCTTTTTTCCTTGAGGAGACTATCTCTCTGTAAACACAGTACTGCCTATGTATGAAAAAAAAGGGTGTTATTTGAATGCCTGTATTAATTCATTTTTTGTTGTTTATTCTGTCAAGCAGAGCTCATGTATACATGGCTTTTTTATTTACTTTAAATGAATAGTTCACATATAAATTAGCATTCTGTCATAGCTTGAGTCGAGTTGTTATTCTGTGATAACTACTATCATTATTTTACGAAGGGATGCACAATATATTACTACCATTTTGGAGGTTGGATGATTTTTGAGATGTTATGTTTTTGTTGTTGTTATTATTATTTATTGGTATTGATGATATCAGTAAGTTATTGTTAACAAAAACTAAATAAAGAATGAATGTTGAAAAGAAATGTTGCCTTTGCAACTAACTGAAATAATCAAGTTTTAGTTGAAGTTCTCAAATTTGTAAAACTGAAGTGAAAATAAATTAAAGCTAAATGGAAATAATAAAAAGAATATAAAAATAGCATATTTACAAATACTATAAAAGTATATAAATAATACTTAAATAGCACTGGATGATACACTACTTTTTTTCTAAAGATTTACTCATTTCAATTAATAGTAAAATTCTACTAAATTTAATTAAATAATAATCCTTACATAATCCTTAATCAGTTATTCAATTAAAATATGTAAGGATTATGCAATTCAATTTGAAGGAATTTTACTATTAATTGAAACGAGTAAATCTAAAAAAGTGTGTATTAGATAGATAGATTGGCAGATATTAAATATTTAATTTTAAAGTTTTAATTTGGATGACATTTGCCACCAATATACTAATAATATGAATAATGCATGAAATCTTTAGCAAACTTTATTTGTATTTGTAACATTTATATAAATTTTTGTCATTCACTTGCAGCATTTAAATGGCTTGATTCTGTTTTTAGTGTATTTTTTTTTATTACATTACATTTTTTACATTTCATTTTAATTTAATTCAATATTATACCATTTTTAAAATCAGCCATGTATCATTATTGGCCATAGAATTCATTTTGCATGGAAAATAGTGTCCCACATATTCCTAAAAGCATCTCCTTTTATGTTCATCAAAAGAAACAAAGAAATAAAATCAGGTTTGTAAGGAAGTTATTTTTGGGTGAACTATTCCTGTAATACCTCCTCTGCATAGAACGTATTAGGATAGTATGTTTAACAACTAGATAGAGTTGTTATTTGCTTGGATGTTGTGTAATATAATCAGAATGATTACTTCAGTGATGGACTTAAAAGTTCAGACAGCATAAAGGCACACAAGATTGGCAGGTGATATGGTAACAGCAGCTTCTGGATGTATGTAAGGCAGGCATTTCAATTCAACCACCTTTCTCACTGAAGGCCGGTGGGGTTTGTGAGAATAAGCAATGGGATATGCCCTCTGGCACTGCCTCCATCAGCAGTCAGCATAGCGACAGGCTTCCCAGTCACTCAGAAGCCGCACAGTGGTGTCCAGTGAACATGTTCTCCAACCTGCCAGTCTGCACACATGAGGCTTCATATCAATGACATGACAGCTTTGTGCAGAATGTACACAATGGCAGTCCTACTTTACCAACCCCAATGTACTTTAGAGAGACCAATGTACTTTAGGTGAGTAATGCTTGAAGAAACACTCACATTTGAGTTGATGTTTTAGTCTTGGTGATAGGTGTCATGTTTTCCCCAGTATCATCAGAGATTCTTATTACTGTATGAAAGTCATAGGCCATAATGCATGTTAATGATGCCTTATCAGAGTTGAAGAGAGGCTACTCCTGTCAGTTGTGTCATTCTCGCCCAGAATTCCCATGCAGATATGCAGTTGTCATCGATCTTGCACAAAGTTACTTAGTCATTAAGACTGTGAATAATAGGGTGATGTCTGGACCTCATCCTGTCGATGGAGTATGACATTTTTATATATGATACACATAGGATTTTTCTCTCTTTTATTCAATATCATGAATAGCAATGACACTGGGGACTCTCTAATGAAATCCACATCCATACAGCACATGTTCCGCTCAATTCAGTTTTTAAAATATAATTAGCTTTAGGACAATGACTGTGACCGTTTCCAATGTCACTGAACTGGAGGGCCAAGAAAAGATTTTTTTGACAGCATCAGAAGTGCCCAGTCGTGCCAGAGTGCAGGTTGCTGTGAGACCCTGGATGATGATGTCACAGAGGAATGCTCATTAGTCATAGTTAGATGAGCAGCATCATGACGGACTATTGTAAGTAATGCCCATATGTCAGCATCCAACATTCTGTCTCCACCAATGATGCATTATTTAGCCTTACTAATGCATTTTAAAGAGAGCACAAAGTCAGTAGAAAGCAGAATTGGATTTATAGTATCTACTTTGATGGGTGACAGTTGGTAGTGATATCTATCTATCTATCTATCTATCTATCTATCTATCTATCTATCTATCTATCTATCTATCTATCTATCTATCTATCTCTATCTATCTATCTATCTATCTATCTATCTATCTATCTATCTATCTATCTATCTATCTATCTATCTATCTATCTATCTATCCATTTCCATCCATCCAGGCAGTTCCATCCATCCTTACATCTATCTGTCCGTCCGTCCATCCATCCATCCATCCATCCATCCATCCATCCATCCATCCATCCATCCATCTAGTTTAATCCATCCATCCATCCATCCATCCATATATCTAGTTCCATCCATCCATTCATCCATCATCTATCTAGTTCCATCCATCTATCATCTATCTAGTTCCATCCATCCATCCATCCTCTGTCTGGAAGATAGGAAATCATATCATAATATGAATATAAGATGCTATAAAAAACTTGTCACAACTTACAAGATTAAATAATTCAAGCAGGGCCTGTATGTAGAAGCCCAACACCTCAAAATATAATAACAATAAATAAATATAGGTAATAATTATACACAAATGACACACCTAAGTAGGATGATAAAGCCATATTGGACCTGTTCAGTCAATAGAAATGTGGTTGTTCTAATTTAGTTGATTTTTTCCATTGTATTGTTTCCATCATTTTGTATAGTCTATATAGGACAGGTTAGAACTTATTATAAAGTGTATTATAAAGTATAGAAACGGGCCTAAATGACACCATTTCCCCCTTCTCAAGAACAAAGGTGAAACTCTGGCAATGTGTTCATGCTGTTCATTAGATCTTTTTAGAAGCATAGTGCTTTAATATGCATTTATGACACAGCTCACGCATCTTTCACTCAGTCTCCTAAAGACCTTGGCACTATATGAAACACATCCATCACTTCACATTTTTCAGATGGATTTACATCAGCGAATGGCCTGTTGAAGGTCAGCTGTAATCATGCCGCACTGGTGTGTGAGATGCACACAGCCATTTCGCAGTCCACCCTCGGCATCATCTCAAATCCAGACATCAGGTTTGAGACTTGCTTAGGTGTCCTCCGCTCTCATTCAGCAGGAAGGGCATCTATTTAGCAGCAGTTCATCTGTGAGATGAATCTGAGGGAAAGGTCAAATATCGCTTCATCAGAAACCTGTTTGGCCCTCACAGCTGGAGATGGGAAGGGACAGACGGCTGTATGTGCAAAACAAACTAGCCTGTTGGAGACTAATGAGAGGGAGAGGTGGGAAAACGGAGGTGAATGACAGAGGGGTAGGAAGGTTCAGTCCCCCAGCATTCAGTCATGTACCCAAAGCTCAGCTGAATACCAATGTGTCCATGCATGAGATTGAGAGACTAATATAAGGAATGTGAGCAGTGATCCATGTCCTTTATTTCCCTTTCTTTCTCCTCCTGCATTCTTACAAAGTTGAAATTAGTTTCCTGAATTAAACCTTTTTCTCTGTCTATTTTATATACATTATGTACACACACACACACACACACACACACACACACACACACACACACACACACCTGGGCAAGAAACAAAAAGGGCAAGCCCAAAATTGCTGAACACTAAGCTTTTAATTTTTTTGACCACAAAATCAGCAGGAACATTACAGCAAAATGTAAGCAACTTAATAAGCCATTGCTGTCTCAGAAAAACAACAAAGACTGAATGAAGTTTTTGGCAGAATATGGGAAGTTGTGTGTGGAAGTGATGAATCACAATGAAACACAAGTCCACACAGCATGACAAATAAAACAATATTTATTTATTTACATTTTATGGCTGAATTACTTATTACCTTTTCATAAACATACAAACCCCCTGCAGTTCCTTCACAAACCCCAGTTTTTCTCTTTCTTCCAGTTTTTGTCACATAAAGTGTGCGTGTGTGTGTGTGTGTGTGTGTGTGTGTGTGTGTGTGTGTGTGTGTGTGTGTGTGTGTGTGTGTGTGTGTGTGTGTGTGTGTGTGTGTGTGTGTTTATACAACAGTTTGTTCTGGTTCTCGAATTTGTTTGGCTGAGAGCTTTTCCAGTCATGCCATATTCTACTAGTGTCATCACGGGAACCATTTCACTGTTTGTATCACTCTGCTTGCAGCATTTCTCACAGAGAGTGTCATGGCGGATGAGCAAACAACCATAATTTTACAAATACTACTGTTGATGTTTCACTGAATGTAATTTTAAGAGTTTTTTAGGTGAGAATGTAGTTATTTAGACCTCAAATATCCAACTTGTATATAATATTAATTTGACGCTTTGTTTAGCCATTTTTGTAAATGTGAGCTCCAGACCATCAGCGGCTGGTCAGCGCTCATGTACCCGCAGAGAACAGCTTAATCTCAGCCAGTCCTTCGGGAATTTGCACTGGCTTGTATGTAGATAATGTTTAAACATGAGGTATAATTCATTTTGGGTATATCAAGTGGGCAATCTTTGGTCCTATTAATCTATAACTTGTTCAAGAGCAAGTTGATTTGGCCAAGGGCAAAGTTAATTTTCATAACTGAAATCCTGTACTATAACTAATGCTGATTGTACTTTTGACTGAACTGTTTGCTTGTTTATTTCATAATGAACACATTTTGTAAACTTTTATAATGGCTAATATGGTTTATTTAAATATTATTTTTCAATAAATATTATTTTATATAAATGACATGCCATATTTGTTATTGAGAAAGGATCCGTTAGTGCTTGTGATTTCGACTTCAGTGAAAGTTACATTATTACACCATTGGATGGTAGCAAAGTGAGTCCGGAACAAAGACTTTTATATTGTAAGGCAGAGGTCTTCATCCCTGCTCCTGGGGACCCAGGGTGCGTTCCATTTGACCGTAAGTGGACTGCGAAGTGGACTTCAGAGGGTATTCTGCCATCTTAAGTGAGATTCCAATCCAAAGGGAGCGAACATGTTCAGTTCGAAGGGCACTGTGAACGGCATAGGGAAGAAGGGAACATCGATACATCACTTCACAGGAAGTAGAGTGAAAATTACCCAACTGTCTTTGCACGTTGCATCACCTGTCTGAACTAATGACGGAGCAGAGCCGTTAGAGGAGTTTTTAAACAGCTCTGCGAACTATCTACGTAGTTTACATATGCATTTGAATATTCATAGTTATTTATAGAGTAATTATTATAGAGTATTATAGAGTATTTATGAATGGTTATGGCAATAACTGTTACATTCGCATATTATATTTTATGAATATGTTAACAAATTAAAAGTGTTGCGAAGCAGCTGAGGGCTGTCATTTTTTTATATTTTACTTTATTTGCCTCAGGAATGTTTACTATGCAGTTGAGCTTGGGAAAGAAAGTGAACAAGATGAGCCTGCTACCAAGACCATTGATTAAGAATACATTTATACACAGTTAATTTGATTTAGTTAGTTTGATTGTATTTCTTAGATACATACTGTGTGTTTTGTAAATGTATATACTTATTATATGGGTTTTAAATTTGAAAGTAAATTTACAATATAAATTTATTTTATATCATAATCTGTGCGACCCCATCTTTGCCTTTCTTTGATGATGTTGCAGGGCATTCCAAATGAGCGATTATTGTCAACGAAGTCCACTTCAACTGATATATCATGCTCAGGGAGTAGGGAGCAGTGAACAGTGCATAGGGACCCTGTCGAATGGAACGTACCCCCACTGTCCTGCAGAGTTTAGCTCCAACCCTAATTAAAGACAGGTGAAACTAATCAAGCTCTTCAGGATCACTTGTTGAAAATACAGGAGGCCAGTGTGCTGAAGCAGGTTGGAAATAAACTTTGCAGGACTGTGGGTCCCCAGGAGCAGGGTTGAAGACCTCTGTTGTAAGGGACTTAAGGTTGTAAACAATAAGACGTAACTTAGATTGACTAGTGCTGTCATGTCCCCATAACTGTTAAAAGGACAAAGACAAAGATATCGCTTTCCTCAGCAGGCATTCAAACTTATTTTGTGATTACGAATTTAAGATTGACCTGAGGAATATCAGCTAGATGCAGCAGTAATACTCATCCAAAAACATCAGATATAATACACTGACAGGGAACATTTTAGTAGATATTGCTAACAATATTTCTAGTTTTGCACATATTGTATACTTTACTCTCTAATGTTTTGATTGTAGTATTTATTCCTACTTAAAGGAACACACCGACTTTTTGGGACTTTGGCTTATTCACCGTATCCCCCAGAGTTAGATAAGTCCATACATACCATTCTCATCTCTGTGCATCCCATAACTCTGTCTGACGCACCCACCACTTGCCTAGTTTAGCACAAAGACTGGAGGTAAACGGCTCCAGCTAGCCTGCTGCTCAAAAAGTGACAATAAAACGCCAACATTTTCCTATTTACATGTTGTGATGTGTATTAGTTACATCGTGTACAAATCACAAGGTTACATGAGACAGCCATTTTATAAACGTATACATTACTGGGGACTATATTCTCATAAGGCGAAGCACTGCTACTTCTGCGGAGTGCGGAGTGATTTGCTCACAGCACCTGAGAAGCCCTGCGGAGAGTTCGCTCAGAGTTGGAGTTGGAGTAATAGAGTCAGCAATTACTACATAGTTTACAGTCATGGGTGTTCGCTGTATTGTAAAGAACTGCTACAATAAACAGGGGAAAAATAAAATTATATTTCATAGAATTCCAATCCAAAACACTGACCTGATGAATCTATGGCTGCTTGCTCTGGATATAGATCCAAACACACCTGTAGCCATCATTGGCTCCTTGTGTTTTTAACTGTGAATTTGCACTGTCCATGGAGCGGACCTGTTTACATTTCACTGCCGGTTGTATATTCTGTATATAACTGTGTATGTGACAAATAAAAGTCTTGAATCTTGAATCTTCTGGATTTTGGTTTGATACCAAGTAAAAATCCTCTGACAGTTCCTCAAAGTCAGCCATGATCAACAGTCACGTTCGTTACTAGCTACGTAGTCACGTTGGTTTTGTTGACGGAAGTAACAACAGTGCTTCTCCGATGCTGCGAGCAAATCACTCCGCAGAAGTAGCAGTGCTTCGCCTTCTGAGAATATAGTCCCCAGTATGTATACGTTTATAAGATAGATGTGTCTCATGTAACCTTGTGATTTGTACACAATGTAACTAATACACATCACAACATGTAAATAGGAAAATGTTGGCGTTTTATTGTCACGTTTTGAGTAGTAGGCTAGCTGGACCCGTTTACTTCCAGTCTTTGTGCTAAGCTAGGCTAGCGGTGGGTGCGTCAGACAGAGTTATGGGATGCACAGAGATGAGAATGGTATGTATGGACTTATCTAACTCTGGGGGATACGGGGAATACGCTAAAGTCCCAAAAAGTCAGCATGTTCCTTTAAAATGGTGTTATATTGAGCAGCTACAGTGCTGATCAAGCCGAACTCCATTCAGAAAACCAGCGTTTTAAACATCATTTCCCCTTTTCATTTTATGGACAGGCCTGACAAAACATGTATTTATAGTTTATACAAATAAACAGAATTCACTTGTTTTGGCATGCTTTTGATCCATTCATTGGAATTAAGTCACAGCAAAATCAATAGATACACTGTATATTTATTGGTATTGGTATTGCACTACTTATGAAACTGCCCCTGGCCTGAGACAGATGAACAGTTGGTGTCCGAGAAACTGAGAAATCCTGGCAGCGACCCTAGCTAGCAGGTTATCAAACTGGGCTGGGCACCCGTCATCCTCAAGTAGTGCTGGAAGCAGCTGCCATCCAGGCGCAGTTTTTGGAGAAGACGGTGAAATTCTGAGAATTCAGTGGAGAATTCGGACCCCAATGGAAAAAATCTCATTGGGCTATTTTTGACTGGTCAACAACAGGTACAGAGCAGCAATAGTAGTTACCTCATAGTAACATAGTTGATGACAGACAAAATGGCTAAAAGAAATGTTGTTATTGATGTGTGTGAAGACACTCATTGTTCAATGTTTTTATTTGCGCGAGTGTTGCGAAAAACAAGTAATCCCACGATTAATGCAAGGTGAATATTCACTTCTCTTTTGGCACCATTTGGCTGCAACCCCTTTAGCAGAAACTTAATCACGATACAGCACTAGCCTTAAGTACCTTATTGCTTTTATAAAATGGTTACCACACAATACAAATATTAAAGCCAAAAAATATGTATCAATGCAACTTTTATGAAGTAAAATCACTAAAAAGTCTTCCATGAACAGCAACAGAAGTTGCATTATTACACCATTATATGACGGTAAAGACATGTATTTATGAGATAGTCAGCCAGTAGTAAAGACTTTATATTGAAAGGACTGAAACTTGTTGTGAACACGGAGGAGCAACACGCAACTGACAAATGCTTTGACTAGCATTGTCAGTGTAAGGTTACAGGGAAACCCCTGAACTGTTAAAAGGACAAGATATCGCAGAGAGCATTCAAACTGTTTTTTTAACATGAACAGGACTGACCTGAAGGAAAATGCTATATCCATTTTATAAAATAAAATAAGCTTCAATGAAGCTGTGCGCTATGGCCTGTGGTCTCGTGCATGTGGCCGAATCACAGTCCTGCTGATATAAAGTAATATTTGGAACAACATGAGTGTGAATAGATGACAACATTCTGGAAATCTTTTTGGATGAACTATTTCTTTAATTCAAATAGTAGATGAAGTTTTAAAATAAAGCTGAGGTAAAATTTCAAGCATGAGAATGATAAAATGGTAATGACAGCATTTTAATTATGAGTTAATACAGATCATTCTGTGATTAATGTGCAGCATACTCCCATTGATATTGTCTTGCCTGTGGTGTCGCTTTGCCTACAGCTGTCTGTATCTCCTTCATCTTGTTAAAGAAACCAATACTGCAAATGTAATGTCTGCATGTTCATATGCACATTTGAATCCAGAAGTGATCAAATAGGTTATTGTTGTCAAGTCAATGAAGTCATAAGAACACAATGCAACAACAAATCTCTAAAATGGGCTTAGCAAATCACATAGGTTGCGAGTCTCTTTCTTTTAGTGTCAGCATGTTAGCAGATGGTAAACTATTCAGAAAGTATGCCATATGATTTATCATCGCCTAGGTGCATTATCATCACAAAGTCCTACATGCCACATCTATAAGGCTGCACAGATATCCCATCAGGCAGGGTTTAGACAAACATAATGCAATTTATTTTTCATCTCTTCAGTTCTAACTTCTCTTGTTTTATCAGATTCATTGAGTATTTTTCTGGACCTAATGTAAAAACTCCAGGAGCTATGTTGTCTTCTGCTACCTGTTTTATTCCTCTCTTTCTCAGCTGCTAGTGTCCTTCTAGTGCCCTTCTTCTGCTCCCTTTATCTCCTCAGAACATCTGCCTTGGCGGCAGGTTGCAGGTGGCGGTGGAGTGGATGTCCCCTGGCTCCCTTACAGTCTCTTAAGCGTCTGTCTTGTACTGATCCCTGGACACCCTGAACTGCTGACCCTCACTTTATGTCCTCACTCTTGACTCTCCCTTTGGCTGGCTGCAGTGCCATCCTGCTTTGTTTACTGTGAAGTTAGTTAGGAATATAATGGAGTAGATTTACTTCTAAATAGCGATGTCATGTGCCGATCTCAAGGATTGGTACCAAGGCCGATTTAAACTTTTTTTTAACTGATCGGTATTGGCTATCCTAAGCCCGATCCTTTATTTTACATCAGATGTCACACAGATGTCATGCAGTAGGTGGCGGTATGCACCTTCAAGTGTGTTTGCCAACCACCATTAAAGGCTCACTGAAGTGCCTTGAAACGTGCAGAATTATTTAATGGCCCTGTCCCAAATGGCACACTTCACGTGCACTTTTGGACTTGTGGACTTAGAATGGCCGTAGGGTGTCCCATTCGTCATTTAAGCTTAAAGAAGGGGGCTCGTGAGCGCCCCCCTTGCGGCTGCTATGCACCCTCGATGCGCACTTCAGCTGAGCCTGCAAGTTGGCAGTCAAAGCGGCATTACGTTGTGAAAGTGCGGACTCAGAGGAAGACCGTGAGGGTTTAGGGTGCCATTTGGGACAGCGCCAATGTGTCGACGTAATTTCCAGTGAAACAGGAAGACAGGGTGGGACATGTCGTACAGCTCCTCACATTTTTTTTTTTTTAAATAGCCAAAAGTGTACTTGAAGTGTGCACCAAGCACTAGAAAAATACAAGTTTCGGATCGGGACTCTGTATAGGCAGATACTCAATATTCAATGACTCAGATTGGATCGGAGCAGTGGCGTAGGCAGAATTTTACTTTCATGCGGGGGTGGATATTGTGCAGTGGGGGCATACATGTGCCACCCGCAAATTACGCCTATGCTTTCAGTTAAAATAACAGACTCAATATTCAGGTAATTTCAATCTTATTTTCTTTGATCCTATTGAAAAAATAAATCATAGAACACACCTTGTAAAACTACCACATCTCAGTCACAAACGTGCCCAGTCAGTGTCACTGTCAACATAACCCAAAACTGTAGCTACAACCTGTCCACATACAAACATGAGCAGTGGTCACAACACACGTTAGACACTTTATTTCCACTTTTCAAATATATTCTTCATTTTTATTGAAAATAATCGCCTTTCTGATCTGATATGTGATAGTAAAAGGAAGTAGAACGAGTTCGGCAAAAGGTGGATTCAAAACCTCGGGTTGAATTGCGTCAAAACTTTATGCCACACACCTTACCCCTACCCTATCACTACTGATAGTTCCTGACGGTGTGTTACCGGCTTTACAGAATTAACCCATGCTTGGAAGTGAAAAGTCTTAACAATACTTGCGGACTGATGGATGGGTTCTCTCCCACGTCAGTGCAAGTTTTTAAGTCCTTTTTATAGAATTTTGCATCGCTGCTGTTTATCTATCACACAACTGCAAATTATAGGCTAAGTGATTAGGCAAACACACTTCATGAATTCACAGGCGCGACATGCATGAGACAGCCTGACACCTAATTGCCTAACACAGCTGTCAATCAAACTCATCAAGCATTATGCAAAAACCATAGACTGTAAAAAAAACACTCATCATAGTGGGTGGCCCGTCTGCTGGCTACGCCCCTAGATTGGAGGCACAAAAAAACTTGATTGGGACATCACTACTTCTAAATATCAGCTTTACATTTAGCCACTCTCAGTTTAGATGACATCCAATTCATGAAGTTCCATGAAGTTTCAAAATTCCCACCATATTCAACCATATCTCAAATCATGTGTTGTGCTTAATGTCCTTCTGTGGTGGAAATTACATATGTAACACTTTTGGAATAAAATGTCTCACTCTTTTGTTTTGTTAAGACTAATGTTGCAACTAGCAGTTTATCCATCTTAAAAATTCACAAATAATATTTTCGCACTTTTTTATAAAGCTGACAATTACAGCTGGATTGGAAATGATGCATAAATATTCTGCTCATAAGTGATATGTTTAATTTTCTTCACACATCCATATATATTATGTATTTAGTTTACCTATTAAGTTTACTGATATTGCTGTATTTTATTTGGTAATAAATAAAATTAAAATGTTATTAGTGTCACCATTATGTTCTGTTAGTTTCATTATCATGGACTCATGTTCATCATGTGTTCCTTTGTTCAGTTTTCCCACTGCTCGTTATTAGTTCATGTGTCAGCTGTGTTCTATTCATCATCCTCATTTGTGTTTGCTATTTAAAGGGGTCACGAACTGGCTTTTTAAAATAATTTTATACTGTTGTCTGAGGTCAACTTATGACGTTTGTGTGGTTTTTACATTCAAAAACATCATAATGAATAAGTAATAGGCTATTTTCTACCCTGGTTTTGAGCCTCTCTCATGGAACGCTCGTTTTTATGGGTGTGCCGCACTGAAGACATATAATAATAATGGATAATTGCATATTATAATGAGCTTCAGCTCCCCCCTCAGTAAGCGTGTGGGAAAACGACAGTCGGAATGATTTGTCCCACAGGACTCGCAAAATGTCTTTATCAAACAAACACAATGACTTATCGCTCGTCCACCCGCAATTAATTGGAATGTTATTTTTTTATTACTTGGCCCACCCGATTGGTAGATATAACCACGTACCGTGCATCTCTCACACACACACACACACACACACACACACACACACACACACACACACACACACACACACACACACACACACACACACACACACACACGCACGCACAAGCCTCACTTTGCTAAGTTATGTTCAGTTAGACACATACACATAATCAATAGATATCAAATCTGTAAAAAAGCCAATACTATTACATATAAAAAAAAATGTTTTACTCACATAAGTGTATTTCTTCATTCATTCATGTAATCTCATCCTGTCTGCAAATCCAGTCTCTTGTTTACAAACGAATCCGTGGTGAAATGAAGGAAGAAATGTGCAATGTCTTCCCCATGTGAGCTGGTCACAGCCTGGCACATTTTGAGATCTCTTGTTTGCTGGGCCTGGTGTCAATAAAAGCTTTTCTTTGACTAACAAGGAAGTTTTCCGCTCTGAAACTTACAGGATATTCTTATATTACCATGACCTTTTATATATCAAAATCTCAAGGGAAAGTTGATTTTGCATTTCATGACCCCTTTAAGTTTGTCCCTCACTTTCATTCACCGTTATGTTGTGCTTTTTCGTTTACCTGTCTTGAATGACCTGAGATTAAACTACGCTTTGAAAGTTATTCATCTGTCTTCGTCTGTCTGCCTGCAAGCTAACTGATTTAACTGTGAATTAGGGGCACAAATATAAAAAAATTTTTGGTAATACTTTATTTTACATTGTCCTTGTTACCTATGCTACATTTACTGGCCATAGTAATAACAGTAAATTATGCATAATTACATGCATTTAACTCTCAACCTAACCCTATAAGTACATGTTGTTAATTAATATTACTCTGTACTTAAATATATTCATACTGTAACAATGACACCTTAAAATAAAGTGTAACCCTTTTTTAGTTTATATCACTCTGATATTCAATAAGCCATTTATGGTGAAACATGTGGCTGGATGGGCTAATTCCCCCCTTATAGGGCCCTTTGTGTTCTTAATTCAGGCCTGGCAACAGTGGGAACAATTTAAATGGGAACCATGTGTGCATTGGATTGTGAAAAATGGATGCATGTGATTGAAGGGAGTGATTGAAAAGGATAATTTTGTTAATATTAATGGTTGGATTTACGATATTTAATGATCCTTCTAATATTCCTTTAACAAATGTCCAAAAGCCTCCAGCTAAAAGCACAGATAAAACATCTGTAAGGCAGTCTGTTCTTAAGACTTCCAAGAGAAGTGAGAACAGAATAGTAAAGATGTTTCTCTTGAATATATCCAGTTAGTAGAGTAGACCCAACACCATAACAGATGATCTTTTTTAAATTACAATGCTCTTGTAGATTATCCTGTAGAGTATGGACCCTTCAATTTTTACCCTTAAAAGTACAGGTATAACATTTACAAAAAAATATCTAAAACATTTGTTCCTGTTCTGTTTCCCTCAATCCCCTGTGTGACACAACCACAAAGATTTTAGATCAATACAACAAGATGCTGAGTATTGTGCACTTTCTTTAGGTGCAGGGGGCTGGTCTCCGCTGGACAGCGATCATTACCAGTGGCTGCAGGTCGACCTGGGAAGCAGAAAACAGGTCACAGCCATCGCCACGCAGGGTCGATATAGCAGCTCTGATTGGACAACACGCTACAGGCTGCTCTACAGTGACACAGGCAGAAACTGGAAACCATACCATCAAGATGGCAACATCTGGGTGAGTATCATAATAATTCATATACTGTTATTTTTAGTGTAGGATACTATTGTTCAAAGGTTTGTTAAGATTTGATTCTTCAATGTCCAATGTTGGGTGTCCTGCACCTCAGCGACCTTCAACCCGTGTCCGACTCTCTAGCATTTAGGCCACAACCGCCCACTGTTTATTTGAAATAAAAATCTTTTGTAACATTTGAAGTAAATAGCCTTTGTAACTTACTGACTCCAAACTTTTGAATGGTAGTGCCTGTGGCAAATGTAACCTATTTTAAAGATTGTATATAAAGGATAAAAAAAAAAATTTCTGAGAAAATTTCAAACTGGCATTTCAAAAAAGTTTTCTGACTCTTCTTGATAATAGTGTTCTTGTACTTTATACTGACACCTAGTGGTTTGGATACATGAGGTTTGTTTACTAACGGCTGTTGCTTCAGACCAAATCTTTTTGGTTGTCTTTTGTTTCTTTTGGTTTGTCTCCGTTTGCTTGTTTTGTTTACATGTACTTATTTTAGTTTTTTATCTTGCGCACTGGCTAAAATGTTATATTGTAAGTTGTGGTAACTTTCAAATAAACGCTTTGTCATTGTCATGTGTTTTTGACATGGCAGCTTCTTTGAGTTGGTGACCCACTTTATGTAAAACAACTTTTTCTAGAAGATTGATCTGACATGTCATTCATGTCATTTGTATACATCAATTTAATCTGATTTTCTTTTAAATCATACTTTAATCAAATTGCTGTTCAGTTGTTTTTTTTTACATTTTTTTTTTTAAATTAGACAGTATAATCTTTAATTTGTGGAATGTTATGACATGAATTACAAAATTAAATCAAGATTCAAGATTGGTCCTTGACATATTCGTAAGGCATTGTGGTTATCGTGGCAGGATGTTAGCATACCTCTTCCACATACTGAGCTCACCAAGGACGACTGAAGATCAATGAGTCAAGAGGATGCCTTGATTTCTTCCTGGGTGCTTTAATCAACAGTAAGCAATCAAGGAAGCACTTAGATCCAGAGAAAGACGGTTTCACAGGCTGATTTCAGGCTGATGTACCACTGTGCTTAGTACCCACAGCAGAGGGGAGTGGAATTATTACTGGACCAACCAGTGATCCACACAGGGTGGTCTTAAAGGGGAAATGTTGTTGTCTTTTTTCCTGCACCACCAAAATGTGGCTCTTGGAAATTCTCAGTTCACTTCAGATGATTTCATCATTTGATCTATCCAAATTTGACTTAGAGTCTAGATTTTAGAGTAGGTAAAACAGTTCAAGTTTTCAAAATGAGTCCTAAACACTTGGAAGAAAAGATTCTATATATTCTGCTTCTCTTGATTAATTAAAAATTATTGTTGCGATATTTGCCCAGCTGATTATTTGTCCCGAAAACTTTTATTTTTTATTTAGACATTTCCATTCTCTTTCATTGGCAACAAGCATCCACTATGATTCATGCTTGGGGTCAAGAGAATAAATCCCCCAAACGGGGCTTTTCTTTTAAAAGGATGAATTTTCTGCCCATTGTTGTACTTAATCTTGCACACACTGATGATCAGACAACAGCGAAAAACATGTATGTTGAAGTTTAGCGATTGTGCAATTCTAATGAAAGCTTTATAGAGCCAATCTGCTGTAAATCTGTGAGCAAAACTTATACACCGAAAAGGCGTAATATCATGACGACTGACAGGTGAAGTGAATAACACTGATTATCTCTTCATCACGGCACCTGTTAGTTAGTGGGTGGGATATATTAGGCAGCATTGTGTCAGTGAACATTTTGTCCTCGAAGTTGATGTGTAAGAAGCAGAAAAAATGGGCAAGCGTAAGGATTGGAGCGAGTTTGACAAGGGCCAAATTGTGATTGGCTAGACAACTGGGTCAGAGCATCTCCAAAACTGCAGCTCTTGTGGGGTGTTCCCGGTCTGCAGCAGTGGTCAGTATCTATCAAAAAAGTTTCCCAAACATAACTTGCATTTGACAGCTATATCCTAATCTATAAGTATTTCTATTGTGCACAAAGGCTATCAGTTGATTATCAAAAATAATCATTTGTTGCAGCCCTAGTGTTCACAAGCTTCAGCTGAGGTTTTCAGTGAATTATGACTTAAGTCTGTTTCTTCATGCAAAGCTGTGGCTTCAGAAGACTGTATAAATCACAGAAGTACAATGGACTTCTTTTAATATGCTTGTGTCAGTTTTGAAAACTGACAGTAAAAGTGTATAGAAAACAACAGCTCATACTTGCTTTGTTTTCCACAGAAGACAGAAAATATTACAGGATTTGAATGACATGATAAAAGTTTAGCCTTGGGTAATTTTATCTGCTTGAACATGTTGAATATGATGCCAGAGTGACATTTAAAAGTCATTTGAAAAGTCATGTGAATCAAGAGTAACGTTTTGGTGGTGCATGATAAAAGTCTGTAGAGTGACTTTTCTTTATGAGAGCATGATGGATCCACTTACTATATTCACAACAACCTCTGTTCTGTCAGGACCACTATCGTCAAATATGATTGATTGACTATTAGCATACAGTTTGGATTGGCGGTATGGTTCTGTTCTGGACAAGAACTCCCTGCGCATCCATGCAGCCTAGCATGGATAAGAGCAGGGAGAGCAGCGATAACCCCCCTTGGGGTGAACAGAACAGAACCAACATGATCTATTGCAGATATCATTAATGTTGATATTAAATGTACAAAATAATTCAGGAATTTAGTCTGATTCAAGGGGAATTAGAATACCAAATCCTGACCGGGGACCTGGGGATGGAGGAGGGTAAATGAGCTCTGGAGAAACGTGATAGCTGCTGATAGTACTAAGGAGCTATATATGTGTATGCTGTGATAGACGTCATATTCCTATAGGTAGATGTGATCCGCTGACAGACAGCTGATGCGAGTTTGACTAACGTGACCTGCCAGAACTGACACTATACGCTTGATATTTACTGCTTTACATCACCTTTAGTGTTTTGATGAGTGTTCTTCCGACTGCTTTTGTCTTTGCTTTCAACAAGAAGCCTTTACATGGGGAATGTAAAAGGTAAAGCTGAGGACATTAGCCTGGTTTCCATCCAATGTTTTTTTGGAAAAAAGTTTACAGCATTCAAAATGTTTGCAAATATAGGTAATGGAAATGCTAATTATCTCTGTGTTGACACAATTTCCATTTAACTTGTGAATAAATTGTTGATACTTAATGCCAAGCATAAAAAAAAAAACTTGTTTGGAAACACTATTAGAATAGGGATGTGACGAGACACGAGATTGGGTTCACAAGAACAAGACAAGATTTTTACCTAGTATTTTTAAGATCCTCAATGATGAAATGCATGACTAGAAAATTTTTTGCAGGTGCATTTGAAATGTTTTAACTAATCAACTTGTAATGAATGTCATTTCAGTTCTACTTTCTGAGTATGAATTATCATATGCAGTAAAAGACAACAATACTCAAGCACTGTAAAGGTTTTGCCAAAAACTCAACTGACTGGCTTCTCTCCTCTATGATTGTCTCTTCAGACCTTAGAACTGCACATGAGTTTCTTTTGACCTCCTTCCCACAAATTGATCATAGATATTAAGTGCAAACAATAACCATAATCAAAGTACTCAATATTCAAAGTGCAAATAGAAATTTTTTCTTTAAGCATGATACAGAGCTAAGAGATGGTTACAACTAGATGGCTTTCATATTGGGAGATATTCGCTTGCCTCAGGGAGCCGCTTTCAAACAGTGCTAACGTATTGAAATTGCGTTTGAATACGCATTCCCATTTACTTTCAATTTCGTGATCATGTGTACTCTGTGAATAGGGAGCGGTGGTGCTGAACACACATTTTAAAATATAAGTCTGACACTTCTGCTGCACAACGAATCCTCCGCCACGGTCTAGTCCACTAACACGTAACACATGCTCCTAACACACGCTTGTCTTCTCGTCACGTGATCAGTGCTGCGCACAAATGGTACCATGTCGCAAAGATCGTATTTACGAGTTGAACGCACTTGAACGCCACCACGAAGTCATAAATACCAGTGGGAAGTTCAGCCCCGATCTGGGGTGCGTTTCCCGCAGAACGACTACCATAGTTTGTTGCATCGTTGAAGAAATCAACTAGCTAGTCACGACTGTTTCCCGAAACCGTACTGTCGCAAATCTGTCGTTCAACCACGTTAGTTAATGATGTCACGTAGGTGATGGATTAATAACTGCTTTTAATTAATTATTTTGAGATCGAATTCATGCTAGATTTTTTGCTATAAATTATGGACATGCGTTCTTACGTACTAGAGCACGTACGCACATGCACACTCTTCAAAAAAGGTGCTTTAAATCTCTTGACAAACTAAGACATAAATGACATTTGTATGTATTTGAAATAAAATATATAGATTGTACTAAATGTCAGCTTGCTTATTTTGCTCAAGATAAGGATTTATTAAGTCCACATGTTATACAAACAAGAAACTATGCTTCTAGCCACAGGTTGAGAGCTGTCGTTGCAACCACACAACTTTGCGACGCTGTTTGCGAATGTTCATTGGAACTATGGTTTCGGGAAACACAGATTCGTTGAGCTATGCTGATAACGACAGAACTTGCGACCATAGTTGGCTAACGATGCTTTTGGGAAACGCACCCCTGTACAATTTGGGGGCGTGTCAGTGAGAAACATGGCGGAATCAATGGATGCAGCATCTGTAGTTGAATATAACGGGTATTTAGCAGTGACACTGTCAGGCTTTGTCATTTACAACAAAGTAAGCTAGCATTGTAATATAACAATTAGCCTAATATAATGATACCATTTACAGTAGCTTCATAGATTAAAAACGTAAAAGATTAAAACTCACCTAATGCACATTCTTTGTTCTTCATTTTCTATAAGCAGAGTTAACAAATCTTGCTGTATTTTCGTGAAATTCATTAAAAGAAGGTGCACTGCCATCTTGCTGCGACCAAAGAGACTTGAATGCACATGATGTCGTAAACACGACTTCTCACCTCATAAATACAAACATCCCAAGAGGAATTGAACGCACCGTATGTATGTACGACTCAAACAGCTCATTCTAGATGAGCTGATGAAATTGAAGCGGCTGTTATCCACCTGAATTAAATAGTTTTTATTTCTATAAAAAGCAGAACTAGAGTGGAGGCATAATGTAAACATAGCACTGGCATATTCTATGCTAACTTCACCCTCAAAAAATCCGTCATGACCAGGTCATGACAATATGACGCGAGACAGCTTTTCAGCTCTACGAGATCTCGTCCCACCCGTTAATGTGTAATATTTATGAGGACCTATTGACAGAAATGCAATATAATACAGACAACTGTTTTCAGTAGTGTATAAAGAACTTACATAATGAACCGTTATGTTTTTATTACCTTAGAATGAGCCATTTCTATCTACATACACCACGGGTCCCCTTGCAGTGAAGTCGCCATTTTGCGCCGCCATGTTTCTACAGTAGCCCTAAACAGACAATCTTCTCTACAGAGCACTAGCTACTCTCTGCTGTTTCAAACGGCTACATCTTTGTCCTGTGTCGACCATGTGCTCCGAAAGGGAGGGGTGTATGGCAAGGCGTTTTGACTTTTATTCACATGATTTGAATTCTTGATATCAACGATTCAATATTCACTAGTTAAAATGCTAATTCTTGATATCAACAATTGAATTTCAACTAGTAAAAACTCTAATTCTTGATATCAGTAATTGTATTTTCAGTAGTGAAATGTCACCATAGGCTGCCATTCAAATGCAGTTGTTGATATCAACAATTAAATTCTTGATATCACAAATGCTAATTGTTGATATCAAGAATTTAAATCCTGATATCAGCAATTGAATTTGAATGGCAGCCTATGGTGACAGTGAGCGGTGGGCTGTTGCAATTCCTCACCTCTAGATGCCACTAAAATGTACACAGTGCACCTTTAAGTAGGGCTGTCAAAATTAATGTGTTAATATTGCAATAATAAATAAATTCAGTTTAACGTAAAAAATTAACACATCCATTTTTCCTGTTATCCTTTGTCTGCACTACAATATATGATCATGGTATCATTCATTCATGTGCTATTAAACTATTTAAGCGTGATAAGACGCAAAAAAGAAACTAAAATCTGTACTTGCATGCTGTCTGCAAAGCAAAGTCTGCATGCCACAGTCAAGTTTCCATCCAGGTTTTGTTATCGACAAAGTGAATATTCGTTAAAAAGGTTTGCAAATTTTGCTGTCTCCAGCCTGTTTCCATTCAATTGGCCCTTTACCGCTAGAATGTGCATAATTTCATCCCTAAAAAATTGCATTGTCGCATAAGTTTTGTTATATCGCTTCCATACATAATTTCGCATATATCTCATATCTTTCACACCTCAAAAATGTGTAAAATGTAGTGGAGTACCATTGAAATTCGCTAGTTTACGGCTTACTATTTTCGCAAGTAATATTATTATATTAGTAAATATTAGGAAATATCAGAAGACAACGTTGAAGTGGAGCAGCTAACTGCCTTTGTGACAAAGCTAATGGGTTTGGACACAGAAATTAAAAAATGAAAAATATTTTAGGGTCCAAAAAAAGATTGGTAGGCCTACAGTAAAACATTCAGTTTTTGCATATAGCAACAACCTTTAACATAAACTACCCTTGAACATGCAAGAGTGTTATGGTTTGACATGGCCATGAACACATATAGACTAATTCAGATCATTCGTAACAAATAAAGTTATTCGTTCTGGTTTCAGAGTTCAGAAACATCAAATCAAATCATCAAATTGCTGCTCAAAGCGTTCTTTATTATCACATGACAATTCTAAAATTCGTTTTTGGGTTCAAAATAAAATTGGAAACAATACCAAATTATATTGCATATTGAGAAATTTTATTTATAAAAGTATACAATTATAAGTTTAATTTCATGGTTCATGACAACAGACTCATAATATTGACAATTTTATTTATTCAAATGTAGAAGTTATTTGTTATTTACAGTTTAATTACAGAAGAATGTGCGATTTAATTAGTTAATTTTGTCAAACGACAGCACTAAATTTAGGTAATGGCGAACGTAAAATGTGCTTGTATTTTAAGAAGTTTATTCCATGTAATTTTTTGACAGTAACTGATTTACTGTAATTTGACAATCCGTCTGGAAACTTTGCTGCCAGAATTTTTTAAACACTTTTTTTTCCTTTTAACAGTATATGTCGAGAAAAAAAAATAGTTTGGAAACACTTTAAAGAAGTTTAATGCAAATAAATTTGGGTGTCACATAACAGAATTACACATTAGTTTCTCGATAATACATGCTTTATTCAAAAGAAAATCCGACATCACAAGTATTACCACCTCAGCTCTCAGGCGTTTCCTATCATTAACCCTCCTTGCATTCTGCTCTACTGACACTTTTGAACTCTTTTGGTTTCCATAAGGGAATGGATAAGGGAATGAAGCTTTTTTTCTTCCAGTTCATCTCTAGAACATTTATAGGTCACAGTGCATTACTGTTTAATGCTGGCTAGATCAATAGTTTTCGAACATTAAGAAGGCCGAGGTGGGAATTACGAATCGTGTCGGTTGCTAGCAGTATAAGATTGGGCATTCAGTATCAGTGAACTGTTTTCTACAAGACTGACAAGAGTAATGCAAAGCAAAGGCGAACAAACTCTTCATTACAGCCCTGCTAAATTAGCTTGATTGGGGGGCATGTGTTTTTACATTCAGTTTGAAATCTGATTGCATGCCCCCTCTTGAAGAAATTCACCACTCAAGGATAACCAGTCTACCAATCATGGTTTCAGTATTAAAGCAGCAATCAAAAGTAGACTTTCAAAACATCCAGAGTCCAATTGATTTATATGCAGTTCAGTTTTGGACTGGATAATTTTTTCTTCTCCTGAATAATCACATTTTGGACCCTGCCTTTAATTATTTTCCTTTGACAGGCTTATATGCTTGAATATTAATTAAGGCCTTTTGTGTTGTTAATGAATAATGGCTTTGTTGTGCTTTTATATGGCATGTGCAGGATTTTTAGCATTTTGTTCTGGTTTGTGGATGTGTTTATGTGCATTTTGAATAGCTTTACATTTATTTTGAGACATTTTTCAATCATGCTGTAACTATCCACCCCCCTAAATAAGTTCAGGTTAAATGCCAGTTCAGCTTAAGGATTTGACAATGAGAAGAGATAGGAAAAGTGTACACTAGCGTGCAAAGTAACAGTCATATGCAATTTATCACAAAATGACAAACTGCCATGTATTGTGCTGAAATATGATGTCCTATCCTTTTAACGCTATATGTTCACATCATCAGTGAAGTTGCTCTCTGACCCAGCAATACATCTAATATTGTGCCGTTACTTGATCCCTGATGTGAGATAAATGAGTCGACAATGATTTCTGTTTACCTCCGCTTCTTAAATGTGATGTTGGCAAAGGAACCGTTTGGGATTTATGACATGTCAGAGTCGCAATATTGCTCAGAATAAAATGTTCGCTTTATGTCCATGTAATTCATTTCTACTGCCATGTTTGTTGTGTTCATCAGGGAAAGGAGAAGACATCCCTGACATGGTTGTTTATCTAGGTCGGACTTAGTTATGGAATAATAATTTACCTCAGATTGTACAAAAGATGAGCGAATGTATTTCTTTATGAAAAGCCATTATTTCAGGAATGGCAAGGAATGGTAATTTGTCTTTTCTTTAGCTGTGTTTTGAAATGTGTTTGTACTGGTTGAGCACATCTCTGCCCTTTTTAGATGTACTTTTTAGTCTGCCCTGTTAGATAGATGTAGGGCTCTAAACGTTTGACAAATGGCTTCTCAATAGTAATCTAGTAATCCAACAACTTGTTAATTAGTATGTTTCTTTTTCCCTTTTTTTTTTTTTTTTTTTTTTTTTTTTTTTTTTAATAATAAAGAATATGTGATATTTTTAGTGGTGGTGCTGTAATTATCATGCTGACATTAGTGTGTGTTGGATTGTTTTTATGGTAAAACCCTCTTGGAGAAATTCTGTTTTTAAATTTAGTTGGTCTACTTCTGTTCAATTACACATTAAATTGATCAAAAGTGACAGTGAAGACACAATTTCTATTTCAAATAAACGCTGTTCTTTTGAACTTTGTTGATCAAAGAATCCTGAAACAATGTGTCACTGTTTCCATTAAGCAACACAGATGTTTTAACCATTGACAATAAGAAGTGTTATGAGCACCAAATCAGCATATTAGAATGATTTCTGGAAGGTGATGTCATGTGACACTGAAGACTCTCCAGTCTAATGGCGATGGGAATTCAGCTTTTGTCATCACAGGAATATATTGCATTAAAAAAATATATTAATATAGGAAAAAGTTATTTTAAATTGAAAAAAAAAAAAATCAAATAAATCCAGTCTTGGTGAGCATAAGAGACTTAAAAAAAAAAAAAAAAATTGTACTGACCTCAAACCTTTGAATGGTAGTGTATTTATATTTTGTGATATTTTTTAGCAGTGGTGCTGTAATTAGCAAGCTTATGATTTGAATTAGTGTTTTGGATGGACTGAAAACCCTCTTGGAGAAGATGTGTCTAAATGTATCTCCTTTAAAGGACATTGCTTTTGCTGTTTAGTTGCATATCGTGTTGTCTTTGTGTGTTCTGTCATGAGTGTTGTCAAGTTAAAATGCATCCACACAGGTGGACCACACTTATATAAACAATAATCAATAATATACAATAAAATAATTAAAATAAATAGTGTGTGTGTGTGTGTGTGTGTGTGTGTGTGTGTGTGTGTGTGTAAATTCAATGTGTTCTTTTTAACATAAGTTTAAAATGTATATATAATTGCATGTTGCCATATGAACAACCAATAAATTAGTAGTAATAGAAAAATTACTCTGAACAGTTCTCTTAGAAAGTGAAATTTCAGGTAAGACTTCCTTTTAGTTTAGAGTCCAGTTCTCACTATTAACTAGTTGCTTATTAACATGCATATTACTAGGATATTGGCTGTGTATTAGTATGTATAAAGCACATATTAATGCCTTATTCTGCATGACCTGAAACCTACCCAATACCTAAAATTAACAACTATTAACTATTAATAAGCAGTAATTATGAGTTTATTGAGGCAAAAGTCATTAACTTGCTTGTGAGTTGTTTCTTTACATTCTGTAGTCACTTAAGATTTGATGTGTTAAAGCAGATATATTTTTACTCTGTGATGCTTAGGTTTATATATGTTCAACATCTAACTCTAATTGATCAGATTTATTGAAACACCTCCACAACAATTATCTTGTCTTTCAGTCTCTCTCTGAAGCACTGCATGATTTATTTCCTGAGAAAGATTAACAGACTGTGAAATAATTGCTCTGATCCTTTCAAATTATGGTTACAATGCAAGTAAACCGACTAACTACATGATCTTATTCGACACAAGTGTACTTTCAGTGGTGGTCAAGTATTACTGTAGGCTATTTAAGTTCTGATTTGGTTCACAAATAACAATTTGTGAACTGGACTGATCCAGTTGTTTCTGAGTGAACAACTCATTGATTCAGTTTTCAGGATAAATTGAGCAGAGCTTGAATGTGCGTGCAACTGATAAAAAAAAAGTTACTAATGAATTTTAGGATTGATTATAGCCAATAAAATCATATTTAGGTCATAAACTGTGTGTTTGCATAGCTTTTTGCCCCTTGTGACGTCTGTACATTGTAATTTTACTTGCCACCACATATTTACACAATTATAATTTTCCCCTATTTTAAAAATACTATATGGTATATTATTTCACATGTTTGCAGACTTAAATTATAGTAAATGTATATATTAGAAATGTAAAGCTGCAGTCTTTTTTGGGTCCTAGTGTTCTAAACTATCTGCTCACCTTCGCTCGATTAACAACGGTAAGCTTGTAATAATGTTTTTAATTGCAGTGGTACTGGTGGATTTCCACGGGAAATTCAAGCATATCTTTGCGTCATTACGTCACATCTGTACATAAAGAAGGTGTCCCGGCTAGTAGGGGACATGGTAGTATAGTAATGTGTGAGGATGTTGGAGGTGGAGATTTATAGCCTTTTCTCACAGCACTTGATATAATTAAACTTATCAACTTGATGGCGGATCCAGAAAGGTTCAAACGACAATCATCAGTGACAACTGGAGATTCACCCGTTGTAAAATGCAAAAGACTTTGGACTTTCGGAATGGCTACAGAAAAAAAGAGACTGCAACCGGGCCTATGCGAAAACTAGGATTTTTCTTTGTTGTGCCTTTCTCGTTTTGCTATGTGCATTATGGTAAATATAAATTATGAGAGCTAGCTATGAGAGGGAGCAATTCATCTCTACTCCACATAAACGGAAACTGAACTACAGATAGCCCTAATACACATTAAATGTAGTCACGCATGCTGTTGTTGTTAACATTAACAATTTGAAAACAAAGTATAATTTGCACAGTTTGACGTGATATGACAAGCGATCGTTAGATTTAATCATCGCGATTTATTGCAATGCTTAGTTGGTCAGAACAAAAATGGATGTTAGCTACTTACTTGTTTAGATGACATTTCCGGTGAAAATTCTTATGTTGGTCAGACTTTCAAAAAGTAGAATCTGTGATTCCAAATGACAGTATTCGATTCCACACCGGCGCGGTGACTGACAGCTGCACATTCTTCTCAAAACATTGGATTCATCCGCGTTGTGCCATGCGTTGGACTGCAGCTTTAAAGTCCAAATGAACCAGAAATAGCCAGTGAGTTTTCTTCAGTGCTGTGACGTATTTCCAAGTGAAACGGAATATTGAATAGAGGGCAGGGCTTTACTTCAGCGCTCCTCCTCTCCATCTCTCGGCTCACAGCAGACTAACGGTTGGAGGGGAGTGGTTACGCATTTTCAAACCTAAGCCGTCAAACTGACATCATCTGAGAAGGAACGCCGTTTTTAGACCGGAAGTTACTTTTCAGACTTTGATTAAAGATTACCGCAACAAACATTTTTGTTTTCTTTTTCTGTGTAGTAACTTGCACGGATTAATTAATTGTTCACCCTAAGACCTTTAATATGTGCTAACAAAGTAAATAGGATCAATTTTGATTTCATGAGAACTTTAAAGTTTAATGTTTTGATAGTGTATAATAAGTGTTGGTGATAAAATAAAGTTATCTTATTTGCAATACATAGTAAATGTATGCAGTGCACTATTTTTCTTATTAGTTTCTCAGTATTTTTATATACTTAAGTACATTAAAAATCAAGTAGGCCTACTTTTGTATATGTTTACTCAAGTAAAACTGTAAATGAGTACTTATTATTTTACTGTACTAATATTTTAATAGGGTAGCTGTACTTTTACTCAAGTTGACTTGTGTACTTCCTCCACCACTGCATACTTTTGCTTCAAAGAGAACCAAAGAGTCAGGCACATTCAGATTCAATGAATTTTCCTTTGTTGACTTGTTTGATGATGCCTGCAAAGACCTTTGTTTGTAAAACTTTATGCCAATCAAATAGATGTGATCGCAAATGCTGCTGAAATCCTTTTGATTCAAACACCTTTGCAATGGATCCGTAAGAGATTATGTATTCCATAGCTGACTGACTAACAGAAAGCAATATAATCCAAGCTATGGCTTTTGTGTTGTGTGCAGAATCTTTAATGAAAGCTTGACTGCCGTTAATATGATCTACATATATAACAAATGTAAATTTATTTGCTCTTCAAACCTTGAGCTAATTCCAACTGATCTCACAGCTATTTATCTGAAGACAATTAGACACTCTATTTAACTGCACCTGCCCTGGTTTATTTTTAAAATGACTTCAATTACTGCTTGATTACTTGTGAGCAGACAGATGTAATCTTCGAACCTTTACGCCACAGCTCACTGTACCTCTTTGTGTCTGCTTTATTTTATATGTACGCCTCACCTTGCTTTTATTAACTTTATAGCCCAGGGTTCAATGCTGTACATGCATTATTACTCTTCAGTGTCGCCCAGCTGGAATGTATACTGTTCTGACTGAATGGTGTCCTGCATACCATTTACAAATAACATGATTTATGGATTTATACGGAGAGTATTTGAATACTCTGTGGTTGACAATATATTTCAGAGTTTAATTTTACCATGCAACACTAAAGTCAGCATGCAGTTTCTTAAACAGATATGTTTTGTTTAATATTGCTGAGTGTTGTCTTGTTTTTCTTCTTTTTTTTTTTTTTTTTACTAAGGATGCATTGATATTATAATTCTGTCTGATATCAATAATCTAATTATTTTCATGTTCAGTCTCAAAAAGACAGCAGGCTTTAGCATATCATTAACTCTGACCGTTCTGAAGCAGGAGAGTCTCAAGTGAAGCCAGGTTATGCCGGTATATTTTTCTGTTGATATGAAAAAATCAGTACATTAGCAATAGCGGATGAGTATATGTTATGATGAAATATATGCCTTTGTTGTTCAAGGCGTTTCTAAGGATATTGATTGTTAGTAAGCAGCTGTCTTTACTATAGTACTGCAGCATTTACTACAGTAACTTAAGGAAAGTTGACCAAGTGGATCTCTGAGCTGGTGTGAGGGAGGAGATGGGGCTAATTTGCATATCCATGGATCCGTGTAAACTAAATGAAGCAAGGGTATAAAGTTACCCTTAAAAGTTTTATTTATATATATATATATAAAAAATCTCATTATTATTTAAATGTCATTTTGGTGATGAAAAAGCTGAGTTTTAAGTGATAAAATGATTTTCTTCGGGGACTTGAAAGATGTCTCTCATGCATGCATTTGAGTAAAAGCAGTAAAATTTGTGAAATATTATAACCATTTAAAATAATTTCTATTTATATTTTAATATGTTTTAAGATGCAATTAATGTGATGCCAAAGCTGAATTATTAGCAGCCATTACTTCAAAGCCTTCAGTGTCACATGATCCTTCAGAAATCATTATAATATGCTGATTTTACTTTTCTTATCATATTGAAAACAGTTGTGCTGCTTAATTTTGTGGAAACTGGAGTTACATTTGTGGTCAGACATAAGGTCCAGCCGTTAGCCCAAAAACAGAATCTAACAGCTTGGTTGAGGAATTCTGCGTATAAGTCTTTTCAGCAGTTCTGTTAAATTCACCTAATTTATTGATATCTAATTTTAAATCTGACTCCAATTTTTGTAATTTAACAGCTGATCATAAGATTCATTGTGATTTAATTTAGATCGTTGATTTTTCTTAGTAGATTCAAGATTCAAGAGTTTTATTTGTCACATACACAGTTATATACAGAATATACAACCGGCAGTGAAATGTAAATAGGTCCGCTCCATGGACAGTGCAAATTCACAGTTAAAAACACGAGGAAATTATAATAGAAATAGGATAAAAAAAAAAGTTCTGTCTGTCTGTCTGTCTGTCTGTCTGTCTGTCTGTCTGTCTGTATCTGTCTGTATCTGTATCTGTAGAATTATAAATAATCAAGTCAAGAGAAAAAAAAAGGTAACAAATAAGGATAAAGTGGAATAAAATAATTGAAGTAGACTTTGCAGTGAGTAAACTGTAGACTTATAAATATGTGGTTAACAAATGTATAAGAGTATAATGTGCAAACAGGTTTATAACAGGTTGTTACACAGTAACAACGAGAACAGAAAGTGCAGTGCAATGTCAGTGTATCGATGTTTATCCTGAAGTGAAGTCACGTGGACGTTAAGTTCAGGAGTCTGATGGCCTGGGGAAGAAGCTCCTCCTGAGTCTCTCAGTTTTGGCCATCAGGCTTCGGAAGCGCTACCAGATGGCAGCAGCGTGAAATGAGGGTTTGCAGGGTGATTAGAGTCCTTGATGATCTTGGTAGCTCTACCTTTGCAGCGTTTGGTGTGTAGACGTCCTGCAGAGAAGGGAGAGCTGACCCTGAGATACGCCGGATAAGCACACGACTCTTTGCAGGGCTTTGCGGTCATGACTGGTGCTGTTCCCATACCACGCTGTGATGCACTGAGTTAAAACACTTTCTATCGCCCCTAAATAGAAAGTTTTCAGGATAGCTGGTGAAACCCTGAATTTCCTCAGCTGGCGCAGGTGGTACAGTCTTTGCCTGGTTTTTTTCACCTGTGTCTGAATGTGAGCAGTCCAGGTCAGGTCCTCGGAGATGTTTACTCCCAGGTACTTGAAGCTGCTCACTCTCTCTACTGGTGACCCGCTGATCATGAGGGGGGAGTATGTCCGTTGCTGTCTCTTCCTGAAGTCCACAATCATTTCTTTGGTCTTGCCAACATTCAGAGAGAGACAGTTGTCCTGGCACCATGATGTTAGATGCTCCACCTCGTCCAAGTATGCCGTCTCATTGTTGTTGGAAATGAGGCCCAGGACAACAGTATCATCAGCAAATTTGATGATAGAGGTGGAGCTGTGTGTGGACAAACAGTCAAACAGTCATGCGTGTAGAGTGTAGTATCTCTTATTTTCAAATGTTCGTTCATCAAGGGACCCAATATCGCACAGAAACAGTCACGTCGCGATTCACGCGTTCACGGACACAAACTAGCCAGTTCTGATATTAGTCAGAGGATTGCAGAGTGAATATTTTACCTTTAAGTGGTCACACCTGCCTACTCAACAAAAAGTGTAATTTTAGTAATAGACACAAAAGCTGCAACTTGCTAATACAGTGATAGTCAGAAATCAGATTCTCACAAAATGCTGTGCCCTATGCTCCAGTCATTGAGTCCTTGGTTTGATCTGTCCTGACAGAGATTTCTCGGATAAAGGACTCCACATCAGTCTATACTAGAATAATAATTTCAGAATAATACAAGATAAATCAAGAGTAACATTTATTTTGGCCAGACAGAACTTAAATAAAAAATTAACCAACCAAGAATCCATGGTACACAACTTTCAGCATAAAAATATAAAATACAATTACAAAGTAGTATGAAAATAGTTTCAAAGAGTCATCATATCTGGCACAGTACACACAGTGTCTGTGAGTGCCTCTAGCATGGGGGTTTCTGGCTACAGAATTTTTCCCAAATGGCAGCTCTGTTACCCTTTCTTAAATACCCAGACCAGAACAAAAGGATTGTAAATATTTGCAGTACAAACACCTGGTTTCGGGGGAGAGGTTTAGATATCTTGCAGAGACCACTCAAAAAGGAGACCAGAATTCTCATGTTTCAATCTTTCTCATCCTACAAGTGACTGCAGTGAAGTTGAAACCATTTTACCAATTGCACTGAGACCTATAAAAAGATACCAAACATGAAAGGGAAAAAACAATAGATTCACAAGATACATCATCTGTAGTATATCTGCATTCTGTGACTTGAATCAGGGTGAAGGGAGGAGGGAGAGGGAGAGAGGTGGTTTTGGGCAGGGCGATATCCTACAGCCTTTCTGTGAGATCTTCTCTCCAGATTAGTGAGTTTTATTGTACTATTGCAGGGGGTTGGATCTCAGCTTTTGTCTTCGCAGTAAAACCGCTCCTTACACAGAATTATTGGCACCCCTGGTAAATATGATCAAAGATGGCTGTAAAAATATATCTGCATTGTTTATCCTTTTGATCTTTCATTCAAAATCCACAAAAATCTAACACTTCATTGAAGTAAAAGAATGGAAAGTCTGGAAAAAAATGAAAAATGTTTCTCCAACACGTTGGCCATAATTATTGGCACACTTAGAATTTGAGCAAAATATCTCTGAAGTGTATTTCAATTTAATATTTACATTAATTGCAACCAGGGTGACTAGGAACATGAAATTTTCTAGCTATGAAGTCTTGTTTCACAGGAATATAAATGAGGAAACACAAAGGCCAAATTCCCTTAATCAGTCACCATAATCAGTAAAACCAAAGAATATAGTTCTGATGTGAAGCAAAAGATTGTTGAGCTTCTCAAAATAGAAAGTGACAGTAAGAAAGTAGCTAAAGCATGGAAAATGCCCATTTCCACCATCAGGGCAATAATTAAGTTCCAATAAATTAAAGAGGTTACGAATCTGACTGGAAGAGGACATGTCTATATCGTCCTAATGCACGGTGAGGAGGAGAGTTTGAGTGGCCAAAGACTCTCCAAGGATCACAGATGGAGAATTGCAGAGATTAGTTGAGTCTTGGTATCAGAAAGCCTAAAAAAATTAAAAAAAAATAAAAATATATAAAATAAAAAAAACCCACAACACAACACCCTTGAACCTCTGCGTCACCACATGTTGATTGGTAGGGTTTCAAGAAAACTCCTTGCTCATCCAAAAACAAACTCCAGCATGTTCAATTATCAGACATGACTGGAACTTCAGAGGGACCTGGTTCTGTGGTCAGATGAAACTATAAAGAGCTTTTTGGCAGCAAACCCACCAGATGGGATTGGTGCATACAGACATAAAGTACCACATGTCCACGGTTAAAAATACACCTGGATCTTTAATGTTGTGGGCCTATTTTTTTGCTGGAGGTCCTGGACATCTTGTTCAGATACATGGCGTCATGGATTCTATCAAATACCAAAAAAAAAAAAAAAAAAAAAAAAAAAAACCTAAACCTGATGGCCTCTGCTAGAAATCTTATAATGGGCTGTGGTTGGATCTTCCACCATGACAACAATCCAAAACAAACTTCAAAATTAACACGTGTCACGGAGCACAAAATGAAGCTTCTGCCATGACCATCCCAGTCCCCTGACCTGAACCCTATAGAAACTGAGTGGGGTGAACCAAAGAGAAGCACCAACATGGAGCTGGGAATCTGAAGGATCTGGAGATTCTGTATGGAGGAATGGTCTCTGATCTCTTGTCAAGTGTTCTCCAAAATCAGGCATTATAGGAGAAGACTCAGCTGTTATCTTGGAAATAGGAGTTTACAAAAAAGTATTAATAAAAGGGTGCCAATAATTATGGCCAACGCGTTTTGGAGAAAAGCATCTCTCATAATGTGATTTACCCCTCCACTTTCAGTTCCTTTACTTCAGTTAAAGGTTATAAAGAATAAACGACACAGATTTATTTTTACAGCCATCTGATCATATTTACCAGGGGTGCCAATAATTCTGATCACAACTGTATTTGCTTGACCTAGGACTGTGGAATTGCATCTCTGCATTAGTTTCCATCATCCTATCAGTGGAAAAGGGGGTAGTTAATTTAAGATCACAAAATACTATTGTACACTTAAACCCTCACATTTTAAATAGCCTTTTAAAAGGGAACAAAGGAGAAGGGGAAATGCTAAGAACAGTGCCTTTGTTCATGTTACAGTTGGTAGTGCAGAAGGGATGACCGCAGACTCGGACTTCAAACAAAGGATGGATTTTAATGGTCGAAGGAAACAAACGGGAATAAAACAAACCAACATTAGGGAAACGTCAACATTAGAACTGAACAGGAGTGCTGGGAGTGAGTACAATATAAAGGGAGTGCTAAAGACAAAGACCAGGTTCAGGGAATGGAGTCCAGGACAGGCGTGGATTGTACTATTACCTGTTACGGGGTGCCCTGGAGACCTACATGCAGGTGCCTGGGAGGTGCAGACAGGTACGGAGGTACTAGGGCGGGGCTAGGACATCGGGCGGCCATGGCGGGTCAGGAGCCTTGGGATGCCAAGGCGGATCAGGAGTCTCATGCAACAATGGCAGATCAGGAGCCGTGGGCTGCAATGTTGAATGAAGAGTCCCACCCACATGTGCCCCACCCACGGGTACATGCCCCCCCCCCCAAAATTTCTTTGGGGAGCTTCAGGGGTGGTAAGGAGGGCTCGTGGAGGGCTGGAGCAGAAGGATCGGTCCAAAAGTCAATCAGCCAGTGGTCCTGTGGCTCTGGCGAGGCAGCGGCCATCTTGGCCGGAGATGAGGGCTTCGTGGTGGCCCTCCTTCTCGGCCATTTGGGCTTTGGGGCAGGCAGGACTACACGTGAAGGCCCACTGGAGGGATATGTGGAGGAAAGTGGCTGTGGGGGCGAACTGACCAGGCTGGGTGCTTCTCTGAGGGGACTGTACGAGGAATACAAAAGTTCTTTTTTTAACCTCTTCAATTTCAAAATCAGAACACTTAAAAAAAAGGATCAGATTGATCGACTCAACTAAGGAAAAGGAACAGGCAGGTTTAATATAACGTATGGTATCCTCATCCAGGCCCATCAGAAAGCACGCGTTAAGGAGTGCATCTGTCCAGTTCACTAAATAAGACAGCACAGTAGATTCCTCCACATACCTCTCCAGCGGGCAACCGTCCTGCCTAAACCCCCCCCCCAGGCAATTCACTGCTGACGTGTCTATATGAGGGGACATGGGAGAGATCGGGGTGAAGAAGGTAGCCATCTTGTTGGAGGTTCTTTGCAGTTTTGGGTCAGTTCTTCTGTTCCGACTGGTAGTGCAGCTGGAATGACAGCAGACTCGGACTTCAAACAAAGGATGGGTTTTAATGGTCGAAGGAAACAAACAAGAACAAAACACAAACCAATCAACATTAGAACTGAATAGGAGTGCTGGGAGTGAGTACAATATAAAGGGAGTGCTAATGACAAAAAACAGGTGCAGGGAATCCGGGGAGAGTGGGAGAGATAATGAGGAAGAGAGTTCAGGTGTGAGATGGGGAGGATTCTGGGAAATGGAGTCCAGAACAGGCGTGGATTGTAACAGTTCATTGAAGAGGTGACAAAACCTCACCGTCTTATGGAAGGTGCTCAGCATGCTAAGTCTCGCACAAACACCATATGATTTATCCCTGTTGATTGACCTTGATGCTAAAGCAGTGGATAGGTTTCCCTGTTCGGCTTTGAGCTGGAACACTCAGGTAACATGACAGATGTCACGTACAGTATATTCTCAGTGAAAGCTACAAGTTAACCTCCTCAGAGGTTTGACATTTCTCTGACTAGACTGTCATCTCTCACAGTTCTTAAATGTTATCCAAGAAGGTTCATAATACCCAGAGAAAGTTATCCATCAACATTCCTGCTCATCTCAATGGTAGTTTCTTGGTTGGTGCAGAAGCCCCTGGAAATATGTGATTTTTATCTGTTAATGCTGTTGTAGATAAAAAATTTTTTTTTTAAAAAGGCACTTCTTTTATTTCTCTCCTTACCATTTCCTGGACACCAACTCTGAGTATGACCTGTTTGGGTTTTTTCCCCCTAACAAGTATCTTTCTGTGAATTGAATTCTGATGGATCCTTTTGGAGGCTCATACATTACTGATACCCTTTCTCAGTCCCTGCACTCAATGCTGAATGAACTCCAAACCGTTGCCGCTTTTACTTAATAAGCACACGCTGAATTCTTATATTCTTCCTCCCATGTGGTCCCGCAGCCCTCTATGTGGCATAATGGCTGCGAAACCTCTCCATCAATTAATCTGCTGAAACATGCATTTAGAAAGCCAATGAAACGAGGCGTACCCCTCGCTGGGGTCTGAACAGCCTATAGTTGTTTTATTCATTGTGAGTTTTTGCCTATTACACACATCTCATTCTGACTGCTTGGTATTTTCTTGTTTGACATTCCAAGAGTTTTCACACTATATACCTGCTCTGTTTTAGTATCCACGAAAGGAATTTTTGATATTATATCCAATATTTATAACCGTATACTTTTAAATTTATTTTTTATTTTTTTACTTATGAGATTAACCCCCAGTTTCACAGACAAGGTTTACTGAAAGCAACTTGCACTGACGTATTTTAAAATATGTCTGTGCCTTTGTTTTGTCTCAAGACGCATGTGTGAAGTAATAGCATGTATAATATAATATAGCATGTTTGAAGTATCATATCCATGTATTTATACTAAAAGAAAGTTCAAAAGAACAGCATTTATTTGAAATAGAAATATTTTGTAACATTATAAATGTATTTTACTATTACTTTTGATCAATTAAACTGGTGAATAAAAGTGTTAATTTCTTTAAAAAATAAATAAAAAAACTTACTGACCACAAACTTTTAAAAGGTACTGTATATGTGTATAAGTTTATTTGTTTGTTTTAACATAAGTTAACATAAGGGGCTTTTGCACCAGAAGAACCTTTTCAGAGTTTCTAGAACTATTGGTGGAAGTACCCAGATTTTGGTGAGTTTGCACCGCAGGAACTAGGCACGATTTTAGTTCTAGGAACTCCTTTTGGGGTACAGTAGGGTATAACCCAGCACAATAGGAACTACCAGTGAAGTAAGTGTATGCTGATTGGCCAAACGCATGCAAAACACCAACATATGTCATTTTTAAAAAAGCTGTGTACACATAGATTATAGCCTATATATTTACTCCAGAAACTCTATAAACATGGAAAACAGTGATAGATGGACTTTTATGCTAAAGAGAAAATCCTACACAACTTTGAGGGGACCAAGCGAAACATGTTTTTTGCACATTTAATGTTTTGCTTTACATTTTTGCAAAGGCTCCATTTAAAACTAATATATTAATCTGGAGCAGAAAACAAAATAATTTAATTTTACCTCAGATTTTGCATGCGTTCATTTTCACTCGCTGCAGCTTCAGATAAATGACCACTCAGAAGATGAGCAAGGTGAGGGAGTATTTTGGAAGCCTACACAAACCTTCTGTTTTCTTCTGTCACGTCAAACATCTTGGGTTACGAATGTAACCCTAGTTTTCTGAGAACAGGGAACGAGACACTGCGTCCTGAGACGCTATTGGGGAACCCCCTGGGTGTGTGGCCATACACTCAGACCGGCACGATACACAAGATTTTAATGCTGGTCCAGTCTTTCAGTCCATAGTGTGCAGGGCAGCATGAATGTCCTGCCATATAATGGCAGGGCTGGAGCTTTCAAAATCGATGCCTCTCCAGCCTCGTGATAGTTCGCAAACATCTCATCTATAGGGGGCATCGACATGTATCCATGCTCACGCACCCCCTCGGCTTCTGCATAATTTGCATGCTGATGTGAGAGGATGCAGGCCAAATACATATTCTTCCATGCCCTCTCGATCTCAACAGTCCTTGAAGACGAAAAAGAGGATGACATGTTCTATAGGCGGCCCTTATATAATTCCCGGTCATGCTAGTAGTGATGTCATAGGCTGTCGCCGGCCAATACGATTGCCGTGATTTTACAGTTGCTTCAGATACCAGTCATGCTGAGGCATTCCCCAATAGCGTCTCAGGATGCAGTGTGAGGTCCTTTCGAAAGGGAACTAGTATATAAAAATTAACCTTTATTTATAGACTATTAGGTTTGAACTTATTGGTCCTATGCTGCCTATTGATTCAGTTGATTTGAATAAATATGTCTATAATGACTAATGTTGCTTAAGTGAATACTTAAGTTTAATATACAATGATAATGCCTACTGCACATCCACTTTGCATGCACTTCAAAGAATGAGGTCCTGTGCTAGAATTGATACAGAAAAACTGATGCCATTGTTACTGTTAGTGCCACTGTGTAGACAAGTGCTGGGGAAGCCTTCAGAGCTGAAATTCAGATATGGTAATAGGTAGTGATGCAGTGGATCACAAAATTTACGGAGCAGATCATTTTTCGGATTAGCAAAAAAAAATAATAAATACATTTTGGAAAGCAAAAATTGTGGAAATGGAAGACAAATGTAACTTTGCTTTCCATAAAAAAACATGTTTTGCTTTTCAACTTTTGCTTTTTCCATTTCCATTGCTTTTCACACCAAGTACTTCAATACAGTGTTGGGCAAGGTACTCTAAAAGTAATTAATTAGCTACTAAAAAGCATTTAATTGCAAATTACTAATTACTTTTAAAATAGCATATCAATTTCAACCAATTGAACAATACAGGATAGACATGAAACTGCCCTTTTAATTCAAATAGATAAAACTGCATAAATGAACTGACAAAAGTATTTCAAGTTTACATTCTAAACATGCATTTTAACATTAGGCATCACATTTTAATTTTAAATTCACTCTTTTATATAAATTGCTCTTTAGTCTATACAATATTTAATGCAATTACATTAGAAGTAACTGAAAAATGAAGACCTATGTAAACCTATTGAGACCTCCAAAACAAGGTTGTGAGCCTTTAAAATAGCATACTAGGGGCGCTTTAAAACGTTGTTTGTGTTGTATTTTAACACATTTTTGTTTTTGTTTCTTACACACACACACACACACACACACACACACACACACTGTATTAATTAGTACACTTTTTTAACAAATAATAAGAGCTGTATTTTTACTAAACATTATTATAATAATATTATTTACTAAATATACACTAACTTTTGTCTTCCAAGTGCTTGTCACGTGACTTGGGCGATCGCTCAAGCTGCATGGTGGAAGGACAAAGAAAGCCAGTTTCCCTATTTAGCCAGATAGGCTAAATGCTACCTTGGAGTCCCAGCAACTTCGTCGTTTTCGTAGCTTGTTACGAAATAAAAAATCTCTCTCACCTCAGAAAACCGCTTTCCTGTCCTGTCATGTCAGCCGTTATACTGTGCTCATAGCGAACACTCTTCAATTCCATGCACAAATGCAGCGGCACGCACTGTATATAACTTCATAAAGCACAAAAGAAACTATGAGCAACGTTACATTGTCAATTCATAAGTCGTAAAAGTAAAGTACCAATAAAACACGTAACTGGTTCGACGTGTGTTAGCTGGGAAGGCATGGAGGTTCATTCTATTCATCAGGAGCAGTTATGATTCTTTAACAGTTCATGATGTGCTGTGTATTTGCCATGGTAACTGTTATTTCCATAACCCCAAAATGCCATTTTATTTTCACTTTATGTTGTTTTGTTAAAAAAACTGCTATTTAATAGCTTTAACTTACAGGCCTATTTATTCATCAGTATTAGTCATATTCATACAATTTATGTGTTTAAGTAGGCTAAACTGGGACATTACCTGTGTGTGTGTGTGTGTGTGTGTGTGTGTGTGTGTGTGTGTGTGTGTGTGTGTGTGTGTGTGTGTGTGTGTGTGTGTTTGTGTAAAAAAATCAGTTTAAAAAAAAAAAAAACATTATGGTAAAATGTTAAAATGAGTAGATTATTTCAGACTAGTCTACAGTGGAGGCATTTATTTTCATTTTAGTTTACTCTGGTATGCTAACTGCTCTAAAGAAAATGTGAAGCCAATGTATAAAGTTAATAAGTTAATAACAACAACAACAACAACAACAACAACAACAACAACAATTTAAGTTGTTGCCGTGAACCCTGCCTCCACAGCAAACCGAACCGAACCGAACCGTGGCTCCAAAACCGTGACATGAACCGAACCATGGCATTGGTGTACCAAAATATTAAATGTGCAAAAAAATGACTAATATTTCCAAGTCGACTAGCAGCAGCAATATATTTTCATTGACTAGTCGAATTTATTATTATTTAGTAATTTATTATTTATTTAGTCAACCAGTCTCTAGTCAACTGTTGAAATCTTGTTTCTACCAAAATATGATCCCTGTTGTCCAAAACTAAGATTTTTAACAGAGTTGTATTTAATTATCTTTTAATTTGTGAACAAGTTTCTTCCAGACACTCTCTGCAAGTCTCTAGTGTTCTTCAACTTCAGGAACTTTTGTTTTCGTATGTGTATAGCACATTGATTCAACTTCTGATAAGGCCCATTTCCCCTTAATTCGTTTTCTTGCAAAGTTGAGACCTTCAAGGTCTTTCCAATAATGACACACTGTGCAGCACAATTCACCATTACATCCTTTAAAAATATCAGTGGCATTCATAAAAACTCATACATTAAGTTACTTCTGATCTTAATAAGTGGAGTGGAATGAGGTTTAACAGGCCACTGCTTTGAATCAGAACATAAGTAGTTGTGACAGTCTGGATCAAACTCAGCTGAACTATGGGAAATGTGCAGATTAATCAGAATCAGATACACTTGACATCAAAACTATTTGCATGCTTATTACCACATATTCACATATACCACTCAATCTTTTTTGAAAAGGTTCCTGTTCATATCCTGTTTGGACTGATGTTGGACATCACCTTGCATAAAACATGCAAATGTGCAAATTTAGTATTTGAATCCTCTATACTCAACTTTGCAATTTTAGTTTTTTATTTTATCTACATCTGTAATCTATATCAAACAGACACACTGTTTGTATTTTTAACCCTCAACTGTCACCGTCCCGCTAGCGAGACACCTACGTTTGCTTCAATATTTTACAATTAAATCCTAATCTAATCATGACAAACTATATATCGTTGGAAATGTCTAAGCCTCCTAAATAGATATGTCACCACTGTTTTTTGTTAAAAATTATGTAGGAAAAGTAATCGATGAATTTATGACAAGAGTGCACCTCAAAAAATCTGTCATAACAGGAGTTCTGACTTCTGTTTTTATGCTAAAGATTCATAACAAAACATATATTGTAGTAATTATATATCTAGTATATCCAGCTATATATTCATAGTTCCTGTATATTGTCTTGAATGAGAATTATAAAGTTAGTATATATAGTTATAATAATTAAAATAATTATAATGTTCATTTTGTAATAAAAAAATAAAGAATTGTGTGTTGATTTGTTACCCCAAAGCATTCATGGATTTTGATGTCTATGCCCAAAAATGGGGGTGACAGTTAAAGGGTTAAAGAGTAAATGTAGCACAAATAAAGAGTGCTACATTAAAAATTGCAATGCCATAAGGTATTACTGTTAATTGATCAACAGTAATACCTTATGGAAAAAAAAAGAAGAAAAAAAGAATAACTTCACATTATGTGTAATTTTACTGTAGAACTGTTTTACTTTTTAAGTAAAAACTGAATTACCTAACAAATTACTATGAAAAACAGTAAAAGTTTCTACATGACACGTCACATATGAACATTTATATATTTTTGTTTGTTCTTATTTTTGTTATTGGAAATGTACATTAGGGTGTTTTTGTGTTACATTTTTCTGTTGCGTTGTTTTTTGCATTATTTTACTGGAATATGTGTTACTCTGTTAGTGTTTTGTCTTTGTTTTATATGGCTATGTTTTATGAAAACCTCTTACATGTGCATTTCTTTTTAATATTTCTATTTTTATTGAAGTTATCATTACAAAGTAAAACAAAAGCTTACAAAAGTTTTGTTTTGTTTTAGCTTGGTATATTAATATTATATTATATTATATTTTTTGTACCTTTTTTTGTCTACAATGTCTGTAAATATAGCCTGTTTAATATCTGTGAGATTTTTGCTCACAATTCTGATTTCATTAAATGTGCATATTCTGTAAAATAGACCAAGACTTTGACCTTTTGACCACTTCATTGTCATTTTAGTAGTGTCAGAATGTAGAAAGTGTTGGCAGAAAATAACCATCATTGGACTTTCAGTACCAATTTTCTCCCTGTCCACCATTAGCTCACTCTTGAGCTAGACTTTACTTTGCTTGCATTGTGAAATGAGGGAGGTTTTCATATTCTGTCCACATGATCTTGTAAGTACTACTTAGTGATGTGAAAGAATCTACAGCAAGCAAGCCATGTGTAACATGCAAAAAGGTCTGTAATCTGTATATTTCTATGTATAAATATACCTAAATATTACCAAATGTGACATTAAAAAGTACATAAATCACTTGTTTTTCTAAAGTAACACTGTCCAACAGCGACACTAGCAGTTAAAGTTACAGCGGGAGTCCAGAGACCATTGAGTTTTAACCATAGACTGTAAAAAAAGATGGACGGCACACCTACACTCTCCTCCATTGTAGAAAAGTGAAGCCAGCAATATCCAAATATGGTGCTGATATATTGAAGCCCGAGTCTACAGTTTACTGCAGAACAACAGTTATGGAAATGTATAAATTAAAGTTAAAGCCAATCCCGGAAAAAGTCAGTGACTACTTCGCTCAGAGAAGCTGTCAATCATGACGTCACATCTCCATTTTTTTATCACATCAAATAGCATAGCATTTTATAGCTCACACTTGAGCTAGACTTTTCTTTGCTTAAATTGTGAAATGTTAGGCTTTCAATTGCTGTCAGTTTTTTCCTATAACTCCACTCCTGAGTGAGTCTCTCATCACTAAAGTACGGCGATTCAGAGTGTCATTGAGTTAGCTGGCCCTGTCAGCCCTTCACATATCTGCATATGGCTGGTATTTTGACTGATTCAGCTGTGCTCTTGGTTTCTGAGAGAAAAACTGTCCTCACCTCATCTGTCAAGACAACCCCAAGTGGCGAAAAAAGTATGAGGGTGCCAAATGCTCTCGGTTGGAGGATAATGGTTTCTTAAATACTGGATCACATTTTTTCACTTTGAATCGCATGCTTTCACTTTGCTGGCAGAGAGATACATCGCCGGATGTCCCGTTGATTGCGCTGTAAAATGTGTTTGCGATTCCACATAAAAGCATTTGAATGTCCATAAATCATTTAAGCAAGGCTGCAATTATGTAGTTGGTTTTAAATGTGTCTGTCTCTGCAATGAATCCTGAATGCTCGCTTTGAGATGCTCATCACTTAGTTGCCTTGACACTGAAGTGAAATGGTGTTTTTACAGCATCATACTGAGTTGCCACATGATCTTGTAAGTAGTACTTAGTGATGTGAAAGAATCTACAGCAAGCAAGCCATGTGTAACATGCAGAAAATAAAGGTATCTGTATTTTTATGCATATATAAAGTGTATAAATCACTAATTTTTATAAAGTAACACTGTCCAACAGCGACACCAGCAGGTAAAGTTAGAGCGGGAGTCTTGCCTCCCCTGAGCCCATTGAGTTTTCACAGGCCCCCTAAAGCTAGTGGTGGGTTTGGTGGGGGGTAATTGAGAATGAATAAGGGGAAAGTCACGTGAGAGGAGGCAATGTCTCCATTGCACTATGATTGGATACGATTGTTTCATGCGATAAATCCCGCCTCTTGTTTTTGCGTACATTCTCGAAACGGCCTGAGTGAAGAAAATGGTGTTAATAGGAAAACTAATTAAAAGTACGTAAACAACTCTCCCAATTGGATATCATTTGTCATGTCAAAATCAAACTTGAAATAGCCTGAAACATGATGACTGTGGGGAATTTTAGTGATCAGCAATCAGCTTGGGGAAAGTAAAGGTAAATTTTTATGTCTATGACCAATGTTTACTGAGCATGAAGACTGATTAAAATAAGACCAGCGGAACATCACTTCAGAAATAATTTTTTTTTTTTTTTTTAAGTGTTACGGCACGTCACTGATAAAGTGTTGGCTTCAGTTCAATGACAAATAAAAGTCAATTATTGTTATTGTTATTATCATTGTTATTGTTATAGTTATATATAGTATTAATAAATATTGTAACTATAAAATATAACTTTATTACTAAATGTTTTAAAAGTGCTGGGCATAAAAGTGCAATAGATATGTGTGCAATTTTACAGTAGTTAATTTATCAGTTGAGACCACAACAACACCTATGTTAGCATAGTAATTAGCCATTCAAAATGTGATAAGAACGTCAAACAGATTAATGCGTTGGATCACAATGTGTGACAGCTGCGTGATTCACTGTAATTTTGATTTAGGACCTTCTCAGATTGCTTTGGTCATGTACTTAGCTTTAATAGATTGTTCTTATGATTGTCAATAGGAAAGATACCAGAAAAGATTTCTCAGTGCCCATAGTCTTAGGGTAAAATATTACAAAATCAATAGATTTCTTGACGTAACAAAAGAATGGCTACATAAAACAACACTGACAACAACTGCAAGACCTGAATGTTTTATTTGGCAGCCATCCACAAATCCGCCAGTATTATACAGCTATACATTAGACTTTCTTGGAAGAAGAACATTAAACTGGTAAAGATTCCAACCCAATCCTGCCACATACATCTAACAATTTCAAGTGAAGAAAAAGCTCATCATCGATCGTGAACAACCATCAGCATGTTTTATTTTTGTTATGATGGTTAGAGCGCTTGCGTGTCTGATGAATGCTGTTAAGGTCAGCCTGTTTGTTCTCTCTTTACTTAAGTTGCTGTTGTAATGATTCCTGCCTGGTTGTTTTCTAGATGGCTTTTTTTTCTGCTACAGAAAAGTTCAGAACAGTGTCTTTCCGTTATTCTCAGAGTGAGACGTGTGCAAAGAGCGGGTGGCTGTTCAAAGCTCTTAAAGGAAGAAGAGACCCAGGAGCTTTGACACAAAATAAGTAAAAGCTTCTTTAATTATACTATGGGAAACCAGTGAATGTGCCGCTTATGATAGTTACAGCTGGCTTCCTGCCTAAACCCGAACTCTCCACTAATGAAAGACAGCCTCTATCTCCGTCAGGCCTTTGTGCTTTAAATTGTGAAGGTGCTTGATTAAACAACATGCCAGGCAGCAAAGCTCTCAGGGTGACTTCACATTTGGCTAACTAATTACACACTCACTGACTGTTTAAGGTCTGGATCTGGAATTAACTGCGACAGAATTGAGTCATTCTGGTCATGAAGGCAGAACTTTTAGCCTGGATTGTGCTGGGTGAAGTAATGCAGATGTATGCGGATTAATCCGCTTTTCTAAACACAATTAAAGTAAAAATAGGTTGCGAACATTTAAGATGTACATTTTTTTTATATATATATATATATATATATATATATATATATATATATATATATATATATATATATATATATATATATATATATATATATATATATTTTTTTTTTTTTTTTTTTTTACCTTTGCAATACATTTACAATACATTTAAAATACAATTCTCTCAATTTTTCTGTAGCGCCCCCCAGTTTGACAACCCCTTCTATGTGCTATAGCCTACTCATTATGCCCAGGAGGTCCACCCATAACACACTGTCACCTGAAACCTCACAACAACTCTGTTTTCCCTCTTCGCAATGAAAAATGAAGTGAACACTCCCCAGTCACCCACTACAGAGCACAGTAATCAGCACTTCAAACATTAAAGTTGGACCACCGTATGGAGCCTCCAATATTGACGTGTTCAGCATGTTCCTGACAAGAAATCCCCAGTTGTACAATAAAGTCCATATAATGTTGGTTCTTTAGAGTAGAGGGGTGAGGGGGGGCAAGGACTGTAATCCGCATCATTCCAGTTTGGTGGCTTTGAGCTGCTTATCACCAATCCCACATGGTCTGTCTGGTAACTGAAGTTCACCACCACCAATGGGCCACTGAATCAATTTCTTGCTCTGCGTGACAGAAGAAGCTGCGTTGGGTCAACGTGAACCACAGAGCCGTGCAACTTGATTCCACCTACATGTCGGTTCATTTTTTTTTTTTTTTTCTTCTGAGACTGGACAGTAGAGCGTTTCATAAAGATCTCTCAAAACCACGCTTGACCAGATATGAGACATGTCTGTCCAAATTGTTCCACAGGAGGAAGTGACACTAACCATTTATATAAGAGTAAATAATCAATATCTCACTCACAGCCTGTGGCCATTCTGAATATCAACACATAAAAATTGAAGAAAAGGAAATTAAGCAGCATTTTATCATAAGAGCTGCAATATTTGTAATACACAATGTCTAAACAAGTTGAAGTATAGAAGAGAATATTAATAATATTATTAATAATAACAAATCAACATATTTATTTTAATTATTTTAAGTAGGAGTGATTATTGTAAGTGTCTTTTTATGGTTTATGGTTAAGTGCTTGCAGAAGAGTTTTATTTATGCAAGATAAAGCTAGGTTTGAAGTTTAAAATAGTGAAGTAACATGTCGCACCTTTCTTGCAGGCGTTTGCAGGTAACTCCAATACAGAGAGTGTTGTTCGGCATGACCTACAAAACCCGACTGTGGCCCGTTATTTGCGCATCATTCCTTTAGACTGGAGTGAAGAGGGACGGATCGGCCTCAGGTTCGAGATCTACGGGTGCCCGTACTGTAAGTTGACACTATACTGTCACATTCGACAAAGATATCATCCAATAGAGTATATATCAGCTAAGACGGTTATTTATATGATGCTGAGTACATATGATGCTGAAGCCTATTGGGATTTTTTCAACTTAATAACTGTGCATTATTTTTTTTATGTAGCCTAATCATTATTATAGCTGGAACATTTGCTAAGCTCTGTATAAAATTGACAGTTTTATATATTAAACATTTCTTTTCATACTGAGGAAACGTGGTTCTAAGCTTTTTTGCATCACTAGAGTGATTAATATGCAGTGCAAGATGGCAATATATATTCGGAAAGATCCCGGTACAATTAAAAGAAATTGGCTGACACAGCTTTTTTTGAAAGTCAAGGTCAGCTATCCATCCCATTCAAATCATGTCCATGATTTGCACAGATATCCACTTGAATAGCACCCTGGTGTTCACTAAAACGGAACAGAGAACTGATCTTACTGAACACAAAATGTAGGCTACATGTTTTTCTTTTCTTTGCACAGAAGTTGTGGTTACAGGATAAGCTATTTTATTTAATCATCTTACAGAGACAGCTTTGCTGGATTTTCATTTGTTTGAAAGGTATCAGTCATTGCAAATCATGGATTTAAACAGCAGTGCTTTCCAGATGAGTGGATGTGTTTTGGAGCAGCTGTCTCTAATGAGGTCAAAAACATCCTATAAATTTGAATGTTGCTCACAGGGTAGGCGCCCCCTGTAGGTCAAGTTTGTGAATTAATGGCATTATTCGTTGCACTTGCTTCAGTTCATTGCTATTCTCTTTTCACTTTTATTTCAGTCTAGCCTTTCATTAGCGAAGAGAAAAAATTACATCTATGAACTATCAACATGCTCTGTTTTCTGAAATGGAGTGTAGCCTTGACAAATTCATCACTTTCATGAAATGAAGTGCTGCTAAATTGATCTTGATAACAAATTTCAATTAACACCCCCATAAATTGGTTTAAGAAGTATCACACTCAGTTCTCTCATTACAGTGATATAAGCATCTGTCATTTAACCCCAGACCAGAAGAACCATCTTCACTAATGATTTTTTTAAAACTAGAAATGCACAGATTGCAATTTTCTTGGTCGATTCCAATTTCCGATTTTATTTTTTTAGCAGCATATACAAACAAAAATAACATTTTCTTCAATGTAATATTTTATTTTCATAAAAACAAGTAAAAAATAATAAAGTATATAAAATAGTAATATAAAAAAGAATAAATAAACAGCACAAATAAATGCAATAGAATAAAGAGAGATATGAAATAAACAGCTTTTTAGGTGGATATACAGATATACAGTATATAAGACATAATACAGAAATTAAAGTAATCAAATGTAAAATAACACTGGATGGTAGAGCTGCACAATTAATCGTTAAAAGATCGTGAGCTCGATTCAAACACCCACGCAATCTTATTCCTAAATGACCACGATTCTGCTATGTCTATTACGGTGTCGATGTCAATGAAGTGTTAAATCGACAAGTATCCGCTGACGCTTGCGATGTGAAACTGTTTAAATCAAAGACTTTAGGGACTTTGGTTAACCTTTGAATGTACGATCATCACACTTCAACATTCAAATTTGCGTTTGCGCTGCCGCTGGTCCAGAGAGAGCAATACAGCATCACAAACAAACTTTCTTCTGTGGTCTTTTCAACCACACATTATCGTTATTTATGTTTTATTTATGTTACAAACATTTAAATAACGGGATAAAATTGTACTGGGATAAAAGTTTATAGTTTGGGTATATAAACACCAAATGTCTACAGTAGAGATCAAAATAAGAGAAATGCATCTTTTGAAAGTATTTTGACATGTATATGTATTGAATTGCTTATCGTTACGCCTGGAGGTGGTGATGAGTGTTTGAATGATTGAATCTTTCAGTTAAAAGATTTATTCACAAACACTGATTCATCCAATAATGATACATTTCTTTTTTAATGAGACATTGACTCCATTCAAAAATTATATATTTTTTAAAGATTTCATTCAAAGTAATTTTTTTTTTTTTTTTTTTTTTTTTTTTTTTTTTAGACTAAAGCAATGACTATTTTGTCAGAACCTCTAGTAAATTAAGTGTTATTTTGTTTAATTGTCTGATGTCGTGATCTCCATTTTACACACACAAAAAAAAAAAAAAAATTGTTATTCTCAATTTATCGAAATCGTGCAGCTCTACTGGATGGTCTTTATTGTCAAAATAAAATACAGATTAATGCCTAAAGTTAGTTACAGAAGTTATTCAGTCAAGAGCTGAGAGTGATTTTCTTTGTCTTTGAACATAACAGACAGACAGCAGCAGGAATATTAGACTGCTGTCACTTTCTCAACTAATCCAGAACTTACTGTTTAACTGAATACTCGCCAAGACGGGAATTTTGACATAATTTTGTGTGTATTTGACCGTTTAAGCGCAGTAAGTAATTTATTTGGTACTTACGACTCATAAACTGTTTAAAAGGTGGCTTTATGAATAGGCAGTCACTTCTATACAGTAGATCATCAAAAAGGTGCTTTTTGTGTGAGTGCGAAACCTGCGGGAACTAGTACAGTTATGCACAATATAAGGCGGTGTGTGTCGCTTCATCGTCAGAGAGAAGAGAACGAGAACAGGCAGCTGACGTTATTGCCTGTGGCGCTCGCAACAAAACAGACCGGCTCGAAATCGGTAAGACACAAGACTGACCAGCTGGTTACTGGTCTGAAGTTGAAGTTGAAGTTGTTGAAGTTGAAGTTTATTCGTCATTACACATGTACAAGTACAGTATAACGAAATGAAGTTTGGAGCAAGCCTCCGGGCCGCAGCCGATTATTCAGGCGCCGCCCTACGCTCCAGAAATACAAGAATGCAATTTAGCAAGCATTACATAGCAAACACAACAAAACATAAACATAAACATAAACATGACACAGTACACGTGGTCACGTGATGGGATTTTTTGTATGGAGTGGGAGAGGAGATAGATAAACAGGCAGACGGTTGGAGGGGGTGGGATCGGGTAGGTTGTGTATGGTGCGAGTGAGTCTGAGATTGTGTTGTGTGAGAATGTTAGCCATAACTTCAGATGTTTTGTCTGTGCCGATTATTCGGAAAACCAGGTACCAAAAAAAATCTGTGCATATTTTAAACCATGATTCTCAAACTTCTCACTTCTTTTTATTAATTAATTAATTAATTTATTTATTTATTTATTATCTGTTTATTTGAGGACAAGATAAAAATAAAATCCTTGAGATTGATTAAATTGCAGCATAGTAGACATTTTTCTGTTTATATACTGCCATTGAAATAACGATAGTGTAAATAAATCTGACGCCTAGCTCTTCTGAATGTTTGTGTTTATGACAAGTATAAATGAAGCCTGGTAGCTTTAGATACATATCATTCTTCAAGCTGTTTTTCTTCTCATGCCGAGGGGGGTTTGGCTGCACTGAATTTCCTGTCGGAAAGGGTCTCATCCACATGTGCTCCGTGCTGGTGAAACTGCTCATATTCTTTAGTCATTTCATGCAGGTGATCACTGATGCCGATAAATATGCGCTGCCATCTCCAAATGGTTGTTTATGAGAGCATAGGGAGGAATAAATACACAATATTCTCACCCTGCTGGAAAATCCAGATTAATCTGGTTGATGTATTTTGGAACATTTGTTTCTTACTGGTATTAACTGATCATTAGCTGGTTCAAGCTGACCTGCTGGACCTGCAACAAGGACTGTCAAGCAGTCAATATCCATCTTGGATGCTATAGTGTCACATCTCGCTGTTTTTGAATGTTTTACACCTTGAGTGCCACATTTTTAGATAACAATATCAAAATCTCGAACCAGTTAAAAATCAGCGAGCACAAATAATTGCAAGAATGATTGTGATTTTAATATTCAATAATACAAAACTATTACTAATTACATTAATAATAATAATAATGTTAAAACATTAAATTGACAACCTTACCTACAGTATAACAAACTACTTCCAGCTAATCACCAGTTAGTGACTAGTTTGAACCTGCTAATCATTACTGTAGTTTACAACAAATATTGACCAGCATACACAAGCTAACGACCCAAACCAATTATTTAAACCAATGTATGTCCATCCTAAACCAGCTAATGATCAACTTGAACTAGCTAATGAACCAATCTTAAACCAGCTTACACTAGGTAATGACGAGTTTAAACCAGCCAACCATCTTAAACCAGCTCACACTATACACTCTTTAAGAAAAAATTTCTAAACCGTACTCAAATTATGGTTCTTTGACTTGTAACAATAGCAGAACCCTTTGTTTGGTGCTAAATCGAACTCTTTTTATAAGGTCCCATAAAGAACCATGCTATGTTATATAGGACCTTAATGGTATTATATAACCTTTTAATAATTATTTTCATTAATATTAGTATCTTCATATTATTAATGTTAGTATTATTAATATTATTTGTATGTATTAATATTGTTTTTAGTCTTCTATCTGCCTGGTCTTATAATATATTGTTGCTTCTATTTGGGTTTTACATTAAAAAAAAAAAAAAAACCCCAGCATGTTGTGTGAATTAGGTACTTTTATTTTGTATTGACATGGCAAATTGTAGCAAAAATGACAGTGTTCTAACAACAGTTGTTAGCTGAATACATTAATAAATAACAGTTGGCATTGAACATGATATAGATGTAATGAAGACCAAGTTCTAGTAAAATATCTTAACAATCCTCTATGTCTTTACGTCCTTCATTATGCGTGTATTCTGAGTGAGTTTCTTTGATGAGCTTTTGGGTAAGTGACAGCATCTGAAATATACAATTGAGTTTAGAGTTACAGTTTGTCTGTACATTAGATTATGTAAAAACAATTGTTTATGAAGGCCAAAATGAGCAAAAATGAACAATATCTTCAAGTTATCTGTTACTTCATTGTGGATATTATCCTCAACTAAATAGAGCTGCTTACCCTTACATGCTCTGTTAACCCTTATGAAAATGAACCATGGTTTTACTACAAATAAAACCAGACAAACATGGTTATTGTAGTTAAACCATGGTAACCACAAATTAACCATGGCTTTGCTAGTTTAACCATGGTATTTGTGGTAAAACTGTGGTTATATAAATGGTAATCAATTAGCCAATAAAACCATGGTTACTACACTTTTACTATAATAAAACCATGGTTATTTTTCATAAGGGAAACTAAAAAGAGAAAAGACATGATTGGTAGGAAACCAGTTACACTTTTTAAAGTTACAATTTATAGATATTTTAAGAAAGAAATCATTTACCTGTTGAGAGTGTGTTGACAGTCTGTGTAGTTGGATGGCTGAGCTCCAGAAAATCAGTAATGAGGTGGCTTTGACAGTTACAGATTTGAAAAACAAAAAGGCGGGAATAAAGAACCCTAGACTCTAACAGAAATAACCATTTCAGCAAATAACGGGTTCTTCAGGACGATATAGTTCTAAACAGAGCTGATACTTCATGTAAAGAATCTTTAAAGAACCATCTTTTTTAGAGTGTAGGTGATGACCAGCTTGAACCAGCTAATGACCACCTTAAACCTGCTTATGTCATCTAATGACCAGGTTGAACCAGCTAATGGCCATCTTAAACCTGCTTATGTCATCTAATGACCAGGTTGAACCAGCTAATGGCCATCTTAAACCTGCTTATGTCATCTAATGACCAGGTTGAACCAGCTAATAGCCACCTTAAACCTGCTTATGTCATCTAATGACCAGGTTGAACCAGCTAATAGCCACCTTAAACCTGCTTATGTCATCTAATGACCAGGTTGAACCAGCTAATGGCCATCTTAAACCTGCTTATGTCATCTAATGACCAGGTTGAACCAGCTAATGGCCATCTTAAACCTACTTAAACCAGCTAATGACCAGTGTGAACAGTTAATGACCAGATTAAATGAACTAATGACCATTTTAAACCAGTTTACAGAATGTAATGACCAGCTTGCACCATGTAATGAACATTTTAAACCAACTAATGACCAGCTTGCACCAGCTAATGATCTTAAACCATCATACATAGGGATGGGAATCACAGGATACCTCACGATACGATGCGATGCACGATACGTGGCTCATGATACTGATAATATCACGATTCAGCAATTCTGTGATATATTGCTAGACAATCCTATAATGATATATCACGATATATGTCTAGCTATGAAAACAAAATGCCTGTGAAAAGGTTATGTGCAGGTTGTCTCTCTTTATTCAAGTCCAAACTGTTAGAAAACAGCACAAAATGTTTTTCAGGCTGTGAATTAAATTGAACATTTTAAGCAAACTAAACATTTTCAATGAGATCAGGGTGATGGCTTTGCAACTGGCTTTGTTTGTGGTATTACCTTCACTTTTACCGGGCAGTTCTTTTATATTTATCCCATCCATGGTATAAAAGCTGAAGTGGGTCCAGAATTTGGACTAAAACCCTCTTTTTCTTAGGCTAGTTCAGTGGTTCTCAACTGGTTTGGCCACGAGACCCATGTTTTCCTGTGGTCATCAAGCCATGACCCACATTAAAGCAGGTTTATTTCACAAAAATTGTTGACGCATACAAGTACCATCCCCCTTTACTTAACATAGGCTACACATAAATTGTAAGAATATGACTTATACTGATGAATAAACAGTAGGCCTATAAGGTAAGGCTTTAAATAGAAGTCCCAAACTAGTTTTTGTTAATACAATTAAGTTGATATGAGCCACCAGTCATTTAAAAATAGCATTGCAAAATAACACAAAGTGAAAATAACATGGCATTTTGGGGTTATGGAAACAACAGTTGCCATGGTGAATACACAATACTAACATGTTCTAACTAACTGTCAATGAAACATGGAAACTGTTCCTGAATAGAATGAACATTATACCTGCATTCAGATCCTTCCCAGCTAACACACAACGTACCAGATATGATTTATTGGTACTTTTATTATTACTTTTATTTCATGGCTTACTAGCCTAATTGACAATGTAACTACGACGTTGCATGCTCGTAGTATCTTTTGCGCTTCAGTGAAGTGATATACAGCGTGCGCCGCTGCAATTGAAGAGTGCGTGCTATGAGCACAGTATAATGTCTGACAGGACAGGAAAGTTTGTTTTCTGAGGTGAGAGACTATTTATTCTGTAACAAGTTATAGCGATCTCATCTGACCACAGATACTGAATCAGGACAATGTGTTTTTCTTAGGTACACAGAAGTGACAGAAGTGTCAACAGCTTTCACGCACATCTTTCAAAACAAAAGTCTCGCATCAGCACATTAAGAATTACGTTTTTTAGTTGTTTATGTTGTTTCTTTGACTGCACACTCCATGACCCACTCAGATTGGTCTTAAGACCGACCAGTTGAGAAACATTGGGGCCTGGGCTAGTTAACTTATGTTCACATTTCGCTCATTCATGTGTTGAGCACCACCTCGAGGAGCCATGAAGTAGATTGCTTGCTGCAACCTACTTCAACTCCGATATCCCAGCGATGCTGGGAGCAGGGAAATCTATTTAGAGCTCCTTATTTTATTAATTAAAATATCAATATTTGGCCCCAACGTCTAGCTTCTCGTATAGATTCTTGTATCTCCACTTGGTATGAAGTCGGTACTTTTGACAACACTAATTTTAAGATTACAATAGGTAATAACCAGTTTGAACCAATCTTAAACCAGCTTACACTAGGTCTTGGGGGGAACACCCCACAAGAGCTGCAGTTTTGGAGATCCCAATTTTCAAAATTCGCACAAATTCTTACGCTTGCCATATATATATAGTCTGGCGAGTAAACAAAAAAAATGTACTAGCCAATGGCGGTTCTATTGCCAAGGTGTGCGTAGAGGGTTGCAGGGAAATATTAATATGTACAAAAACACTTTTTGGGCCTTTTTCAGTTTCTCTTCAGACACGGAAATGCACTGACTGTTGTGTGAAAATAAATAAGATGTGCAGTAAAGGAATAGAGATAGCCCTTCTCAGGAAGCATAGAGGGAAAGAATGGGAGTTAGATAAGCAAGTCCTGCAGTGGAGATGAAGCACAGAATGAGAATGAATGCAGTGCTCTGACCTTGTTGATCGGGCGAGAACGGATGAATGCATTCGTGATGGAGGTGAAGGGGATTGGCAATGGAGAGAGAAAGAGAGAGCGAGAGACAAGAGGAGTGGTAGAGCAACTGGCCAGACACAGCACACATACTCATGCATTAGTGTAGTAATCAGTCCCCAGCAGGGTGCATGGAAAGAATTGAATTAATTCCACATGCAGATACTCTAGACTCAAATACACACACACACACACACACACACACACACACACACACACACACACACACACACGATCACACGCTACTACAGGCATCCCCTGGTTGTTATGCACATGACAGATTACACTGAATGCACAATCTCAGCCGCTTTTTCCATGTAGAACAATTACAGTTGTTGCGTCATTTTGTAATTTCCACTGCTAATGTAAGCTGATAAATGCAAATTGATTTTACATGCCTCAGGAATGCATACAATGCATGAACGATCAATTTACATAATGGAAAGAAATATCTTGCTCGCTGACTGACTTGGAAAATAACACTTACTATAGACCCGAAACATACTGTCAATATTATTTTTGCATATTGTTTTCTGAACTTCCCACCATAATTATACATATTGCTTTTGTTTAAGCTTACGCCATGTATATTATGTATAATCATATAAATTATGATTAATTCTCATATACTCTATGGTTTAAAATTTTGGGGTTGGTACTTTTTTAAAACATGTGTCGCTTAAGTTGCTTTATTTGATGAAAATACAGTAAAACTACAGTAATTTTGTGAAACATTACTGTATTTTAAAATAACTGTTTATTTTAATATATTTTAAAATGTAATTTATATAATTGTGTATGTATTTTTCATAACTATGCATATATGGCTGCAGATTACATTTTGATTGCATGTGATTTTTCTTTTTATTGCCGCCATACCAAACCTTTTTAGTCCAAAGTTAATGCATTCACAAGCCTACCACAAAATCAACACCATCATTTACATTTTAATTAAGCTCAGATCAAACCCAATCAATCTCTCAATAAAGCTAGAGAATAAACGTGCCACTTCAATCTTATGGGTGGAAGGGAACACGATGACTTCTGTATTTTCTGTTTCCAGTTTGCTGTAGATCTTTCCATAATTACCTGCTCATAATTTTACATGGCTTCAGAATGATATGAAGACAGTCTGCAAAGCAATCAAGTGCCATCAGGAACTGTGAGCTTGTGTAATATATCCAAAGGTTATGCGGTGTCAGAGCAGGAGATGAAACCAAGAGAGCGAGCGAGAGATGGCGTAAAAGGAATTTACATTCATAACTTCCGGTATGCATCACTCTGAGCCATGACAGGGATCAAAAATCCTCCTCCACTGCGCAATAAGCAGAAAGGCTTTGTCAGCAGGTAATAGCCAGCTGCAATTTTCTGCCTCCTCACTGTAGTTTATCACCTGATCCCAGCCGCAGTTTATCTGTGAACTTTACCATGCTTTCGTCCAAGCAATCTATAGAACAGTCACTCAACCGATCATTTAGCCAAAATCAGGCATGACATCCAGTCACCTCAGAGGTTCTAATCTATTTTCCTTCTGTCTTTCTTCCTCCTGTCAACAGGGGCTGATGTGATTAATTTTGATGGGCAGGGGGTGATCTCTTACCGCTTCAAAATGAAGAAGATGAAGATTTTGAAGGATGTGATAGCCCTTAAGTTTAAAACGTCTGAGAGCGAAGGGGTGATTCTGCACGGAGAGGGTCAACAGGGTGACTACATCACCTTGGAGTTGAGGAGAGGCCGGCTCCTGCTGCAGATAAACCTTGGTAAAACTGATATGTGTGTACCTTGGTGTGAATTACAGTAAAACCAAAAATTATTCAGACACTAGATATCATTTTTTACTAGTGTATGCAGGACACAATAGTTCATTTATGTAAGCGAGGATAGCTAAATAAAGTAAACTGTGACATATACCCAAAAATTCTTCATATAATGGACTACCAGTAAAATTTATACAAATTTGGGACCAAAATTACACTTTGACCTGACCATCTTTAGCTGAAGTGTTTTTTCTTTAATTGCTAATACGACCTTTACACCACAGACTGAACAAAATTAAGCATTTCTTGGTAATTGGTTGACCAAAATTTGTATTATCTAATTGTGTACTTAAATTTAACAGCTGACAGCTGATTGGTTGATTGTAATCCGTTACATACCTTTCTATCAACGTTATCTGACATTATCAAGATGAATTTGTTCTGACACAGAACAGAGTTCTTGTCATATTGTATTACCATTTTCTAAACTATAGTGAATAAACTGATAATGTGAGAAATGTTGAAGGTTCTCTGAATACATTTTGGTTTGACTGTATGTCATTAATGTGCTACTGTAAGTATATCATTGTGTCTTCAGCTTATTTATTGACTGCGGTCTACTATTACTTCATTGTTTGTTTGATCCTCATTGATTCTTTGATAAAAATAACACTACAATTCAAAAGTTTGGGGTCAGTAAGATTCTTTTAAAGAAATTAATACTTTTATTCAGCAAGGATGCATCAATTTGATCAAAAGTGAAGACATTTATTATGTTAAATAATAAATGCTGTTCTTTTGAACTTTCTATTCATCAAGTAATCATAAAAATATGTTTCAGAGTTTCCACAAAAATATTAAGCAGCACGACTATTTTCAACATTGATAATAATACAAAATATGTTTCTTGAGCATATCAGCATAGTATAATGATTTCTGAAGGATCGTGTGACACTGAAGACTGGAATGACAAGAATAAATTTAAAACATTAAAATAGTAAGAAGTTTAAACTATAATAATTTTTCACAATATTGCTTTTTACTGTATTTTTTTATCAAAATAAATGCATCCTTGATGAGAATAACAGACTTGACATAAATCTTACTCTAAACTTTTGAATAGTAGTGTACTGTAGAACACAAAATAAAAAGTTATTTAAAGAACTGTTTTTGTCCTTATAGTGAAAGTCAATGAGTTCTAAAACAAAAAAAAATTATTGGATAAAGAAATTCATACAGTTTGGATCAATATGATGTTGAGTAAATGATGACAGCATTTTCATTTTTACGTGAACTATACATTTAATATCTCATGGACCTGCATTGCAGGAAAACCTAGCCTGAGGGAAAAGAAATATTGATAGACTGTAAAAGACAAAACCCATTATATTGTGTATTATAAGGACATAAACATCTCAAATGCACTGTGAAGACAGGTTCCTCCCATCAATAAGTATTCTGCAGTGAAGGTGAAGATATTGTATATTTGATATTAATGACGGTCTTCCATGTCTAATAAACTGTAGGAAGTAATCAGTATGGCTCCATCCTGGGCCATACATCTGTGACCAGCGGCAGTCTGCTGGACGATCATCATTGGCATTCTGTAGTAATTGAGCGCTACAGGAGAAATGTCAATTTCACCCTTGATCAGCATACTCAGCACTTCCGCACCAACGGGGAGTTTGACCACCTTGACCTGGACTATGAGGTACGACTGAGAAAGTGAATGATTTATTGCTCTGAACTTCATTTAACAAGCAGGTGCATTATGGGATGCTAAAGCTCAAAATGCTACTCCCCATAATTGGTAATTGTTTAAAAAAGTTTATTGTCCTTGGAAAAGATTTATCTCACACAGATAAAACAGCATGAATGACGTGACAGTGAAAAGGCAATATTGTGAGAATTCCCTGCTGAAAAAAAGCAAATTTTGATGGCCTTCCATGCTGATTTATGCTAATTAGCGCTGGTTTGGTGCTATAAACCAACATAACAATGTTTATCACCAACAAAACCTGGTGACGCTGGTGATGCTTTAACTTTTTTTTCCATTTTAAAGGATTGTCTCTTGACACTCTAAGGTGTTTTACATATAATAAAAGTGAATGGGTACTGGGGCTGTCAAGCTCCAAAATGACACACAAGCACCATAATAGTATCATAAAATCAGTCCTTACGACTTGTACTATATAAATCCTCTGAAGTCATATGGTACAGTAGCTTTGTGTGGGTTGTGTGTGGTCATTATTTAGTGAAAAACTTGCCAGATGTGATTTGTCTGACATATTTGATTTGAGAAAAGATTCACAGTAAAAAATATCATTTTGGTCTGTTCCTTGAACAAAGTGCCTTTTTTTAACGCACAGGGTACTCCTTTACCGTAATTTTTTGACGTGTAGGGTACTCCCATTGCTTTAGATGAGAAACCTTTGGCATTATACACAGACACGATGGGCATGAAAATGTTATAGTTATGACAAAGTTTGAAGTTTATTATATTGGGGTATAATTTTGCCGTTATAACATATGGGGTGTGTTTTTAATTTAATCAGACAGGCACATGTTATTTACATTTATTTTACTTTTTTATTTACAGTATTTAGACATGTTTTGAGCATGTAACCCAACCCCTACCCCTAAACCTACCCATTTGTGTATTATATAATGTAAAACATATATCAGAGTCACAGCCAACACCCACCAATGCACATGCATCGTCACCAAGGGCAACGTTTTGCTACGGTTTCTGGGTTAAACGTCATGTTTCCTGGAAACAGTGTGCAACGATGTTTGAAATGCGTTTTCTCTTGTTTGGTGGGTGTGTCAAAAATGTAATCAGCAGCAACATGTATATAAACTGTGCGGTGTTAAAGAGACAGCTTGCACAATGGGTCCATAAAAATACTATACATATTTATATATTTTGCTATTGTATTGTGGATTGACACTTTCATAAACTTTTCTATACTCCTCTGATTATATAATGGTAAATATTACAATATCATAGCACAACAGTGATCAGCAATAAAGATAAGCCTAATACTCAAAATAAAATAAGTTCTAATAATAAGGTCATATAGATCATAACACAGTCTCGGAGGTAAAAAGTGGATTATCCTTCACCTGAAGTGTTTGTCTTTTCATCCTGAAATGTTGGATCACAACAATTAGGAACCACAGTTTCCACAAATCCCTTCACTCGATTGGGTTGCTCTCTCTTTTTTATTATGGAAGGCAAGGGCAGTGACTGTAACATCGAGCATGTTTTGCAGTATTAAACATGTATTTATGCCGATTTCATCAGGCTCCGAAAATTTTTCAAAAAGAACACAAATTATGACCACCTCAGCTGCCATAGTTGCATCTCTTGCGTCATCAGAACAGCGTGTTCAACGCACCACCGTTTCCGTTTATAAAACGTTTTGCAACGTTTTGTCGGGGATGAACGCAGCACAGATCTACATGCTCCACCCACTCGTTCACAATCCCCTGAATACTAATCACCTGCACCTCATCATCACAGACACTATTTAAACACTCACTCCCTTCACCACAGTGTCTGGTTTCGTCTTATGTACCTGGACTCCTTACTTGTTACTCACCTGAGCAGCCAACGGCTGATTCCTCGGCTTCCTTGTCTTCAGTTCCTCGTTCATTGTGTTCTCCATTTCCTGCTATTGACAAACTCCATTATCCTCAGCTAAGTGACTGTTCTGAAGTGCTTGATTTTATACTCGCCAATATTCCCAAGTTCTACCTGTGTTCGTGTCTCTGTCAATAAACATCACTTTGAGTTCACCTCATCCTCTGTCTCTGTCCATAACCTGACAGCTACAGCCACAATTTATTTAAAAAGTACAAATAGTCCAAGAGTTCTGAGGCCAAACGATTGATTTGTGAGGAACAGACTCAAAAGCGATCGCGATCACCATCTCCATCTGCCGTCAAGCTCAGATCCTGTGCACACATTCAAAAGTTGCCACCAGAAGAAGCATTACGTCTTGGCTGTTGTGTGTCTTGTGACCGGCTACTTCATGCTAGAGTGTGGGCGTATCTCTTGAATGACAGATGACTGTGTGCATTCATGGAGCGGTATTTTTTCAGCGATTAAATCCTTAAAGGAGTTCACCCATAAATGAAAATGATCCTGTAACTCACCCTCAAGCCATCCTAGGTGTATATGACATTCTTCTTTCAGATGAATACAATCAGAGTTATATTAAGAATATCCTGGCTAATCCAAGCATTATAATGGAAGTGAATGGCAGCCCAAAAAAGACCATCCATTATAAGAAGCGAAACGATGGGTTTCTGTAAGAAAAATATCCCTATTTAAAACTTTATGAAGTAAAATATCTAGCTTCCGCCAGAACGCCTTATGTATTCAACTTACGAAGAAAGTGTAGCGGTTCAAAATGCTTATGCTACGTCCGACATCATACATCACACCAGTTACACTTTCTTCGGAAGGCGGAAAGCAGTCTGGCAGAAGCTAGATATTTCACTTTATAACGTGTTAAATATGGATATTTTAGTCTTTTTACGCTGACTGCAGATTGCCCTAGAAATCATAATAAGTGTGTAGACTATTTGTGTCGTGACTGGCTTGACGGAATCACTCTGCGTTGCGTTTTTAATGTGCTGTGCCATCAAAATCATTATTTTAAAAGAGTTTTACATTGCCTGTCTCAAGATACAGTAGTCTTTCCCTTTCATTTGCGCTCCGTCTTTGTGAATTCTCAGAGTGAATGCGTCCGGTGTCTGTGGATGTTGTACTGCCTTGCTAGTTCTAGCTTGAGTGAGCGCATCATATACATGTAAAAGATCCATCCGTGTCACTTCAGATTAGCCTACTCGTCCATATTCACGGTACTATTAGTAATGTATATTATATTTAGCTAGCTACTGCTATGTTGTAATTGTTAATATTTAAAACAACTCAATAAATTAATTAAACATCTTACATTTGGGTGTTTTTCTTACATTTCTTACATCTTACATTTACAATTTTATTCTTAAGAATGTTTTGTGAATCCGGCCCCTGGTGACACTGCAGCCGTCACCTAATCCAGGGAGCTCAAGTTCAAAGCCGTGATGTCACACCAAGACACTTTGTCCCAGGGAGGTTCACACTGTGTTTGCAGTGATATTTTTATCCCTTGTTATTCTTTTCAGCACAGAGCGTCTGAAATCCGCTGCTCCGCACAGGATTAATCCACACTAATAATGTGTAACAGGATATTACTGTTATCAAATAGAAATGACGAATATTAGCAAGCACTGTAAAGGAATGTATAAGAAACTGATTTTCGGCGATGTAAAGAGTATGGTCTGAGAGCAGATGCTTATCTATTCAATTGAGCTCAGACACTCCTGGCGCCATTGGATGCTACAGGGCTAGTTACAGCTCAGTTGGTCTGAGACAAATTGACCCCAATTAAAGTGAAAGTGTCTGATTAATTGAGCCGAGAACGGATCCAAACCGATGAGTCGTTTTCTGCTGGAGCACAGACTGCATTTACAAACAATTGCATTTATCGACTATTGTGTTGAAACACTGGTGCTCTGTTTGAAACTGCATGAATAATATTACTTACTAAGCATCTTTCAATAGATAGATATTATCTGATTTTACAAAATATGTATAATTTTACTCCATTGTCACAAGCTGAAAGCTGTTTTGGTTGTGATTAATACAGCAGGATGTGTTTGTATTATGAGTCACATAAAGTTTCAACTTCTCCCTCTCTTCTCATATGCAGTCTTGACATACACTATATTGGCAAAAGTGTTGGGACACCCCTCCAAATCATTGAATTCAGGTGTTCCAATCAAAAATCAAGCACCTAGGCATACAGACTGCTTCTACAAACATTTGTGAAAGAATGGGTCGCTCTCAGGAGCTCAGTGAATTCAAGCGTGGTACCGTGATAGGTTGCCACCTGTGCAGTAAGTCCATTCCTGAAATTTCCTCACTACTAAATATTCCACAGTCAACTGTTAGTGGTATTATAACAAAGTGAAGCAATTGGGCAGCAAGCAACTCAGCCACGTAAAATCACAGAGCAGGGTCAGAGCACGCTGAGGCACACAGTGCGCAGAAGTCGGCAACTTGCTGCAGAGTCTACAGCTACAGACCTCCAAACTTCATGTGGCCTTCAGATTAACTCCAGAACAGTGCGTAGAGAGCTTCATGGAATGGGTTTCCATGGCCGAGCAGCTGCATCCAAGCCTTACATCACTAAGTGCAATGCAAAGCGTCGGATGCAGTGGTGTAAAGCACGCCACCACTGGACTCTAGAGCAGTTTTAGGGTTTTGGCTTGGCCCCTTAGTTCCAGTGAAAGGAATACTTAATGCTTCATCATACCAAGACAATTTGGACAATTTAATGCTCCCAACTTTTTGAGAACAGTTTGGGGATGGCCCCTTCCTGTTCCAACATGACTGTGCACTAGTGCGCAAAGCAAGGTCCATAAAGACATGGATGATCGAGTTTGGTGTGGAGGAACTTGACTGGCCTGCACAGAGTCCTGACCTCAACCCGATAGAACACCTTCGGGATGAATTAGAGCGGAGACTGTGAGCCAGGCCTTCTCGTCCAACATCAGTGCCTGATCTCACAAATGCGCTTCTAGAAGAATGGTTAAAAATTCCCATAAACACACTCCTAAACCTTGTGGAAGAGTTGAAGCTGTTATAGCTGCATAGGGTGGGCCAACTCCAAATGAAACCCTACAGATTAAGAATGGGATTTCAACACAAGTTTGTGTGCAAAACTTTTGGCAATATAGTGTAGATTGGTGTAAGATGTGCCACATTTTACTTAGGTTGTCCCTACACTCTCAGAAAAAAAAGGTACAGTGCTGTTACTGGGGCGGTACCCTAAGGTACAAAAGTGAAAAGGTACATCTTTGTACCTTACTCACCCCTAAATGGTACATATTAGTGCCTTAAAAGGTACATATCAGTACTTTAAGAGTGCGTATGAGTGCCTTAAAGGTACATACATATTAGTACCTTTTCGGTTTTGTACCTTAGGGTACCGCCCCAGTGACGGCAATGTACCTTTTTTCTGACAGTGTAGGGAAGTAGAAATGAAAGAGAGGTAATAATAATATGCTTAATTATATTTCACCATCATATTTCAGTGGAATTTAGAATGTGCACAGTGTATTATGAATCGAAATCGACCATAGAACTATGACTTTTCAAATAAAAAAATCATCAAGATGTACAAAACATTACTCACTTTAGGGGTGAACTTGTGTCTTTGGAGAATATTGGAATGATTTACATTTCAAAATAAAATATAAACATAAATGAGAGGGAAAATAGTAATTTACTAATGCACAATCCCATTGCAAAATCTTATTTTGCTGCATATTACATTTTCAAAAACCATCAAGGAAAGTATATACTAATAAAACAATTATATAAAATACAACAAAATATAAAAAGTAATGATTATTAAATTAATAAATATTAATAAATAAATATATTTAGCTGAATAATTCACATGTATTTTGCACTGGCAATTCACCATGCATGACATTTATTTATAGACCTTCAATAATGTGCTTTTAAGAGGGGGAAAAAGACTACTTTTTGTCAAGTTATAGATTTTTTTTTTGTTGTTGTTATTGGAAACTGTTTTCGAGTGTTAGTTTGTGCATTATGATTACAGTCAAACCTGAACATTGTGTTCATGCATGGAAGCATTTTGTTACCCATTTTTTTATTCAGAATTTAATAAAAACAAATGGAATTCATTCAATCGCCCTGTGGCACCACATCACGGCGGTGAGCTTTTTTCTGCATTATTACGGAATTATTGAATTGATTTCACATACTGTCAAAACTGCTCTGTGTTACAGACACAGTGGTTTGTGTGTGTGTGTGTGTGTGTGTGTGTGTGTGTGTGTGTGTGTGTGTGTGTGTGTGTGTGTGTGTGTGTGTGTGTGTGTGTGTGTGTGTAGGAATGGGTGTGTTCATTTTACAGTCTTGATGTTTTAGAGTGTCAGCCCTTCACTGTTCTCCAAACTTTTCTCTGTTACAGACACAGTGGTTCACAGGTGTGTGTGTGTGTGTGTGGCCTGGTAAACCCTACCTAATGGGGACAAAATGTCCCCACAAAGATGGCAATATCTGAAATCCTTGTCCTTGTGGGGACATTTTTTGGTCCCCATGAGAAAAACATCTTATAAATGTAAAAATGTAAAAAGGCAGTTTCCTGTGATGGGTAGGTTTAGGGGTAGGGATAGAGTAGGGATACTTTGTATAGTATAAAAACCATTACGCCTATGGAATGTCCCCATAAAACATGAAAACACAACTGTGCGAGTGCGTGCGTATGTGCGCGTGTGTGTTTTTATTTTTTGTCAATTTCCCATTCATTTCCTATGGTTGATAATGTTTTAAGACCATGAGTGTGACTATTCTTTTTTTAGGACCACTTGGCCTGTTCGAATCATGCCCTATTTTTTTTTTGTGTGTTCACATTCCAAGTGTCATAAAAGTCACCAAGTTTCATACCATTCCGATGAAGCTGTGATTTTTAAAATTTCAAAACTTAAAATTCTCTGGTCAGAAATGAGTGAAGACCACTCAAGGATTAGGGAGGTGACTCGGCTTACCCCCTGGCACATCTTTCCCCACTTTCTGTATATATTGTTTAGTTGAACTTGGTGGGTTGTAATGCTTTGATACAGTTGTTCTGGCTTATGTCTCTAAGAAGTCTGATTTCTCCATGCAGCTGACTTTCGGAGGGATGCCTTATTCTGGGAAGCCGGTCTCGGGAGGTAGAAGAAACTTCAAAGGCTGCATGGAGAGCATCAACTACAATGGAGAGAACATCACTGACCTGGCCAGAAGAAAGAAACTAGACACTTCCAGCTTTGTGAGTCGATTCGCTTTTCAGTCAACAACACAAACCATAATCAGAGTTTGATTTTGAGTGCCTAACTTTCTTGTTTATGACAGTTCATGTGTCCATTTTTAACATGTTTTTGCCTGGAGGGTTTTGTGGAGGTGTATGACTATGAAGAGCTGTGCAAGGTTGACACTTCAGAATGTAGAGCGGTTCATACGTGATATTGATGGAGCCCTCATATCTATGCTGTATGGATCTGTTTAATTTGTTACAACACACTGATGGGAATGTTAATCATCTACGCAGATTTGATGACTGTTGTCAGCACTGATAATAATCTAATTTCCACTGTGATATTACAAAGAATGCAATACCATAATTGCACATCATATCCGATAAGCTTATCAGTGTTCTGTTGTTCATTAATGGAACCACAAACATAAAGAGACACAATGCTTTTTACTGATGAAAATTAAAATTTTATCTCTGCCGTTCAGTTACACCATGACATCATGTCATCATGAACACCAATAAAGCATTATCTTAAATCTAAATATGTTTGATTTAGATTCACATATTTTTGTTCTAGAGATTTGGATTTTGACAAATAAACCAATCGTGCTTGTACTGTATTTTAGGAGGCAAAATTGAAACCCAAAATGTGTGACCCAAAGGCGATTTATAAAACAGGCTTTAACTTTTCAACAGAGCTTATCAAAATTTCAATCTCTGCCACGCTGAAATTAAAAGCATGTCGTTGTTTCTGCATTTTGATTTTAGGTTTACCTCAGAAGCAGTTTGTGCATTGTTGGTTGCTTGGTAACAGACCTGGCAGTTGATTACCAAACTCAATGGAGCGGTTTAAGAGTTCTTACAGATAAGATGAGATTTTGAAAGATAGGATAAGAATCCTAAATCAAGTTAAGATTTGCTTCTGTAATACGAAATTGTGAAAAATCCTAAATTAACTTATATCTTAAGTTAAGACCTAAGATAGAACGTTTCTGTAATGCTCCCACCACAAAACCAGTCATGAGTCGCACAGGTATATTTATAGCAATAGCCAACAATACGTCATATAGGTCAAAATTAGAATTTTTTTCTTTTATGTCAAAACTCATTAGGAAATTAAGTAAAGATCATGTTCCATGAAGATATTTTGTACAGATTTATTTTTGTAAGTAATATGCCCACCTCGCTTTAAGAGCCAGTAGTAACTGAAACCAAGTAGTTAGCACAATAATTCTTTTTGCATACAAAATCAGAGACTTTACACATTCAGATCATGCCTTCAACATGCTTCTGTTGTGTTATTTTCACCCACTAATAAGTCTGCACAAATTGAGTTTACAACAAAAACAGTACACATGCGATAATTGAAAACAAATGTAGATTTTATGTGCCATTTTTTTGCTCATAACACTTGACAATTGCATAGATCACAGATCATAGATCATGGCACATCACCTTTAAAGCAGATTCTTACGATTAAAAAACAACATAATCCACTGTGTTGTATCTTGGCTAAAAATATTCCTCTCGTTTTACCGGGATGCAGTGTGTGATCCAGTGTTCCCAGAACCGTCCATCAGAGGTGTAAGAGTACCTGAAAACCATACTTGAGAAAAAAGTACAGATTCCTTACAGCGAAAATTACTCCATTACAAGTCACCAATTCCAATACAACTTGAGTAGAAGTCTTAAAGTATCTGATTTTAACAGTACTCAAAGATGCACTAATCCTGAGAGACATACCAGTGAAAATAAGAAACCATTGATTTGTAAGATGAGAATTGAGAAATCATGTTTATTTTCTAAAATCAAAATAAAACTGAACACCTCAATATTGCAATAAATCAAGATCGACACAACAGTCTACAAACTCTCAAGTCTCAGTTAAGCTCAAGTGCACAAAAAGGCCATAATTAAACCAATATCCTTCAAAAAGGTCTTATCAATATAGCGGATAAATAAAATAATGTTAAGTAAAATGAAATGGTCAAAGCCTTGCACTGGATGTGCTGGTTCCAGCCTCATCACCGGCTGCAGTCATGAACTCATCTCATAAATCAAACACCTGCGATTCATCAACTACCTGCTAATGCACTCGCATTCATGTAAAGTAGCCTCGTTGACATGTTTGGGTATAAGTAAAGGCAAAACGCACACATATAGTACATTTAATACCCTTAGATGGTGATATTGCTTCTTTATATCAGAAACAAACTGCTGCAGAAAAAGTTAGGTGCCATGCAAAATGTAATGTGTAATTGCATAACTCAACACAAATGTATTGGAGTAAAAAGTACATTTACTTGTTCAAAAATGTAGTCAAGTAGAGAGTAAAAGTTGCTAATATCTTTGATACTCAGTACAACTACAAAGTAGCCAAAAACATACTTAAGTACAGTAACTAATTACATTTACTCAAATACTTTACACCACTGCCGTCCATGCTTGTTTTCCAACATGGAATAACACAAAATAGGTATCATTCTAAAGCTTAGAAACTCGGCTTTTAATCCATCTAACCATTTTGATCAACTCTTAAGGAGTACTGAATACCGAATCTCTAGGAGTAGTCCCTATAAATCATATTGTACCGCCGCTGGCGCCACCTAGCAACGAAAAAATTAATAATCATATTTTTCCACAAAAAAAAAAAAAAAGTGTCATTTGATAGCTTCGAGTCTGAACTTTACAATGCATGTAGCCAATTTGATTAACTCCTAAGTAGTGCTGAGTGATTTGTTAATAAATGGAAATTTTCCTTCTATCTTATTGCCTATGTAAAATTATAATAAATTAAATATGTTTGTTTGTTTTTATCAGCAGTTAGTTTTAAAGTTTTAAAAAGTGTTCTATCAAACGAGACATACCTTTTGACTCTCCTTGCTATAGTTTTGGAGTTATGAGTCTTTCCATTTTTTTGTGTCACTCAGAAAAAAACAACTCTAAAAATGCTTTCAGGTCTTAAAGACGATTTTCTCAATATTTAGATGTTTTTGCACCCTCAGATTCCAGATTTTCAAATAGCGATATCTCAACCAAATATTTTCCTATCCTATCAAACATTCATACATCAATTGAAAGCTTATTTATTCAGCTTTCAGGTGATGTATAAATCTCAATTTCCAAAAATGTACCCTTATGACTGGTTTTGTGTACCCTTGTGACACAATTATCATCACTCACCCTCATGTTGTTCCGAACTTGTATGACTTTCCTTCTCTGCACAAAAAGTAAAGGTCCAAAACAACATTGAACCCCATTTATTTACATTGTATGGACAAAAACCAAAGACATTTTCCAAAATATCCTCTTTTGTGTTTCACAGAAGAAAGGAAATCATACAGGTTTGGAACCAGATGAGGATGAGTAAATTATGACAGAATTTTCATTTTTGGTTGAAATATCTCTTTAATAGAGTGAAAATAGCACAGTTCTCCTCCTTTGCAAATTTGACATGTGTCCACCATAGACAGGCTCTGAATTATTATTCATGTCTGAAGGATTATATTCAAGGTTGATAAAACACATCACATGGGCGGAGGTTCTCTTATGAAGCCCTGAGAAAGGCTGAGTGCACTTTTCTATTTCATTGTGATGAGACTGATTAAGTTCTCTATATTTGAAATAAGGCTGAAGTGCATTTGGTACCTCAAAATTAGCATTTAGAAGGACGTAGAGCTGGAGAGTTATGAATAAAAGCCCTTGTCGTTGCTTCCTCGCACCCCTTTTCCAGCTTAAGGTTCAGAAATCGACAGCGTGGTTGGGAACATGCTGTAGCAGCACTTTGAGAGATCTTTCTTTAAGCCCATGTTCCACATGAAAGGTCCTCAACCATTTCAGACGCAGATTTATTTTCTAGTCACTTTATTTTGCAGCTTTGTAAGTGTATTAAAGATGTTGAATTTGAGAAATACATTATACAGTGTATTGTGTTAAATTTGCTGCTGAAAGGAGACATCTATTTTGCAAGTAAAAAAGCTGAGCTAAGGTTCTTTGCTGGTCTAAGATGGTCTAAAACTTCTAACGCCCCTTTAAACGGGTCAGGTTAATTAGCTTGGCCATGTTGGAAGACCTGATTTATTTGATAAGTGATATCATGTTTGACACATACTACATAAAAAACAATTATTTAACCATCTTAGTAGGTCTACACTGCAAACAGCTGTACATAAATGACTTTTAAGTGTTTTGTATTCTGCCTTATTTTCAGCGCAACCTGACGTTCTCCTGCGTGGACACGCACACATTCCCGGTCTTCTTCAATGGCACAAGCTTTCTGCAGCTGCCGGGGAGAAGGGACCACAATATGGTGTCTGTTGGATTCCAGTTCCGTTCCTGGAACCCCAGCGGCCTGCTCCTGTTCAGCTCCTTGGCAGATGGAATGCTGGAATTGGCTCTAAACGATGGAAAAGTCACAGCGCACATTAACGTCACCCAGCAGAAAAACATGTGCGTGGACATTGCATCAGGTGAGCTGACATTCTCCCCCACACAGACTCAGTGGCTGTTACATAGAGATCTCATAAGGTTTCATCAGCCTCTTTTTTTAAACAGTTGTTTTTTTAGCATTGTAGCACCTAGTTGATAAATTACTTAATGTTTCAATTTTGTATGTTTAAGTACTATATGATCAATCAGCACCAGTTATAGCTATGATAACGTTGCATCATATCCCAGAGTTAAACTTTAATGCTCAAGGCTGCGTTTCCCAAAAGCATTGTAAGCCTAAGTTGATTGTAGATGCTTTTGGGAAATGCACCCAGGTTTGTCCTTTGTCCAGGTTTGTGAATTTGCATACACAATGCATTTATTTCTAACTTTTTGTGTGAAACAAGAATGTAAAAAAAAACACTTACCGGACTCCACTGTATCCAACAGAATTTGATTCCAGCAGGACAGAAAGACCGTTCCATATCAGTGTGGACAGACACAGCTAACAGATTTTTTGTCTTTGTGACAGAGACAGAATAATAAGAGAGCTTAGATAGATAGATAGATAGATAGATAGATAGATAGATAGATAGATAGATAGATAGATAGATAGATAGATAGATAGATAGATAGATAGATAGATAGATAGATAGATAGATAGATAGATAGATAGATAGATAGATAGATAGATAGATAGATAGATAGATAGATAGATACTCATTCTATGAAACATACTGTGTGAAGAAAATGTCTCTTGTGTTGAATTTAGGTCTGTCAAAGTTAACGCAACAATAATGCATTGACAGTTAAAAATAGCTACATTAAAGCAGGCTCTATTTGACTCATTGAATCACCCCGTAGTTCAAGCCAGGTCCACAGTTTTTCAGTCTATTTCAAAAATTTGTTTTCAAATTCTGTCCATTTTATCACAAAAGTCAAACAATATGGCATTTTGACGCTCTTACATGTGAGGTGACAAATTGCTGTAGCGCCTCATTTCAAGAGGCAGCACAAGTCTTTTCTTCCACTTTAATACAAGTTGCATGAAAAAACATGCATGAACATCAAATGTTGAAGCCAATGTTGAAAGATACAGTACAACTTACTGGAATGTATCATGTCGCAGGTAATCTCACAATCAGTGTTTCAACCACGGAAAGATGTCAATAAAACAGCTTGTGAACAATGTCACAAAACGTTGCATTTACCTCAGGAAAGTTACGGTTCACAGTTCGTTAGTTATATAGCTATAGAACTTATTTACTGTTAATTATACATGTATTTTTGAATAAAAAAAGACAAGTCTTTACTACTTATGTGCAATTGAGTTATATGCAAACGTTTCAGTTTGTTGAGTGTAATTATTAGGCATATATCTGAAAATAAATAGTTTGGGCTCTGTTGTTAAATTTATCTCTAATATTAGAGTAATGTATCAAATTACTTTATATAATATATTAGAGATGCATGATATTGGATTTTTTCCGATATCCGATATGCCGATATTTTTCGACTCATTTTGGAGGATGCCGATGCTGATACCGATATAATGTTTATTTTTTCCTTTTCTTTGGAAACAACAACATTTTGAGCAAAAACTTTATTTATTTTTTTATAATGAGTATATTAAAAGCTCTGAAAATAACAATAAAGTCAGTAATTTTTCACCACAAACAGATGCAGTTGTAACCTAAATATTTTATTTTTACGTTTTTATTTTACGTTTTAATTAAATATTTAACGTTTGTGCACATGAAGTGGGGGTGGCATGGCATCAGTTGATGCTGTCTTTAGCTTCAAATAAAACAATTCTACAATTATTTTAGCGCTCCTTGGATTATTTTTCATCATCCATTTCATAAAATTGTATTACAGATTAACAAACCGTATATAAAAGCATTTAATTTACACATATCATGCTTGTGATTTATGACCTCATTACTGCTTTATTTATTCAGAAAAAGTAGTAACTTCAAGTTATTTGTGTATTCTACTTTTAATTTTATTACTATAACAACAGCGCCCCCACTAAATATATATAACGTTCTACCGAGTGAGCACTAGGACCTGGAGGAGGCTTCTGCTGCTGTGGCGGCTGTTGCGCCTGCACGCGTTAGAGAGTGGGGAATCACTGTTGACACCGGTCACGTCTTTCAGTACACGCATTCACAAATTCAAGGCAACGTTTAAAATTGTCAATATAAATCACTAAAAATGCAATGTATTTGCTTGTTTTTGCTTTTTGTTCACTTCAAGAATGACCACACTGCTGACATGATCTTATCGCTATATCACTCCTTGCACACGTGAGTTATTGCAGGCACATATCAACGCGTTATCATATCAGCAAGGCATATCGGCATCATTTTATATTTTTATATTTAAATCGTTTATCGGCCGATTCCGATGTCGTACCGATAATATCATGCATCCCTATAATATATATTTGGTTAGACACTGTTGATGTCAATTATTACAGTACTGTATAAATTAGGATAAATTTTATTAATGTATATAATAGGTAAATTTAATTAAAGTACTGCATAAAATAGGGTGCATTTTATTTATAAACTTTGTTTCAGCATCTCTCTTAAAGTATCTTCAGATGTAATGTTGATAACAAAGCCTTGAACATTTGGGGCCCTATTGGTCTGTAGTGCATGGCACAGATGCACTTAGGGCTTGTCCGAATCCACGTTTGCTAGTTTAACGATGAAAAAAAAAGGTTTGTACCTAGTCTCTTAATGAGTCATGGGTGTGTTTTGGGCATAACGTGCAATAAACCATTACTAACGTGCGCTTTAAATAACACAAAAAATGCTGCGTTATTGACTTTAGACCAGGTTTTTGTTGGTCAATCATTTTCATTTCAAAATAACAACACCTCGTTTTCATACCATGGGCGAACATATGGGCGCGGGTGCATTTACTTGGTCTGTGAAGAATTGGATGAGAAATTAGTTCAAATTGAAGTTCATATTGAAATCTTGAGTCACTGTCTGGAAGAAACAGTTGAGCTTTTAAAGAGGCTAGCCTTCATCTTAATGAAATTGTCCTTTTTGTTGACATAAGATGCGTCTTTGTCAGTCTAAAGAAGAGCATTAGTCCAAAGACATCTATAGACATTCTGGACACACTCACCAAACTCCTGTGCTAATAGGCCATTAGGAGAAAGGGTAGTTATTCTTACATTGTTAACCTCAAGGCTAATTGGGCTCCGCCTCTATGGAATCCTTTATCTCTTTTAAGAAAAGCAAATTGACTCCACATTGAACTCCAGCATGGAAGAGTCAGGTAATAACTTGATGAAGTTCATGCATAGTAAGTCATGCAGTGACAGCTGTGAGATTAATGTTGTGGTTTGACCTAAGCTAATAGGTCTATAGGATCAGAAATTTCGATCCTGTTTCAGACTTCAGCATGTTATTGGATTTACTGGATCAATTGTGGACTTTATCAATGGAAGAATTGATATGGGGTGTCACTTATTCTTCTGAACCACAGAGCAAAGTACTAAGGTAACCTTAGCACTATAATTAGTCAGGTTAAGATCATATGTCTAACAGATCATAGATAATTTTTTTCCCACTTGGAATTATTCCTTTTTTTTTTTCATTGAATATCAACGAATCACATGACTCGAACACAGATGATCTTAATTTTCAATGAAAGCCACTCATATTCTTTAATGGTGCTTTCACACTAGCACTTTTGGTGCGCACCCGGGTTCGACTGACGTCAGAGTTCGGTTCGTTTGGATGATGTGAACGCTGTCTTCCGAATTCGGGTGCGCACCCTCAAACCGTACCCGAGTCTGCTTAAAAAAGTGGTCTGGGGTTCGGTTCATGTGAACTCAGGTACGGTTCGTTGCTGATGTGAACGCAATCGTACTAAATCGTGGAAGTGAACCGCTATTAATGACGTATGATTTGATAAAATGTGTGTTTTGTGTGTGTTTCACTCATTTTCCTGATGAGCGTCACTGACATACTGCAAGCAGAGAGCTGTTGATCTAATTTCTGCTCGTCTTCAGCCTTCTTTAGAGGATTTGCAGTACATTTGCAGCAGATAGACGCAAGTGCCATTACATACTGAAGCTTTGCTAACAAAACCAATGGTTCAAAAACAAAAATCTAAAAGTGAGGTGAGCAACGGTATTCATTTTGCCACCTTCTCGCTCGCTGTCGTTACCAAGCAACGGGGTAAACAGCTGCTGCTTTTATGACGCAAACACACTCTGGTTCGGACCCAAATAATATAATATGAACACAGTCATTTTTTTTTTCTGCAGAGAAGCGTTAGCTGAAGAAATATTACCTTGACAAATTAATAAATGATTGCCTTAGTCATGCTTCTTGAATACCTTAGTTTTGGGGTGTACATGTTGAATTGAGAGCATTCATGATCAATCTTTCTTCATAAATGGCTGATATGGTTTATGGAAATGCTGCAATGAATTGCTGATCCTTATAGCGTAAAATTCTACAACACCTGAACATTTTCTGTCAACTGCTAGTTGAGCAATGTTTTTTAAACCAAAAAGGCAGCCATTAGTGTTGGTTCATTAATGGCTTATTAATGATTCTTTTAGTACATTTAAGGAATAAATATTTTGAAACCCAATTCTATTTCATAATAAACACATTATTTATAAATCTATGCAAATATGTTTACTCAAACGTTGTGATTTTTTGAGGCAGACTAAAAATAATGGCCATAACTGTATAAGATACAGCTACATTATATTTAAAAATGTATAAAAGATTACTAAAACATATAAAACATTACTGTCAAAATGTATCATGTGCATCCTTAACTATACATAATTTCTCTGTATGCTTTTGATTCACTAATGGAAATTGTTCATAAGGATCATTTGCAAAGGACACATTTATAGGCTGCATTTGGAGCCTTCAAATTGGGACAGTCTCAAACATCCCACCCTGGAAATCTCTTCCCCCCCCAATATGTTTAACAAATTACATTATAGGCTACCATTATATTAATTCGCATAATACCAGATGTAACGGAGATGCGTCTTGGATGTCCACTTGTCACTTGTAATCAGTTCACAAGTTCGAAAATGCATTTTAATACCAGGTGGAAACAGGCTTTCTCTCACCCATCAATTTTCTTTCTTTCTTTCTTTCTTTCTTTCTTTCTTTCTTTCTTTCTTTCTTTCTTTCTTTCTTTCTTTCTTTCTTTCTTTCTTTCTTTCTTTCTTTCTTTCTTTCTTTCTTTCTTTCTTTCTTTCTTTCTCATCAATATGCGGGAGACTCCCGGACCTTCCGGGAGAGGTGGGATATCTGTAGTCTTTGTTGTGCCTTCGAAGGGACGCAGCCGCTTTGTACACAGCTACTGATTGACCTGCAGAGCTGGGTAGATTACTTACAAATTGTAATCGGTTACTGATTACAAATTACATGACACAAATTGTAGATAGTAACATAGTCCATTACATTATATATTTAAGGTAATATAATCTTTTGGATTACTTTTAAATTACTTTTGACCTAACTTGTTTATCACATTGATTTGAGTAGAATGATATTGTACCATATTGATATAAAAATATGACAAGAAAGAAAATGTATTCCATTTTTTATTATCAACAACATGTGATAATAGTGCATTAAATATTTAATCAGGGTTTCCCAGAATCAAGCATAGCGTTAGTTCTGGCAGGTCACGTAAGTCTATCTTGCATCAGCTGACTGTCAGCTGATCTACGTCTATCACATCATACATATATAAGCTTTTTCAGTACTGTCAGCAGCTATTGCATTTCTCCAGAGTTAATTACCTCCTCCATCCCCAGCTCCTCCTCTCGTCCAGTCAGGATTTGGCATTCTGATTCCCCTTGAATTAGACTAAATTCCGTTATTATCGTTATCGAGGTATTCTTGCTCATAACAGAACCATACTGCCAATCCAAACTGTATGCAATTGTCAAACATCTTTGACGGTTGTGGTGCTGACAGAACTGGGGTTTGTGATGGAACTGCAGGGGTTCGTGAGTGTAATGAAAAGCTATTAAGTAATTAAATCATATATATATGTGTGTGTTATTTTTTTAATTTTTTTTACCTGCATGTAATGTGATCATGAATCTTTGTTGTTATTATTATTATTATTATTATTATTATTATTATTATTATTATTATTATTATTATTATTAATATTATTGACTTAATTGAGAATTATTGACCTAAGCTCAAGACAAGCATTTCAGTAGGCATTTTACAAATTAAAACCTCATGGGAAACTTCAAGTAAATATATTAGGTCAAAGAAATTTCAGCTGATATAAAAATGGGAATCTCTGCATTGCATGTAAATATGAAATGATGTGAATTTGTACATTTTAATGTGTTTGAAAGACAAAAGCCTTCCAAAGACATTAATATATGTTTAAATAACTTACTATATCAAATAATAATTAATGTGTTAATCATGAGTTGTTTAGATATGCAATGTTGAGAAAACACTTGTTGTAAGAGAAATAATTTCTGTAAATCCAGTGATTAAATGCTGTGTGGGTCTTTTTAGTGATAGTCACATGACTAGTGGCTGGTCTGTGTGCAATTCCACAAACCTGGAAGACCTTCTGAATCTGTTCAATGATCCAGACATCATCCAGACTAGTAAGGTCATATAGTAATTTTTCATCAGTACGTGTGAGTATTTTTTCACATTTACACCTTAGCCTGTTTGACTGCTGGCTCCATCCTCTTCTTGTCCAGGTTAAAGGTCCATTCTGCTTGTCTTGAGCTGCAAATTGGCTTTGGAAATGTGGATGAGGAGTCTGATAGTGCCGTAAATGAGCGTAGTCTTGCTAATAGGCCACAGTTAAGTCAAATTCCAGAGGGGACACTTGTGTAATTGCCATCTTCTTACTTTTACTTATCATTTCACCTATTTAGTGCATTTTCAAACTACTGATTTAAATGCATTGAGTTTTCATCATCTTTTTCTTTAAGCACTGAAGATTAATGGCTGACATGTTAAGTTAATTGACATGAATGACTCAGTGTGGCGAATCCGTTTATAATATGTGGGAATGGTACCGTGTTAGGGATTAGAACTTCCCCACTGAATCTAAATTATTCAAGATGGTTCATGCAAAACATATCTGACATGTTTTTTTTAGAATTGAATCTCTCATTAACGGCCTTGGAGAACCAATATATTTAAGCCCCATTTTCTGTTCAAACGAGAATTATCATGATCGTATCGACATCTTGTGCAGGTAAGTTTGTTAGTGTTTTTCAGTGTTTAATCATCTCTACGGAGCCAATGGTGGGTACTGATTGCTTCCCTCAGATAATTAGTCATAATTAGGTGGTGTTACAGCAAGGTTGTTGCCATGGTAATCAAGTGTACAGTTGTCAAGAGAATGACAACTTTTGAGATGTTCTCCAATTAAGCATGGGGAATCGAGTGAAAATATGTTTGCTTTTGTTTGTTTTCCACTTATTTCCTAATGGACCCAGGTAGAGTTAGTAAAACGCTGCTGTTTACAGCAAAATTGTTAATCATCATAATGATACTGTCAGGAAGTGGATATTAAATCTTTAGCGTTAGAACGCTAATGCTCCGATGTCGGTGGTGTGCCGTGGTTTAATGTAGGGTTCCTTTACACATTTGTTTTCCTTTTAATCGTTAGTGCCGTTATACCCTCTAAGCAAAACTAATAGGTATTTGGAGCTTTGCTGCATGTTCAATTACAACCGAAATTGACAGGGCGACTGAAAATTGCCAGTGATTTTTCACTCATGAAACGTAAGCCTGTAAGAACAACACTGACAAGTCATGTTGCTGACAGTTTGATGAATCGCACCGATCACAGACCTGTTCCATTGTGTTAATGGGATAATTTGGAAAAAAAACCCTTCAGATTGTCATGCTCGGTGGCGTTTCTTTTGTTCCTTATATGCATTCAACAGTGGCTCTTTCTGTGGCTCCAGCCAAGGTCTGATACCTTCAAGGCATGTCAACTCTGAAGACTGAAAGAACTGCCAATTGCCTCTCTCCATTCCTCTCTCACTAGTATTCTATCATATATTGATCCCGCTTGTTTAAGTGAATCTGTTTTCTTTGAAATTTATGAAGCCCTCTAGCGCTTATGAATTTGAGTTGACTCTGTGCTTTGGTCTTAATATTTGCCCTGCTGAGGTAATTTGAGAGGCTTTTCAATCCAGGCGGAAGGCAATTTAGCAAGCTCATAAACTGGGACAATATAACATTATAATCATAGTAAGGTATAGTGTTTGCCCTATGATTCCCTTGGGGGATCTCCATTATTGCAGTGTATTCCTATTCAATATTGAACTTTCAGCTTCACCAACAAAGTTAAGGTGAATGGACATTTGGGTTCATTACTTGTTATTTATTACCACAGTGAAAGGACAGAGAGTCGTGCCGATTTCTACCGAAATGCACCACACACTGCACCACACATCCCCTGCATCTTGTGTTCTTTTGTTAAATATTTGGGCTATTTTGATTATACTTTAAGCTTATAGCAAGAATGTAGTACTCTCAGCTCATCAATGTTAGCGCATTAACGCACACGATTAATTTTTATCAGTTTAAAACATTAAAAATATGTAACACAGGTAACGCAGCATCCGTTTTTGCTGTCATCCTTTGGCTAGTGTTACATTATATGATCACGCTCTTATTCATGCAAATGATATAAACCATTCACATTTATAAACCAACCATTTATTTGCGATTAATCACAGATAAAAAATTTTTAAAAATGTATCGATTGACAACACAAATTTAAATCTATTCCACAGAATTAACTGTGAAATTATTCTATTACGTAAGTGTTTTTAATTGCAATTAATCGCGATTAATCACAGAAAACATTTGTTTTTAAATCAATTGACAACACAACTTTAAATCTGTTCCATAGAATTATTTTTCCCCAAAAAATCAGCAAGATCATGTTTCTTGAACACTAATCAGCATATCATGTTACACTGAAGACTGGAGTAATGTCTACGAAAAAATCTGATTTGCATCACAGCAATAAATTACATACATGTCTATTTTAAATGGTAATTTTTGATCAAATAAATGCAGCTTTGGTAAGCATAAGAAACTTATTTCAAAAAATTTTTAAAAATCTTACCGACCTCAAACTTTTGAACGGTGTATGTTTATTTATTTGTTTATTTTTCAAAGGAAAGACAAAGGAAATTACATATTTAACATTATATGCATTTTAACTCCGTAGCTGAAAAAACTGTTTTGCATCTTAAACATTTACCAACCTCGAGAGCAAGAATATTAAATGTAAAAATTCTTATACATTTGATCTTTTTTGTTTCTTGATCTTTTTTGTTCACAACGTTTTATTAGGTCTGCTCTTTCATTCCCCTTTCAATTTTTATTCAGAGAATTACATGTTTCTGCATAATAGAGGCTTTCATTCATTGGTGAGCGTCCATGAAAGTCAACTTACTTTAGTTTCATATAGCAGAAAAAGAAATCAAGTGGTTAAAATAAAAGAAGAAATGCATCAATAGAAAACCTTGTGCATCATAGTGTAGTGTATAATCACACAGACTGGTTTTAATTTTTCCAGAAACTTCTTAACACCTGGTTTATAGCACATTGCTTTCAAAGGTTTGTATGTTGTCTTAAATGTCTCCATCTCCAGATAATGGAGGAGTTTGTGTATTGACGGCAGAATGGATGTGATGCAGCCAATCTTTACATTGTATATGGAGAATGTGATGTTAATTTCCTGTGTACTCTCACGCTCTCAGCACATTCCAAGTGAGTGAATGAACTTGATGGATGTTGTGCAATAATTCATTGATCTTTCAGGGATGTTTGTTCACAGTGGGCCTCAAAAGCTGCACTGAATCGTTCGTTAACAGCTTCTTTGCTTTCAAACTCCTTCCTGTTTGATTTCCTTCCTCTTCAGCCAAAGCGAACAGATGTCTCACGCAGCCTTTGTCAACAGTGAGAGTCATTTTCTCTGTTCCAATACCCAGTGCCCTGTCTACAGAGGCAGGATTTTAAGGCATTATAGGCACACTTCCGATGTGTCGGCTGTTCCAAACCTTCTTTAGGCCTTCTCAGGCAGAAACTAATGTAAAGTATATTTCATAGAGAAAGAAAATCCCATCATGCATTGCATCAAGCTCAATTAATAAATCCAACATGGCAAGTGATGCAGATCAAATATAAGGCAATCCTGAGATTTGTTTCTTTGACACAGAAATGTATTGCTGAAACACGTTACAAAGACTGTGAACTGTGTAGTTCTGAATTGTGGAGTTAGACCGTTAAACAATTTTTCACGATTGCTGTGTTCAGGATATTTTGGGCGGGGCTAAAATGGTGGTTCGATGACGCACGGGGGCCACTGAGCCTGGCCCTTCCCCTAACACTATCCTAACTGTGATGACGCACTGGAGCCACTGAGCCTGGCCCCTCCCCTAACACTCTCCTAACTGTGATGACGCACCGGAGCCACTGAGCCTGGCCCCTCCCCTAACACTATCCTAACTGTGATGACGCACTGGAGCCACTGAGCCTGGCCCCTCCCCTAACCCTCTCCTAACTGTGATGATGCATCGGAGCCACTGAGCCTGGCCTCCCCTAACACTATCCTAACTGTGATGACGCACTGGAGCCACTGAGCCTGGCCCCTCCCCTAACACTATCCTAACTGTGATGACGCACTGGAGCCACTGAGCCTGGCCCCTCCCCTAACACTATCCTAACTGTGATGACGCACTGGAGCCACTGAGCCTGGCCCCTCCCCTAACCCTCTCCTAACTGTGATGATGCATCGGAGCCACTGAGCCTGGCCCCTCCCCTAACACTATCCTAACTGTGATGACGCACTGGAGCCACTGAGCCTGGCCCCTCCCCTAACACTATCCTAACTGTGATGACGCACTGGAGCCACTGAGCCTGGCCCCTCCCCTAACACTATCCTAACTGTGATGACGCACTGGAGCCACTGAGCCTGGCCCCTCCCCTAACCCTCTCCTAACTGTGATGATGCATCGTGGCCACTGAGCCTGGCCCCTCCCCTAACCCTCTCCTAACTGTGATGACGCACTGGAGCCACTGAGCCTGGCCCCCCCTAACACTATCCTAACTGTGATGACGCACTGGAGCCACTGAGCCTGGCCCCTCCCCTAACACTATCCTAACTGTGATGACGCACTGGAGCCACTGAGCCTGGCCCCTCCCCTAACACTCTCCTAACTGTGATGACGCACTGGAGCCACTGAGCCTGGTCCCTCCCCTAACACTATCACAACTAGAGCACATTCGCATCATTTCGCCCGCTCGATCGTGAGTTACTGTACCTTTAGTTACTACAGCCTTCAACTTACAAAACAAAAACGATTATATCAAGAAGAGGTGGATTCATTTTGTGAACAGCTACCTTGATTGAGAGCTAAGGATCACACCAACACCTGCCTCTGCAGTGACTTTACACCGGATAGTTTTACAAACTTTCATCGGAGACTCATCCCAAACTGGGATTCACTGATAATCCGCTGCAGAATTGGGCTGAACCGACTATCTCCCGACCAGGCCTGTCACTATCCCGCCGACATCTGAGCTGTACGTGAGTGTTGTCTTGTGTGCTTACGGCAGCTTTCCCGCGAGTGGGTGTGGTTTCAGCGCCGACAGCAGACACCAGCATTTGAGAGCTGAGAATGCTGCTTATTTTTTGTTAAAGATTTTGATTTTTTTTTTTTTTTTTTTATGATTCAAATTTGGCTGGGTGCTTAATAACACATTTGTCTGTGGTGTGACAAACTCAGAACACATATTTAATTTTGACTTTACAGGGACTTTAAATATATTTCATTCAATAGCTCAAATAGCTCAATAGATCAAACATTTTGCCCAGTATTTGTACTTTGTATTAAATTTAACCACAAGCTAACATCATACTTTACTAAAATCTCTTTTCAGATAATATAAAAAAAAAGAAAAATAGATTTTCAATTTAGTACAGTGCTAATTAAATTTTTGAACAACATGTGACACTTTTTCAGTTTAAATTAATTTTAATGATTATTTATTAATTATATACTGTATGTACACTACTATTCAACAGTTTGTTCAGTAAGTTTAATGTTTTATAAATAAGTCTTTTATGTGAAATTAAAATTTAACATAAATGTTTTCTGTTTTTTTTTTTATTTAAAAATGTTTTTCCTTTCTATGATAGCAAAGCTGAATTTTCAGCAGCCATTACTGCTTTCATGCTAAAGTAACATTTCCTATTATTGTAAATGTTTAAAAACATTTGTGCTGTTTCATATTTTTATAGAGACTATAATGCATTTTTGTTCGGGATTCTTTGATGAATAGGCATTTGTTTGAAATAGAATCTTTTATAACAGTGTAAATGTCTTTACCGTCACTTTTGATCAATTTAATGCATCCTTGCGGAATGAAAGTAATAATCTCTTCCAAAAAAAAAAAATCTTACTGACCCTAAACATTTGAATATTAGTGTCGCTTTTTTATATTTTAGGAAAGGGGTCTGTCACATAATTGGGGGTCCAATTTTTTTGAAAACCTCCCTTTCCAAATCCTTTCATTATTGGATTCCATGATGGTCAGTGCGCATGATAGGTGGTAGGTACGCAGCAAGGCATTTTGTCTATTGTCTTTAGCTCATCTATAATTTACAGTAAGATCAGATAGATGGTATCTTATCTCCATGACTTTGCCCATTTTTAATAATGTCTGTGTGCGATCTGTTATCTTAGCTGTTCTCACTCTGATAGTGTCTGTTACAGTGCCCTCTGTTTTATAGCTTGTGTCTAGTTAGACACTCCAGGCCATCCTTTTGCCAAGATGAAGAAAAAAAAAACAGCTTTAAAAAAGCTCAAAGCTTTGACCTGTGAACTTTGCTTAACCATGTCCATTTTCCAGAGGTTTGTCTATTTCAGAGCCAGTGCATTGGTCAAATTTTATCAGTCAGAAATAAACTGAGTTCTCTCTCTAGTTTTCCTGTCCCCTTCGGGGTAGTGATAGCTTCAAAAATCAATGTGATATGTGGAGGTGACTGAGAGCAGAGAATATCAGATTTATCCCTCAGGCTTCTTCTGAATTATCCAGTGTTCTTGACGTAGCTCCACACAGTCTTTGACATCTACACGTTCACTCATTTGATGTCTTTCCATGTTATTTAATAGTGACATTTTTCTTTTTCATTTTATGTGAAAGCTTAAATAAAAAGCTTAAAATTGTCTTTATATAGTGAGTTATATAGTGCGAAGGAAATATTTATATAATTGATTTATTTAGCTGGCAATATTTCTGATTCAGCGAGGATGAATGTGTGAAGGCCATCGAGTGGTCGTGTATATTTTACATCACGCAGAAAAGCCTTTGCAAACAGTAATGGTGAGTCTGAGCTCCATTCCCTGGAGCCCACAGGCTGTGCTTTAAGAAATGGACCCCACATCAGGTCAAAGTCAAGGTACAAAGCAAATTGTAGCTTTGTGACTGGTCAGCCTAGAGGTATGAATTAAACAGGATGTGGTCTTAAACAGTGTGTAGACAAATATCAGTGGGTTTTCATTCAATATTGCTGATGCATTGTCAAAAACAGAAAATATGTATGCCCTTATGGTGGTAAGATTATTTTATTGCATCAATAAAAGTAATTTTATGAGTCATAATCTAATTATGAAACATATTTTCAACATCTTTTTTTAAAGACAATTTTATTCAGCCAATAAATTGAAATAAATTGATTTTAAAGTGACATTAAAGACTGTATTTACAAATCCGATTCCAAAAAAGTTGGGACACTGTACAAATTGTGAATAAAAACAGAATGCAATGATGTGGAAGTTTCACATTTCAATATTTTATTCAGAATACAACATAGATGACATATCAAATGTTTAAACAGAAAATGCATAATTTTAAGTGTGTATGTCATCAACACATCTCAAAAAAGTTGGGCCAAGGCCATGTTTCCCACTGTGTGGCATCCCCTCTTCTTTTTCTAACAGTCTGCAAACGTCTGGGGACTGAGGAGACAAGTTGCTCAAGTTTAGGAATAGGAATGTTGTCCCATTCTTGTCTAATACAGGCTTCTAGTTGTTCAACTGTCTTAGGTCTTCTTTGTCGCTTCTTCCTCTTTATGATGCGCCAAATGTTTTCTATGGGTGAAAGATCTGGACTGCAGGCTGGCCATTTCAGTACCCGGATCCTTCTTCTACGCAGCCATGATGTTGTAATTGATGCAGTATGTGGTCTGGCATTGTCATGTTGGAAAATGCAAGATCTTCCCTGAAAGAGACGACGTCTGGATGGGAGCATATGTTGTTCTAGAACTTGGATATACCTTTCAGCATTGATGGTGCCTTTCCAGATGTGTAAGCTGCCCATGCCACACGCACTCATGCAACCCCATACCATCAGAGATGCAGGCTTCTGAACTAAGCACTGAGAACAACTTGGGTTGTCCTTGTCCTCTTTAGTCCGGGTGACATGGCGTCCCAGTTTTCCAAAAAGAACTTCAAATTTTGATTCGTCTGACCACAGAACAGTTTTCCACTTTGCCACAGTCCATTTTAAATGAGCCTTGGCCCAGAGAAAACGCCTACGCTTCTGGATCACGTTTAGATATGGCTTCTTTTTTGACCTATAGAGTTTTAGCCGGCAACGGCGAATGGCACGGTGGATTGTGTTCACCAACAATGTTTTCTGGAAGTATTCCTGAGCCCATGTTGTGATTTCCATTACAGTAGCATTCCTGTATGTGATGCAGTGCCGTCTAAGGGCCCGAGATCACGGGCATCCAGTATGGTTTTCCAGCCTTGACCCTTACGCACAGAGATTGTTCCAGATTCTCTGAATCTTTGGATGATATTATGCACTGTAGATGATGATAACTTCAAACTCTTGGCAATTTTTCTCTGATAAACTCCTTTCTGATATTGCTCCACTATTTTTGGCCGCAGCATTGGGGGAATTGGTGATCCTCTGCCCATCTTGACTTCTGAGAGACACTGCCACTCTGAGAGGCTCTTTTTATACCCAATCATGTTGCCAATTGACCTAATAAGTTGCAAATTGGTCCTCCAGCTGTTCCTTATATGTAGATTTAACTTTTCCGGCCTCTTATTGCTACCTGTCCCAACTTTTTTGGAATGTGTAGCTCTCATGAAATCCAAAATGAGCCAATATTTGGCATGACATTTCAAAATGTCTCACTTTCAACATTTGATGTGTTATCTATATTCTATTGTGAATAAAATATAAGTTTAAGAGATTTGTAAATTATTGCATTCCTTTTTTATTCACAATTTGTACAGTGTCCCAACTTTTTCGGAATCGGGTTTGTATTATATTTCAAAATATTTGTATTTCAAATACTCTTTTGAGCTTCCTATTCATCAAAGAGTCCTGAAAAATATGTATCATGGTTTTGACAAAAATATAAAGCAGTCTGTTTTTGAGCACTAAATCAGGATATCAGAATGATCTCTGAAAGATCATGTGACACTGAAGACTGGAGTAATGATGCTGAAAATTCAACAGGAATACATGACATTTTAAAGTATACTAAAATATCAAATGTTATTTTAAATTGTAGTAATATTGCACAATATTACCGTTTTACCGACTCCAAACTTTTGAGCGATAGTGTATTTTTGTCACAAAACATTTTGAAATGTATAGATTCCAGTCACCTGGTTTATATAAAACATCTAAAGACTACTTAATTAAGAAGTTTAACTAAACAGCGGCTTGACTTTTTTTGTGAAAACTGCCTCATTATCCACCCACAGAGCACTTTAACCAGATCCAAATGTGATGAATTTTCGCTGTGTCATTATTTTCAGCGCAAACAATCCTCCATTTTATGTCAATTCAGCTCAATATATTGTGGATTATTCACAAGGCTCATTGTGCTTTTGATATTTAATTTGAAAGAGATACATTGCGTTTTTTGCCATTAGCTGATTTGCATAAGTCTGTCAGTGAATCTAAAGCTACTCAATTCATTCTCATTGAATTTATTCCAAAGGTTTTTCCTGTGACATTCGTAGAAAATCAGAATTGGTCACATAACCAAGACCTCCCTTGGATAAGTCATTAATATTCTTCTGTGGGATGGACAGAGAAGGCCTGATACATATTTCAGCGCTTCTCTCTTTATGTTTAAAAAGGGGGCTTTTAAGACAATTTCAGACACTCTAGTATCAAAAAACATATTCATGGAAAAGCAGAAGCTTGAAGTTCTTGCTCTCCCAAGAGCACTCTTTCCTGGCAAAGCCTAACATTAATCACGGTTTCATGTCTGTGAACCTCTGAGTAGCGAGGAAGCGCAAACTTTCCCAGCAATCCTTTTTGATGACATTATTGCATCTGGGGCTTCTTGGCTTGAGCCTTTTGCAGCTCTATCCAGACCCACATACTCAAATATCAGACTTACCATGATGACAAATAGAGCTGGAGGCTGTGCATCTCTGTAATTGCATCCCTACCTTTGAACCCCATATGAGGATGCACCTGCTTTTAAAGGGCGCAGAGTCCTTCAAATGTCATTCACACTTTAATGGTTTTGTGCAACTGGAATCCACAAGACATTTATCAAAATCTGTTTGGGTGCCGTTCAGTGGCATAGGCAAAATTGTATTTTTGGTCGGGCCTGGGTAAAAGTGAGCAGGCACTTTCAAGATACCTATTGTGCAGTGGTGGGGGCATGCATGTGCCACCCACAAATTACGCCTATACTTTCAGGTAAAATAACGGATGGACTCAATATTCAGTTCATTTCAATCTTATTTTCTTTGATCATATTGAAAAAATATATCGTAGAACACACCTTGTAAAACTACCACGAACGTGCCCAGTCAGTGTCACTGTCAACATAACCCAAAACTGTAGCTACAACCTGTCCACATACAAACATGAGCAGTGGTCACAACACACGTTAGACACTTTATTTCCACTTTTCAAATGTATTCTTAATTTTTACCGAAAATAAACACCTTTCCGATCTGATATGTGATGGGGAAAAAAAGTTGAGCGAGTTTGGCAAAAGGCAGATTCGAACCTCGGGTCGAATTGTGTCAAACTTTAGTGCCACACACAGAATTAACCCGCGCTTAGAATCGAAAAGTCTTAATATTACTCACGGGTTGATGGATGGGTTCTCTCCCACGTCAATGCAAGTTTTTAAGTCCTTTTTATAGAATTTTGCATCGCTGCTGTTTATCTATCACACAACTGCAAATTATAGGCTAAGTGATTAGGCAAACACACTTCATGAATTCACAGGCGCGACATGCATGAGACAGCCTGACACCTAATTGCCTAACACAGCTGTCAATCAAACACATCATTATGCAAAAACTTGACTGAAAAAAACACATTTTATTTATTTTAGCATTTGAGATGTTATAATAATTTTGTAATTATGTTAAAATAATTTCAATAACTGTTATTTAACAAATATTATATTTGTCTAATAAAAAGACAAATGGGGGGGTAGGGGACTACTCATCATAGTGGGGCCTGTTCCCGTCAGGCCCGCCTGCTGGCTACGCCCCTGGTGCTGTTGTCTATGAGCATCTTTTATTCTGTCAATGGAGTTCATTCATGTTGTAAGATAGAGACTAAATATATGTGTGTGATCCTGATGATCTGAAGGTCATCATGGGAAAGATGATTAAGCAGGTAGAAAAGTAATGAATGTAGGTTGATCTGTCAGAGTTCAAGGGACCCACTTTGTGTTAACAGAGGGTTTCGTCCTGTCTTAATTAATCTGTGACGATGGGTAACGACCAAAGGGTCTCTCACAGGAACATGAAGGGATGATGCCCTTTCACACCAATGTAGTATAATTAGGTAAGTTGCAAAAGGCCTATCGCAGTGATGCTGTGGAGGTCTACATCAAGATTGTGCCCCTCTGATCTAATTAGATCACCTTTGTATTATGGTTACACTGAGGGACTTTTTTAAATTTATTGTGTTTGTTGTTGTTACTTTTTATGGATGGATGGCATTGTATGTAGAAATTTATATCACAATATTCTAGAATTTTAGTCATTAAAGGACTCATGAACTGCATTGTTTTAGTGTTTTATAATGTTTCCTGTGGCACACTTATAATGTTAGTATGATTTTTACATCAAATAATTTTACATCATAATTTAGAAATAAAAGGCATTTTCCTACCCTGACTTTACCCCTCTGCTCTGAATGCTCTGTTTGAAGGGGCGTGTCTGCTGTGAGACGTCAGTGTAAATGCCCACTGCTGTGATTGGCTGACATCTTCGTATATGAAATAGATAGTATTACATGTTTAATTCTCTCAAAAACTTTTAGCACGTTTTTACTATTACAGCTCTCTAAAAAGCGTTGATTGTAGCATTATATTTACAAGCCCGATTCCAAAAAAGTTGGGACACTGTACAAGTTGTGAATAAAAAGAGAATGCAATGATGTGGATGTTTCAAATTTCAATATTTTCTTCAGAATACAACATACATGACATATCAAATGTTTAAACTGAGAAAATGTATAATTTTAAGGGAAAAATAAGTTGATTTTAAATTTCGTGGCATCAACGCATCTCAAAAAAGTTGGGACAAGGCCATGTTTCCCATCCCCTCTTCTTTTTATAACAGTCTGCAAACGTCTGGGGACTGAGGAGACAAGTTGCTCAAGTTTAGGAATAGGAATGTTGTCCCATTCTTGTCTAATACAGGCTTCTAGTTGCTCAACTGTCTTAGGTCTTCTTTGTCGCATCTTCCTCTTTATGATGCGCCAAATGTTTTCTATGGGTGAAAGATCTGGACTGCAGGCTGGCCATTTCAGTACCCGGATCCTTCTTCTACGCAGCCATGATGTTGTAATTGATGCAGTATGTGGTCTGGCATTGTCATGTTGGAAAATGCAAGATCTTCCCTGAAAGAGACGACGTCTGGATGGGAGCATATGTTGTTCTAGAACTTGGATATACCTTTCAGCATTGATGGTGCCTTTCCAGATGTGTAAGCTGCCCATGCCACACGCACTCATGCAACCCCATCCCATCAGAGATGCAGGCTTCTGAACTGAGTGCTGAGAACAACTTGGGTTGTCCTTGTCCTCTTTAGTCCAGATGACATGGTGTCCCAGTTTTCCAAAAAGAACTTAAAATCTTGATTCGTCTGACCACAGAACAGTTTTCCACTTTGCCACAGTCCATTTTAAATGAGCCTTGGCCCAGAGAAAACGCCTACGCTTCTGGATCACGTTTAGATATGGCTTCTTTTTTGACCTATAGAGTTTTAGCCGGCAACGGCGAATGGCACGGTGGATTGTGTTCATCGACAGTGTTTTCTGGAAGTATTCCTGAGCCTGAGAAAATTTCCATTACAGTCACATTCCTGTATGTGATGCAGTGCCGTCTAAGGGCCCGAAGATCACGGCATCCAGTAAGGTTTTCCTGCCTTGACCCTTACGCACAGAGATTGTTCCAGATTCTCTGACTCTTTGGATGATATTATGCACTGTAGATGATGATAACTTCAAACTCTTTGCAATTTTTCTCTGATAAACTCCTTTCTGATATTGCTCCACTATTTTTGGCCGCAGCATTGGGGGAATTGGTGATCCTCTGCCCATCTTGACTTCTGAGAGACACTGCCACTCTGAGAGGCTCTTTTTATACCCAATCATGTTGCCAATTGACCTAATAAGTTGCAAATTGGTCCTCCAGCTGTTCCTTATATGTACATTTAACTTTTCCGGCCTCTTATTGCTACCTGTCCCAACTTTTTGGGAATGTGTAGCTCTCATGAAATCCAAAATGAGACATTTCAAAATGCAAAGGGAGTGTCCCTTGATCACTTTCTATATATAATTTAATCACTGTTTAATTAACAGATTATTTTCATAATAAGAGAAACAATATGAAGTTGACCTTTTAGTCACTGGTTAGATTTCTGACATACAGACAAAGAACATCTGACTGTACAAGAATCATTACATATCAGAAATCACTGGTCACCGATCAAGGATTAGAATTAACACAGTTCCTTACATGTTGTCACATTACTGTCGAGTCCATATCGTAAGGGTCTGTTTGCAAAGCTTGCGCCTAAATTGTGAATCCACAGTGAAATGTACCGAATACAAAATGAATAATGCTCAACTAAGACATTCACATTGTTGAAAATAAATAGCCACATTCCTAGCATTAGGATCCTATGGTAGGTAATGTTATTTGTAGTCCATCCTGTATTGCTTTTCTCTCCTCGTCATCTCACTAGCACACCAGTGGGCGGGGCCAGAGTTGCAGTGGTGAAGTAGGCATTGATTTTCCTCTGCATTCCACAATGAGTCATTCTCTGGGCTTGGTAACAGTAAAAGCTGGTTTTGGAAGTTTTCAGTTCTGAAACTTACAGGATATTCTTATAGTATGATGACCTCTTATATGTCTTTTTTTTTTTTTTTTCAGTTCATGACACCTTTAATGATTGAAAGAATTTGTTTTAGGAAACGGTATTAAAAACTCCTTAAATTGTTCCTTGATTATAGACCTTTCATGAATGTGATGTTTTATACAGTTATGAACACTGCAATAATTATAATTTATAAATAAGCAACTGTTAAAAATACTGTTTTATCTGTTGGCGATCTAACTTTATCGCAATTTTTTGTAACACAGCCATGTAATGATTTACAAAATTGACTAGTGTTGTGTTGGTGATCGTAGAGATTATGCACATTAGTTACCAAGAGTATTTTATGCTTTTTCCCTATAGAAAACTGTTATTAACAAAAACAATTAATATATAGCATTACGCCTTCTGTTCATATTCTGGATTTATCTTCTGGATTCATCTTCTTGCCTGTACAGTACATTTGCGTAACAGTTATAATAACTATACAGTAACAAAACACATTTACGTTTACATTTACATTTACGCATTTGGCAGACACTTTTATCCAAAGCGAATTACATTGCATTCAAGGTACACATTTTTACATTTTGTCAGTTCTTGCTTTCCCTGGGAATCGAACCCATGTCCTTGGCGTTGCCAATTATATGATTCATATCATATAATATAATAATGTAATTTGAACTAGTCAATCTTCTAAACAGATGTGTCAACAGTAATGCATATGTTGCTATGTGTTTTATTTTACTGACAGCTAAAGATTATGGTGAATATGGAGCCACTATAGAGACATTATCATCAACACTGAACATCATCATGGTGACCTTTACTGGACTTAACTGTATATAAATTTAGATTTTTTTTTTTTTTTTTTTTTTTTGTATAAGATCTAATAAAGTCTTCCTTATTTATATTAGTGAAATGTGTTATAATATTTTCACCAGCCATCTCTGTGAAGTGAGCAGCTCAACACAATCAATATTAACAGTACAGTGAACTTCAGAGCTGAGTTTCATCTGTTTCAGGGAACTGGATGTTTTATGATGATGCTTTTAATGTCTTTGTCAAAAGCTCATCTGAAGAGGATATTTGCCATGGTCACATTATTGTTTTTCTTTGTGTTGGTGTGTGTGTGAAAGGCAAATGGTTATGATTAATGTGCAGATTTGTGCCATCAATTTGTGTCATCACAAGAAGTAGGCCTAGTGACGATATACATTGATTCGAAGTATTGATGTATGGACAGCCCTAACACTAATTATATATTATACTGTCAGTACATCATATTTTTGAAACAGTTCAATGAATTTATTTCCTTTCAAAGGGATGGAAAGTTTGGAAACTTTGAGAGAAAAAAAAAATAGGCTAAAATATTCCTTTTCTTCTAGTGGAATCGCTATAGATCTCTGACAGCACGCAAATGCACAAAAACAAAGAAATATATGGGCTACTAATATAAGTGACGGGAGATAGTACAGTGTTGGTAATAGGCCTAGTATAGGCCATGATAATGGATTTCATGTAGGCCGTACATGGTACTCTGATTCATGTCCAAAACATAATACCATGGTACTTGGTAATACTTTTTGGTACTTTTATGTATTTGACAATTTGTGAAGTGCACAGAGGGCAGGCCTCATGATGCAAAAAAACAAAAACAAAAAAAAAAAACAACTTTATTGCATGTGCCACCTTGGTTAATTAAAAAGCCCACAAAAAGATGTACAAAATGAAACTGACCATATTTTTTGGAACTTCTTTCCGACTGCGCTCCCACAACTGCACGTATAGATCATTTGCAAAATATTAGTTTATAGTTAATTATTGATTTATAAACTGTAATTAATACATTATTAGACTATATACAAATAGTGAGTTCTTCGTTCATTGTCAGTGCAATTTACAAAGTGTTATTGTTTAATTAACTGATATGTAAAGAGTTAGATAATGCTTTGTTAACAACTTAATAACTATAAGTAATTCTCACTTCAGATTAGGTCTCGGAAAATCTGAAAATAGTGCTTTAATAGTGCTTTAATCCAGCCTTTATTGGTGTTACGACCCTCCTTTGGCTGTTAAGAATCTAGGGATTGAGAAGGGGAACATTTTAAACCCAGTTCCGATTACCACTGATAATGACCACTGTGTGTGAGATGAGAATAGCGAGACCACACAAATAACATTGATTAAACAATAATTTAATAAATATTGAACCCAATAATTAACCACAAATCAATAAACCCATAATGAATATAAACGGTTTCAAACTAATCCTAAACTAAGAAACTACACTATCTGCCAAACAGAAAATACAGAGTGTGGCACAAACCCACTAACCTAGTGTGTCTAAACAGTCAACGTTAACCTGAGTGTGCCCATGTATGTCACGTGACATTTTACCTAGCCCTTTTTCTCCATCCAGATGGACTTCACTTTAACGCAGTTCAAAGACTTCAATTCTCTCACATAACAAGTTTTAAAGGGTAAACTCGACAAGGCAATCAACATGACAAAACGCAAAATGGCAACACACAAACTAAGTTCAAACAAAAGAGAATGAAAACAAACATAAGTCAGAATCAGAACAAAAAGCAGTCTCCCGCTTTGTAGAAGCACGTCCCTTAAGAAGCGTACTCCACAAGTGTTGAGCATTGGACGGGATGAGAAGAGCATGCCCTCATGGCAGCACAGCCAATTACGTCAGCAGGAACGATTGACAGGTCAGACAGCCAATCACCACCTGTTAAAGTGATAGTGCAAGAGACAGAAAAAAACCTCACAAAAGAAACAGGGAACTGGCACAAGTTTAACCAGCATGAAGCTACTTAAAGCATACCTTATGCTGGTTACCCGCCAGTTTTACTGGTTATATAAGAGCTAAACCTTAACTATGCTGTATTTTTTCTTCAGGGCATCCCGATATAATCAGATGCAGCTCGCACCTTTATCTCATCAGCTTTGTACATCCAACTCTCAGACGTCACTGACACTCATTTGATGATTGGTGTTGTCACATTACGGCACTTAACATAATTTATCATGTACACAAAAGCCATCTGTTTGTCCAACTGTCCCTCAGAGCCGCTCGTGATAGGCATGTCCATCTGTCTGCTACACCGTCCACTTCATACACCTACGCAAGCACAAAATGTACAGAGTTTGAGAGAAACTGATGGATGACATACAAGTAAATGGCAGAAAGCGCTCTCCTTTTATATCACCAGCAACTTCTGAGAGACAAATTTATCAGAGGTAATGGCGTGTAAGGTACTTTGGCCTTGTTCGTACCAAGTGGACTGTGCCTGAGAGTGAGAGCACTCAGGAAGGAGAGAACAGTTGTTCAGTGTTTTGTGGTGTGTGACAGATAGAGGTAAACTGGCCACTGGGGACCTCCATTGGGGTAATGTCTTTTCACCAGTGCATGATTAATGGTGGAAAGGAATTCATTCCTCTAAGCTAGCATCAACCTGGTTATTATGTTCTGATGACTTTTGCCCTTCACAATGGCATCAGAGTAAATAACACCTCTCTGATTTATCAATCAGAGCTGTCAAATCAGCAGCTGCTATGGGTTTGTTAACCTGAACCCCCGTTGCCTTGAATCCGCCCTCAGTGGAGACTCTGAGGCTTGTTATTTTATTCTCATTAGCCTATTGAGCGTAGCAGTCGGATTCCAGAAGTAAAAATCCCATTCACTATATGTATGTGGGCCACTGAATAACACCTCTATGGACAAAATGCATCTAAAAATAGTGGAGGAAACAGTGAGCTGATGCAGGAAAGATGATCCAAGCGCCCAAAACGCTTTTTTTTTTTTTTAAGCTTCAAGCTAATGCATTAATGTTTAGCATATCCTGTCATGCGCTTTAATGCGCGTGCATTATTAGCGCAAAATGTTTATTTTACAGGTTATATCCTTATCTGTAAATGTCACTTATTCACGCGAGTAGGCCTACTTCCATGCTGCATGAAAGCGTGTCCTGAGAATCTGCAAGCTTCAAACTTCAACGAATGATGGCTCAGCGGGCGCACGCATCAAACAGACAGAACGCTGTAGAGAGGGAGACAATTAATATTCAGTGCAAAAACATTCATTTAGCTGAAATATCTGCTGTTGGATGCTAAATGTAGGTTTAAAAATCAACATGTAATTGAAGTATTTTATAAGAGTAGTAAGCAACGACAGCGTGTAATTGAATATAAATGTAAGACATTTCTTTACAGGATAAAGACAGTAACAGGTTACTTTGTCCATGTGTGTGTGTTCCTCTAATCTGGTAACACTGAGTTTCTGTTTCACTGTTTTTTTTGTGTTTTTGTTTTTCTTTAATAGCATTTTAATGTAGAGATTTAGCCTGTCCTTTTGCTTAGTAATTTTTTTTTTTTTGGACAAAATGTATAGAACCAATATACCTGTTACATGTTGTGTTTCCTGTCACATGTTCCTTTGTTCAGTTTTCCGCCACTCCTGCGTTTCCATAGTCACCCTCATTATGAGTTCATCTGTCCCAGCTGTGTCCTGTTAATTAGTTGAGTCATCACCTTATTTCCCCTGTGTATTTAAGCCCTCTGTTTGCCCTTAGTGTTTGTTGGTTCTCATTCACGGTTGTTGGTGGTTTCCCTGTCTGTTTCCCGAGTTTATGATTAAAGTTCCAAGTTCCAAGTTCCGAGTTCTCCTTTGCCTTCGTGAGTTTGTTCCACACCAAATCCGTAACAATACCCTTACAAAAATTAACCATGGTTTTATTATAGTAAAACGATGTTTTTTTTTTTATGTATTGGTTAGCATTTATATAACCACATAAATACCATAGTTAAACTATGGATTTTTAAGCAAAACTAATTTGTGGTTACCATAGAATAACTACAATAACCCTGTTTTATTTATTTTGTTGTAAAACCATGGTTATTTTTCTATGGGTAGATTTATTCACTATGTATGTTTTCATAGCACTCAGCTGACATGTTTGTTTGAAGGACAGCATTGGACAGGATGTAGAATAGTGTGTTTTGTCAGTAAATTTTTTTTATCCGATTAATTGATTAATCCAAAAAATAATCGGCCAACTTTAGTTGCAGCCCTACCGGAGTAGCAGATATGCTAAGATGCTTTGTTTACCTTGCTGTGTCGCAGGAGTGTAGCAGGAGTTTAATTTATATGGACTTTGAGTCAAGAGGAATGGATTTGAGGAAGCAGCAGCGTGGAAGTCAAGGCTGTAGCTAAAACGTGGAAGTTAAATTTTTAAGGGCATTTCTCAAGTGGAATGGATTTGTCTGACAGGGCTCTGAAAAGTGAACAGAAATATGCACTGAATTAGAGATGGAAAAATTGGGTGGGTCTTGTCTCATCCACATACAATGGTTCCAACGCCCATGATGCGGGTCAATGATGTGACTCTTTTCAAAATGCAATTCATACATACAATGACCTGAATACACAGCTTTATTTTATATTATACTTTATTTTATACACGTTTTATTTATTATTTTTTGGTGGGCATAAAGTCAAACATGTTAAGGTGATACAACTGTCCTGGTATCATATTGAAGAAAAAAACTTTTCGATTTTAGAAAAGAGACCTGATTGAGTAGTTTGCCATTTTATTATATTTCTTAGAATATTTAATCTTCCATTTAAAAGTTTGGGGTCATACTCGATACGATTTCTTTATGTTTTTAAAAGAAGTCTCTTGTGCTCACCAGACTGCATTTATCTGATCAAAAATACAGTAAAACTAAAATTGTGGCATGACAATTGTGGCAGAATAAAACACAGACAGGAAATTAAATAATGGAGAAAAACTCTCATAGCTTGGTAATAAGTGACTTAAAATCTCAGATAATTTGACCCTTTTATGAAAAGGCAAGGTTAAAAAAAAATATTAAGTTTTAAATATTAAGATGTTTGCTCTCACACGTATTCAAGGTGTATGGAAAATGTGTATTTTTACTCAGTCAACAGTCAACTTAGTCAACAGTGAAATGGTTGCAACATTGTTTTGGGTGTAAATGTATAGTTTTCTGTCTTTTCTTATAGGTTCTGGTCTGAATGATGGAGAATGGCATGATGTTCGTTTCCTGGCCAAAGAGAACTTTGCCATGCTGACCATTGATGGGGATGAAGCATCAGCTGTGAGAACCAACTCACCTGTCCAGATCACAACAGGAAGCACGTACCACTTTGGAGGCAAGTTAGAAAATGTACAGAGACCAAAACTGAGAATGCCAAAGTACCATAAGAATAGATCTTCAGATCTTCTCACTCTCCCTGGTGTACTGGACGCTGACACTGATTTACAAAGGCCTTTGAATTTGTTTCTGCTGAGGGACCAGCACTAGAAAGGATTTTGAGAACTTGCTTCACTATGCATGCATAAAGACAACCCTTTAAATAAATCAGGGTGGACATATATGCTGATATGCTTTTATGCTTAATCTTGTTTAATTGGAAAATGAAAGAAAATTAACAAAGGGTTGGTCTGCGAAAGAAGAAATAATTGGCTGCCTAGATTAGTGTGAACATCTTCCATTGTCTTTTAAGTCTCATGAGAGCCAGAGTGTTAAGGCAAAATATCAGTACAGTTTTGATGTAAGAATGAATAAAACATTTATCACACATACTACTTATTTAAAATTCACTTCAAGTCATAACTGCGTCTTCTAGGAAAGCCACTGGGCCTCACAATGCAACTGAGATAAAAGTCAAATGCTAGCCAGAGCTAGTTCATCTAAGCCTGTAAGTAAACCCATCAAAAAGTTTGCTTGGCTTAATCGCTGCCGTCTTGAGTTGGTTGTCAGAACTTGTATAGCTGTTGGAAGCTTCAGTTGTCATGATTTCCCTCGGTCCAAAGATATCATTATGCATAACATTATGACCACTGGCAGGTGACGTGAATAACACTGATTATCTCTTCATCACGGCACCTGTTAGTGGGTGGGATATATTAAGCAGCAAGTGAACATTTTGTCCTCAAAGTTGATGTGTTAGAAGCAGGAAAAATGGGCAAGCGTAAGGATTTGAGCGAGGGTCAAATTGTGATGGCTAGACAACTGGGTCAGAGCATCTCCAAAACTGCAGCTCTTGTGGGGTGTTCCTGGTCTGCAGTGGTCAGTATCTATCAAAAGTTGTTAAAGGAAGGAACCAGCGACAGGGTCATTGGTGGCCAAGGCTCAGTGATGCACGTGGGGAGCGAAAGCTGGCCCATGTGGTCCAATTAAACTGTACCTCAAATTGCTCAATTAATGCTGGTTCTGATAGAAAGGTGTCAGAATACACAGTGCATCGCAGTTTGTTGAGTATGGGGCTGCATAGACGCAGACCAATCAAGGTGCCCATGCTGACCCCGTCTAGCGCCGAAAGCGCCAACATGCACGTGAGCATCAGAACTGGACCACAGAGCAATGGATGAAGGTGTCCTGGTCTGACCAATCACGTTTTCTTTTAAATCACGTGGATGGCCGGGTGTGTGTATGTTGCTTACCTGGGGAACACATGGCACCAGGATGCACTATGGGAAGAAGGCAAGCCGGCGGAGGCAGTGTGATGCTTTGGGCAATGTTTTGCTGGGAAACCTTGGGTCCTGCCATCCATGTGGATGTTACTTTGACACGTACCACCTACCTAAATGTTGTTGCAGACCATGTACACTCTTTCATGGAAACAGTATTCCCTGGTGGCTGTGGCCTCTTTCAGCAGGATAATGCACCCAGCCACAAAGCAATAATGGTTGAGGAATGGTTTGAGCAGAACAAGTTAGAGGTGTTGACTTGGCCTCCAAATTCCCCAGATCTCAATCCAGTCGAGCATCTGTGGGATGTGCTGATCAAATAAGTCAGATCCATGGAGGCCCCACCTCGCAACTTACAGGATTTAAAGGATCTGCTGCTAACATCTTGGTGCCAGATACCACAGCACACCTTCAGGGGTCTAGTGGAGTCCATGCCTCAATGGGTCGGGCTGTTTTGGCAGCAAAAGGGGAACCAACACAATATTAGGACATAGTATTATGCCTGATCGGTGTTCTGCATGGTTTCCTCTCAACAAAATAAATGCATCTCAAAATTGACACAGTGAGAAGTGAGAAAACAACAGTTAAGCAAGCATCTGATCATAGCAATGTGGATGTGTTGAATTGAAACTCTGCAATTCAAGTCATACCACGCTTATTTGTATAGCACTTTGTACAATTAATCTCTTTAAAGTAAGCAACTTTACAGCATTAAACGTTTACAGCATTATACTTTTTATACTTATACAGTTTATACTTAGAGCACACCTAACTATTATGTAATCACCATGGAACAATGGATAGTTTGAAAGTGTTTACTGTCCGGAGTGAACTTTTCCAGAAAGTTTGCTTTGGCAAGCTGTTTCGAATTCGTTTTGGCCTGATTTTGTTCAAAATTATATCACAACAGTTAGTTCTTCGATTTCACTTTGATGGAGTGGGAGGGTGCTGTGACCTTCCGTCCTTGTCTTTTGCCATTAGGTTTGTAAAGTTTTTGATCCAAAGTTGCATGTGCCACACCACACATTCCACCTCTGATGGAAACAAACCCACCCCGGTGCCCTCTTCAGCCAGCCATCTGTCCGACCATTGGCAGGAAGTCAGAGATAAGAACATGTTCAGCAGCTCAGAGAGGCGAGCATGCAAAGGAAAACCAGTAGCAGAGATAGACGGCAGTGTCTGGCACTATCAACCTGTCTGTCTATTGAGGCTGAGGGATTGCATGGCTGATAGCTTTATCAGACTCACACATCTTCAAAAACAGCTAAATGAGGTAAGAACTGCAGTCCCTCCGCTCTGGGTCTGGTACGGCGCGGCAGCACATTTACACATGACAGCTTCTAAAATGAGATCAAAAAGCTTCACTTCTCCCTGCACCCTTGTTGGTTCACCTGCACACCAACTATAATGATCAATCATGCTTCTCTATCCATCACTATTATTTTATAGAGAGATGTGTCTGTACTGTCTGATTTGTTTACTGCTGATTGGATCTTTTTTGAGCTAGGAAAGATCATCCATATGGCAGAATATGAATATGCCAAAGAACATTAACATTGGGAATGACTGTAAAACAGATTGAAACCTGTTAGAGGAATCAGTTTGCTCTGATCGGAGCATAGTTGAGCCAAACCTGTCTATCACAGGACAGATCATGGTCTAAGCCTGGGGTTTTTTAAATGTTTGACGCTAAAGGTCTTTGCACACTGAATCCGAAATTTTTGTATTCGTCATCCCAAAATTTCATCATGCACAGAAACCTTGCACACTGAGTCCAATGAGTATTAATGAATTTGTTGCGAAAAAAATTTACAAAACATTTAAAATGTCTTCAAGTCTTCAAGCAGCGAGGAGGATTTTGTTGTCCTCTCTCTTCTTAAAGGTGTCATGAACTGGCTTTTTAATTTTTTTATACTGTTTTATACTTCGCGTGGTTTTTACATTCAAAAACATCATAATGAATAAGTAATAGGTTATTTTCTACCCTGGTTTTGATCCTCTCTCCTGGAACGCTCGGTTTTTATGGGCGTGCCGCACTGAAGACTTGGAAGTATATGCCCACTGCTATGATTGGATAACAGTTTTGCATAATAATGAGTTTCGGCTCCCCCGTCAGTACATGTGGGGAATTGTTTTGAAAACTTCTAATATGGAGTAACAGCAACCAGAATCCACCCACAGGACTCGTAAAATGTCTTTATCAAACAAACACAATTATTTATCTCTCATCCACCCGCAATTATCAGATTATCAATTATCACAGCGGCGCCTCAAAATGGCGCCGCTGTGTTTGGTCGCCGTTCAGGTCGCTCCGCGAAGACTGTGCTTTTATTTACTATTTTACTTTCTTTTACTCTCAGTTTTTACAAACTTATCATCTGCATTGATCTACTACGACAGCAAAACTCTTTTGGACATTGGTTACCTCTACACTGGACTGTTTCAGGACACTTTCGCCGATCCTCTGTGGCCATCTGAGATTCTTCGGAACGCCGAGTTGAACAATGGACAGAGCCAGCGGCGTAGAACAAAGAAACACCGTGGGAAACGTGCTGGTATCCGTAACAGACTGAGGAAAAGGGCATTCAGACCTCCTCTCCCGAGCATTCTTCTAGCAAATGTTCAATCCTTGGATAATAAGATGGACGATCTTAGAGCCAGGATAAGTTTTCAACGGGACATGAGAGACTGTAATATCTATTGTTTGTCTGAAACATGGCTCACGCCATGGTCCCGGACACGGCCAGACGCCGTCGGAGAACTTCTCTGTTTTTCGGATGGACAGAACAGCCGAGGCCGTAAATCCAAAGGCGGTGGAGTGTGTTTCATGATCAACAAGAAATGGTGCGATCCAGGAACATCACCATTCTCTCGCGGTCCTGCTCACCTCATCTGGAACATTTAACAATCATCTGCCGCCCATTCTATCTGCCTAGGGAGTTTTCTGCGGTTGTCGCGACCAGCCGTTTACATCCCACCGCAGGCAGACACAGCGCTGGCTTTATCTGGCCTTCATGATGTTGCCAGCGGCGTCATAAACCAACATCCCGACGCGGCATTCATTGTCGCGGCGATTTTAACAAGCAAACCTAAAGAAAGTCCTGCCAAACTTTCACCAGCACGTCTCCTGCCCCACACGACGAGCAAACACACTGGATCACTGCTACTCTCCGTTTAAGAACGCCTATAAAGCGCGGTCACTTCCAGCGCTTGGCAAATCGGATCATGCCGCCATTTTCCTCACTCCCGAATACAAACAAAAGCTCCTCCAGGAACCCCCGGTGAGGCGAGAAAGTTAAGCGTTGGTCACCCCACTCAGAGACCGCGCTACAGGCAGCTCTGGGCGATGTGGATTGGGACATGTTCCGGCGAGTTCAGCTGACGTAAGCGAGTTCACAGACGTGGCGCTTTGCTTCATCAACACGCTTACAGAGCAAGCCACGCAAACAATAACAATAACGTCCTTCTCAAATCAGAAACCGTGGGTGGACAATTCAATCCACGCGGCAGTGAACGCGACGCACTGCTGCTTACAACGCCGGTCTCCATTCAGGGAATATGAATGAATACAGATCGTCCTGCTATGCTCTCAGACGAGCAGTTAAAGCCGCAAAAACTCCGTTATAAAGACCGAGTGGAGTCTCATTTCCAACTCAACGACTCGCGGGCGCATGTGGCAAGGTCTGAGGTCCATCTGCTCCTTTGGATCTAAATCCTCTGCAGAGGTGAACGCTGATCCGTTGCTCGTGAACGAGTTAAACTTTCTATGCTCGCTTTGACTGTAACCGCGGCAACGCGACTCCGCCAAGTGGCGCGCGTTAGAGGAAATTACTCAGAGCAGCAACAATCACGTGATCTCTGTCTCGGAGGATGAAGTTCGGAGAGCACTCAAGCGTGTGGACGTCAGGAAAGCTGCTGGGCCGGATGGTATTTCAGGTCGTGTTCTGCGGTCCTGTGCTGATCAGCTCACCGGTTGTTTACATCTATCTTTAATGAGTCCCTCGCTACATCTGTGGTCCCCACCTCCTCAAAAAAATCCACCATCATCCCTGTCCCTAAGAACAGTAAACCCTCTTGCCTAAATGACTATCGTCCAGTGGCTCTCACGTCTAGTCATGAAGGTCTTTGAGAGACTCATTAAAAACACCATTTGCGCCTTCATTCCTGACACTTTGGACCCTCTTCAGTTTGCCTATCGTCCCAATAGATCGACTGAAGATGCCATCTCTCATGTCCTCCACTCCTCCTCACTCACATCGACAGCAAAAGTGGGAACTACGTAAGACTGCTATTTATTGACTATAGCTCAGCCTTTAACACCATAGTTCCCACCAAGCTAACCTCCAAACTCCTGGATCTCGGCCTGAATCCTTCTCTCTGCCACTGGATTGAGGACTTCCTCACTGGCAGGCCTCAGGTGGTGAGAATAGGCCAGTCCACCTCCACCTCCATCACCCTGAGTGTGGGAGCTCCACAGGGCTGTGTCCTGAGCCCCCTGCTCTACTCTCTCTACACGCATGACTGTTTGTCCACACACAGCTCCACCTCTATCATCAAATTTGCTGATGATACTGTTGTCCTGGGCCTCATTTCCAACAACAATGAGACGGCATACTTGGACGAGGTGGAGCATCTAACATCATGGTGCCAGGACAACTGTCTCTCTCTGAATGTTGGCAAGACCAAAGAAATGATTGTGGACTTCAGGAAGAGACAGCAACGGACATACTCCCCCTCATGATCAGCGGGTCACCAGTAGAGAGAGTGAGCAGCTTCAAGTACCTGGGAGTAAACATCTCCGAGGACCTGACCTGGACTGCTCACATTCAGACACAGGTGAAAAAGCCAGGCAAAGACTGTACCACCTGCGCCAGCTGAGGAAATTCAGGGTTTCACCAGCTATCCTGAAAACTTTCTATTTAGGGGCGATAGAAAGTGTTTTAACTCAGTGCATCACAGCGTGGTATGGGAACAGCACCAGTCATGACCGCAAAGCCCTGCAAAGAGTAGTGCGCTTATCCGAGCGTATCTCAGGGTCAGCTCTCCGCCTCTGCAGGACGCCTACACCAAACGCTGCAAAGGTAGAGCTACCAAGATCATCAAGGACTCTAATCACCCTGCAAACCCTCATTTCACGCTGCTACCATCTGGTAGCGCTTCCAAGCCTGATGGCCAAAACTGAGAGACTCAGGAGGAGCTTCTTCCCCAGGCCATCAGACTCCTGAACTCAGTCACTTAACATCACGTGACTTCACTTCAGGATAAACATCGATACACTGACATTGCACTGCACTTTCTGTTCTCGTTGTTACTGTGTAACAACCTGTCATAAACCTGTTTGCACATTATACTCTTTATACATTTGTTAACCACATATTTATAAGTCTACAGTTTACTCACTGCAAAGTCTACTTCAATTATTTTATTCCACTTTATCCTTATTTGTTACCTTTTTTATTTATAATTCTCTTGACTTGATTATTTATAATTCTATATATATATAGATATATATATATATATATATATATATATATATATATATATATATATATATATAGATATATATATATATATATATATATAGAGAGTACTTTTTTTATATCCTATTTCTATTATAATTTCTTCCTTGTGTTTTTAACTGTGAATTTGCACTGTCCATGGAGCGGACCTGTTTACATTTCACTGCCGGTTGTATATTCTGTATATAACTGTGTATGTGACAAATAAAACTCTTGAATCTTGAATCTTGAATCTTGAATTAATATGAATGTTATTTTTTTATTACTTGGCCCACCCAATCGGTGGATATATCTGTAAGGCATATCCACACATGTGAATCAAACTTTTAGGAGTTGTAAACTTAAACTTCTCACCTACAAACACAACACTCTCACTTTTGCATCATATACTACGTTAAATCTGGAGCAAAAGTGATTCATGCATCTGTGAGGCAGCGGCCTGTTCAGAGAGCAGAGAATTTCGGCCAACCAGAAGAGCTCCTTTTAAGCCGGTGGCGCGTGACCAACAAAGGGGGAAAAAACCATGAGCAACCTGCTCTGTGACTAACTGCAACTTCCAATTAGGCCTTCTGGGCAAATAGCATAATATCCCTTTACTTTACTATGATATTCCTATAAATGTTATCATCCACCAAAAACAAACCAAGCCAAAAAAAAGATAACCATGGTAGGCCTACACATGGTATTCTTACAATGGGTGCATAAGTTACTTGCTATGATACTGATCTGCGAAGACCCACCCTGTTCTGTCATTTTTTCTGGAAGATTCAAGCAGTTGTAGTGATTTGAATTTGTGATTTATCTTAGAAAAATATCTAAGCAAAGTAATGCATTTGTGACCAGATATTCTACAAGTGTGCAACTCAAATTGTATGGATTCACATATTATTTTGTGGATGTGCAAAATTTGTCCGTGACTTCACATTTTTTATGCGGGTGTGTGAATGCGTTTTGCACAATATTCACTGCAGCAACTGTAGTGTATGAGTTTCTTCATGTGTGATTTGTAGAATAGGATTTGTGCACCTGCAGTGAAGAATGTGTGAAGGTGTAACTGTTGTGTTTGTAGGTGAGAAAAACATCTCCTTTTACAGGAGTTTACAACTCCTAAAAGATTTTTCTCTGTGACTTTGTGACAAATTTATTGATACACATGTGTGGATATGCACTACAGCTACAAATTCCACTCTCACGTGTGTTCAGTTGTTTTGCACCAAAAATACCTTTATAACCGTGCATCACTAACACACACACACACACACACACACACACACACACACACACACACACACACACACACACAGAGTCAAGTCACCTTTATTTATATAGCGCTTTTAACAAGTCCAATTGTTTTAAAGCAGCTTCACATTGTTAACAGGAAAATAATGCAACAGAATTTGAAACGGTGATGTTATCCAGCTAATTTCAAGTATCATATAGTGTCAATGCGGGCAGATCGGTAATATAGATGAAATTTAGGTGTCCCCAACTGAGCAAGCCAAAAGCCAGAGGCAACGGTGGCAAGGAACCAAAACTCCTTCAGGGCCAGAAAGGAGAAAAAAAACCTTGGGAGATACCAGGCTCAGTCCGGGGGCCAGTTCTCCTCTGGCCAATGATTGGAGTCGTCACGCCGGAGATGGGTTTAATGAGGATGTCCTGTCGATGCGCCATTTATGGGGGGAGTTTATTTGACACGCTCTCTGCAGACATTTCAGGGATGTGTTGGTCATGTCCAGGCGCAGGTTCACTATCTGATCTGGATACGGCCCAGATCCGGCTGGCTGCAGTAAACCTCAGGATAAACAGAGAGACTCACATTAGCGTAGATGCCATTCTTCTTATGTAACGAGTACATCAGGTGTTATGGGAAGTGTTCCCGGTTCCGGCTGACCTAGTTAATGCAGCATAACAATCATTTACTGATTTGAATAATAGAAATTGATAATGTTTTATGTGTATGCCATAGTAAAGAGATGCGTTTTTAGTCTAGATTTAAACTGACAGAGTGTGTCTGCTTCCCGAACAATGCTAGGAAGACTGTTCCAGAGTTTAGGCGCTAAATAGAAAAAGGATCGACCGCCTGTGGTTGATTTTGATATTCTAGGTATTATCAACTGGCCAGAGTTTTGAGACCGCAATAGACGTGATGGAGTATAATGTGTTAAGAGTTTGCTCATGTACAGGGGAGCTCATGTAATGGAAACCATTTAGTGCTTTGTAAGTAATAAGCAAGATTTTAACATGCATACAATGTTTAATAGGGAGCCAGTGCAGTGTTGACAGAACCGGGCTAATATGGTCATACTTCCTGGTTCTAGTAAGAACTCGAGCTGCTGCGTTTTGGACCAGCTGGAGTTTGTTTATTAAGCGAGCAGGGCAACCACCCAGTAGAGCATTACAATAATCTAGCCTTGAGGTCATGAATGCATGAATTAACTGTTCAGCATTTTGCATTGAAAGCATGTGCCGTAATTTAGATATATTTTTAAGATGGTAGAATGCAGTTTTACAGATGCTAGAAACGTGGCTTTTAAATGAAAGATTGGTATCAAAGAGCACACCCAGGTTCCTAACTGACGACGAGGGCTTGACAGAGCAGCCATTGAGTGTTAGACAGTATTCTAGGTTACTACTTGCAGAGTTTTTTGTCCAATAATTAAAAAAAAAAAAAAATTCTGAATTAAGTTGCAGGAAATTACTAGACATCCAATCAGCTATTATCAGCTATGCATTCTGTTAATCTTGTGAATTGGTAAGTTTCGTCAGGGCGTGAAGAAATATAGAGCTGAGTATCGCCAGCATAACAATGAAAACTAACGCCATGCTTCCTAATGATATCTCCCAGTGGTAGCATGTACAGGGTGAAGAGCAACGGTCCTAGCACTGAGCCCTGCGGTACTCCATACTGAACTTGTGATCGTTGTGACATCTCTTCATTTACTGCTACAAACTGATAACGGTCAGATAAGTATGATTTGAACCATGCCAATGCAGTTCCACTAATGCCAACATAATTTTCAAGTCTATTCAAAAGAATGTTGTGGTCGATAGTATCAAATGCAGCGCTAAGATTGAGTAACACTGATAGAGAGATACAACCACGATCGGATGATAAGAGTAAATAATTTGTAACTCTGATGAGAGCAGTCTCAGTACTATGATACGGTCTAAATTCTGACTGGAAATCCTCACAGATACCATTTCTTTCTAAAAAGGAGCACAATTGTGAAGAGACTGCCTTTTCCAGTATTTTTGACAGAAAGGGTAGATTGGAGATCGGCCTGTAATTGACTAATTCTGTAGGATCAAGTTGAGGTTTTTTAATAAGTGGTTTGATAATAGCCAATTTAAAAGTTTTCGGTACATATCCTAATGACAAAGATGAGTTAATGATATTAAGAAGAGGATCTAGGACCTCTGGTAGCATCTCTTTTAATAGCCTAGTCAGTATAGGGTCGAGCATACATGTTGTTGATTTAGATGATTTAACGAGTTTAGCCAATTCTTCCTCTCCTATAGCAGTGAATGAATGTAATTTTTCCTCAGTGACACTACAATGCTCTGTCTGATGTGATACTGTAGTAGACGGCTGTATGGTTATAATTTTCTTCCTAATATTATCAATCTTACGTGTAAAGAAGTTCATAAAGTCATTACTGCTGTGCTGTTTACAACCATCAGAAGTTGAAGCTTTATTTTTGGTTAATTTAGCCACTGTATTGAATAAATACCTAGGGTTGTGTTTGTTTTCTTCTAAGAGAGTCAAGAAATAAGCAGATCTAGCAGTTTTTACGGCCTTTCTGTATGTGATCATGTTCTCTTTCCACGAATTACGAAAAACCTCTAGTTTTGTTTTCTTCCAGCTGCGCTCCATTTTTCTGGCTGCTGTTTTGAGGGCCCGAGTGTGCTCGTTGTACCACAGTGTTGGACTATTTTCTTTAATCTTCTTTAAGTGCCGGGAGCAACTGTGTCTAAAGTGCTGGGAAAAAAAAAGAGTCAGTAGTTTCTGTTGCAAAATCGAGTTCCTCTAGTCTTTCTGGGATGCTGAGGAGACGAAACTGATGAGGAAGATTATTTACAAAGCAATCTTTAGTGGCGGCAGTGATAGTCCTGCCATATTTGAAGCGAGGGGATGGCTTTGCAGCCTTAGCTAAATTTAGTATACATGATACTAGGTAATGAAATAAATCTGAGATGTCATCGCACTGCTGCAGAATTTCAACGATATCGACATTTATTCCATGTGACAATATTAGGTCTAGAGTATGATTAAGGCGATGAGTAGGTCCTGATACGTGTTGCCTTACTCCAATAGAGTTTAGAATGTCTCTAAATGCTAATCCCAATGCGTCTTTTTCATTCTCTACATGGATATTAAAATTACCAACAATTAGTACTTTATCTGCAGCCAGTACTAACTCTGATAGAAAATCAGCAAATTCTTTGATAAAATCTGTATTGTGGCCTGTATACAGTAGCCAACACAAATGTCAAACGGGATTTATCAATTACACTACATAATGTTACATAAAGCACCAAAACTTCAAAAGAATTATATTTGAAACTAGACTTCTGAGTAATACTGAAGATATTATTATAAATTACAGCAACCCCTCCCCCTTTACTTTTCAGACGCGGCTCGTGTTTATACACACAAGCCAAGCACGTGCATCAGCAAAACTTCACTGCAGACAAATCAGCATGTTCAAAACTTCCACAACATAATCAGTAGATATCAAACGATCTGTAACAATGCAATACTATCACATATAAAAAACATGTTTTACTCACATAAGTGTGTTGCACCATTCCTGTTGGATCCAATATAGAATAATCTCAATATGTCTGCAAATCCAGTCTCGACCTATATGTTGTTTACGAACCATTCCGTGGTGAAATTAAGGAACAAACGTGCAATGTCTTACACACGTGAGCTGGAACTTCATTAAAAAATAAAGTTCAACAACTCATTCCTAATATTAGAATCCAAAGGAAGCTTATGCAGCAACTGTGTTCTTCCACAACCAGGCACAGCGCAATATCTTGCTATCTTCGGCATGTTTATTGCTCGGTAGCGCGATCAGTTTAGCTCCATGAGTCAGTGGGCGGGCTTGAGGCGGCATTTCACCACACGATGACGTAAAAGGTTGGCATATTCTGAGATTTCTGGGCTTGGTGTCAATAAAAGCTTTTCCTTGACTAACAAGGAGGTTTTCAGCTCCAAAACGTACAGGATATTCTTATATCACGATTAACTTCTATATATCAAAGGCTGAATGAAAAGTTGATTTCTCAATTCATGACCCCTTTAAAAAGAGAAAAAGAGAGATTGCGTAGCGAAAAAGGAGAGTTCCACCTCCTTATCAAGGAGCTGCAGGATTATCCCGAGTGATTCAAAGTTTACTTCAGGATGTCAGTAGCTCAGTTTGATGCTTTGCTAGCGATACTGGAACCACATATTATTATCAATTGACACTTCATACAGTGTCATACAGTGCTTTGTGCTGCGAGACAAAATAAATCAATTTGTCAGACGCCATTCTGGATTCTGGCATTCGCTTGTACGGTGGCTCTGAATTGTCAAACCACTTCTCAAAATGCTTGCTAGGGATGTGAAAAATGCAGAAAATGTAACCCAATCTGAATTTTTTTATGACGGACGAATGTTTCGGAGGCAGTGTGTAAACGTGATTGACAACGCAAGGTTGTATTTATTTTGAACGCGTGGAAATTTTGGGTGAGAATTTCGGACCAGTGTGCAAGGACCTTAAGGGCATAAAATGTGATGATCCTTTGGGGACCCCATTCTAAAATCTTCCTTCCAAACTTCCTTCCAAACTTCCTTCCATCCAAACTCCCTTCCAAACCTGGTCATTATAAAGCAAGGTTATTCTTTATTCAGCTGATTATTATAAAGCAAGGACATCTTTCAGTTAGGAGACGCTTTTATGCCTAAGCATTACTTAAGCAATTTACAGTACAGGTTTTTTTTTTTTTTTTTTTTTTTTTTTTTTTTTTTTTTTTTTTTGCGCCAAATGCATATAAATATAGATCTTACCCTCCAGGTTTCTTGTTTATCTTGTGAAACCACCAGCATGAACACAGGTAATTGAGGCTGTTTATGCATGGAAGCTAATTGTAGAGCATGGACCTGGGCGCATTAAATTTAATGTGGTAAAATCATCAAAGGCAGGGCTCTGATCAGACTGAGTTATGGCAAGGTCAGCTACAAAAAAATTAAAAAATAAAATAAAAAATAAACAGGACCAAATTAGGTTTCTAGAGGCAGCACATGAAAAGTGTTTGATTCCTGCTCATATATTCACATTCACCTCACTCAGGCAGATGTAATGCATTTCATCAGTGTGAACACATGCACATGTTGGCAGACTGCAAGAGCATACCAATTTCCCTTATGTCTGTCACTGCTATGCATGGAAGGATGCTTGTTTATCTGGTTGATTTTATGACTGTTGGTTGGCTTCTCAGATGTAAGCTTAGTGCAAGAACTATGATGGCTTCTCAGCTTAAAATCAGTATAAATGTATACATTAAATCTAAGAAAGGGCTTTATCTCTGTTTAGAAAAATGTTTAAATGGTTCAAAAGGTTTTCCAGTATATTCTTCATGCAGCTGGTAATATTATGTATGCTATTGTTTGACATCCCATTCAATGTGTGTAACATTTTATCATTGCTTTCTCTAGCAAAATACTAGTTTACCTTGAAATAAATAGATAAATAAATAAAATAGAAAGTTTTTATTTTGCAAGGTGCAGATTGGAAAGTGAACCCTCTGTGTCTCCACTGGTGGGTTATTACTGTTAGCAGCCTTGAGATAATGACTCTAAAGAGCAAAGATAGTCATGTGTGTTTGTGCAAGATAAACCCCAGGAAACAGATATACACCTGATTCAGATCCTCATTACAGCGATAGACAGACTGGCCTGATGCACATTGTATTTCCATAACTCTTGGCATTTCTCTGCCAACTAAACAGAATCTGTGTTTGTTTCAGAAAAGTAGAGCTTTGGTAGAGCTTTAATATGCATGCACAAAATATTATAAGGCCCATAGATACATAAATATAATATTCTATAGAGTACTGTGGCTAAGGGAGGGTATAAGGGACCTTTTGATTTTGTCTTCCAAAAATACCATGGCACTTTCATGAGCACAAATATCAACTGACTCTCATTGTATGGACAGCAAAACTGTTAAAACATTCTTCAAAATATCTTTTTTTTTATGATTTACAGAAGAAAGAAAATAAGGGGATAAATGTTGTTTTGATCATATATTTTGAGATTGTACAAACAAAAGGTATTGGGGTATTGAGAAAGGTATTGTTGTTGAACCCTACTAATTAACAGCAGTAAAAGTAATTAAAATCCCATTCATAATCAAAAAGTTTTGGCCCTCTCATGTCACAGAGCCCAAGATGCTCATCTGCGAACAACACATAATTAGCTTTAGCACATGTTTGATCATTTAAGACCTAGTGGAATATCCTAGCAAACAGAAAAACTCCCATCAGTCCCCAATGTCTCCAAAATACCGTCTCATGTATTTAGCTGTCTGCAGTGGAAGCGGGAGAATAGATCTTTGTTTTTCCAAGAAAGGGACTGCTCATCTCCCGACATCTTCTCTGGTTAGATGTAGTCTCCCAAACCTATTTTACAGAGGATGGTTCTGCACATTTGTGGCAGACCTCACCCGAATTAATGACTGTCTGATTGGATTTTGCAATAAAGAAGACAGCATTAAACATAGAAGGACCGTAGAGTTCTTCTGCAGCAGATTAGGACTTTAAAATACCCATCAACCTGTAGGAGGTCAGCTTTTGTTTTGATGACTTTGTAATAGAGTGGAATAAAGAAAAGGGGCTCTCAAATGTTTCTTCAAAGCAGTATATGGCATGTAGTGGAGCTTTTATTTGCTGCTACCAACTTGCTCAAAAAAGATTTTTGCCTTTTCGATATTACTAAAAAAATAAAAATCTATCAAATTGAATTGAGTAGTTGTTTAATTTGAGTAATTATAATGGATTACATTACTATTCAAAAGTTTGGGGTCAGTAACGTTTCATTTTTTTATAAATTAGTCTCTTATGCTTAACAAGACTGCATTTATTTGATCAAAAATACAGTACCATTTTGTACTATAAAAAAATAAAAACTTATCTCTGTTTTAATGTATTTTAAAATGTAATTTATTCCTGTGATTTTCAAGCTGTATTTTCAGCATCATTACTCCAGTGTCACACGATCCTTCAGAAATCATTCTAATATGCTGATTTGCTGCTCAAGAAACATTTCTGTTTATTATCAATGTTGAAAACAGTTATGCAGTTATGTTTGTTTGTTTTTTTGATGAATAGAAAGTTCAGAAGGACAGCATTTATTTGAAATATGAATTGTTTTTATATTTTATTATTTGTAACATTATAAAAGTCTTTACTGTCACATTTGCTCAATTTAATTCATCCTTGCTGAATAAAAATATTACTTTCTTTAAAAAATTATAATAATAATAATAATCTTACTGACCCCAGAATTTTGAATGGTAGTGTACATATTATGAATTGAGAATATATTTTAAGTATTTATGAACTTGTAAAATGTTAATTTGTGTAGGGGGTCTGTTAAAGGGGATCAGTAAATGGCAAAACAGATCAATTTGGCATTAACAGAACTAACTTTATAATTAGCAAAGTTAAGCATCTTTAAGTAAGTCTAATTTACTTTTTGAGTGTCTCCTTCTTTTAGACCCACAATCTTTAATAAAGGTGCATATCATGATGTTTGCAGAGGTGGCATATGACTGAACACTGGCTTATTCACTGGCTCATTTCAAATCAATTCATTTTTATTTTCGATTTTTTTGAAATGGTGTTGTCCAAGTGGGCTAGTTGTTTACTTGTTTACAAGTTGTGTAATTAGCCCATCTATTTCCACCAGTTCGACCCATTCAGGGCAATTTATGAACCTGTTGAGAATGTGATGTGCAGAGAAATCAGCCAGTCACAGCAAAGATACATTTTTCACCTAAATTACATTGTTTCCCATCACTTTTACTTTGTTTTGGGCCTAATTGAGAACACAGTGAGAACAAGGAAGCCCTCTGAGACATGATTGGTGTCATTTTAGGAAAAATGACTGCGTTATTTGAATTCATATTTTGTAGTTTCTCCTGTCAATTATTGTTAGGGTGACACTTTATTTTGAATGTCTGTTTTAGACATTCTGTTGACAATAAATAACATTGCACCTACATGTCAATTAGAGTATTAGTAGACTGTCTACTTAATATCTGCTAACACCATTTTGTAATGGTTCCCCTACAGACATTCTATAAGTACATTGACTATATGTAACTTTCAATGTACATGTCAACTTATTCTACTAACCCCTAACAGTTTAATACTCAACTAATACTCTAATCAAGAGTTAGCTGACATGTACTGTAGGTGCAACATTATTATAGTCAACAGAATGTCTAAAGGGGACTATCAAAATAAAGTGCAATCATTGTTGGATTCTCCTTAACATCATTATAGAGTATACAAAGCAGAATAAACAAAAGTTAACATCTGCACTGGGCTTATTGATGAGGATAAAAGTTTAAAACAAGGGCTTCCCACAGGAATCCTCCATATTCCATTTTCCAGTCATGAATAATACATGGAGCCCATAGACACTCATTAATCTTACAGTAGTTATTCTCCAATCCCTGCAAAATCATCAGCAGCACGTAAACACAGTCATGCAGAAGCTACTCAGAAACCCTGTCAGGAGTGTGAGTTGTGGACCTCAGTCGTAATTTAGAGTGTTATCTTGTCAGAAATGTGACTCTCCTCAATTAATTACGACAGCAGAATGGGACAAAAGCAGTCACCAGAAAGTCGCTTCCAAGCGTGGGTGACGAAAGGCTGCCTTTTCCCACGTCCCTTGTTGATCACGGATCCTGGCAGCTTCCCAGATCCCCACAAATCCTGGCAATCATTGAGATGCCACTGCAGCCCTGCCTTAATTTGTCAGCAGATGCTTGTTTTTCTCGGTTTTCCTCTGTAGTGAGGCACATTTCCCTCAGTGTGTCTTCCAATAGCCCACCTTCCTCATTCTCCTCTGTTGACTGCTCAGGCATATAGACTCCTGGACAGGTGCAGGAAACAGACAAGACAGATGGCCCAGCAAACTTGAGGAACTTTGTTGTTGTTTTTTTTTTTCTCTCTTCTTATTTTATTTTTTAAGCAAGCCTTGCAAACACTGATGCTTCCAGATGCTCTCATTTGTAGATTAATGTCAGGGGGACGCAAGGTGAATCTCAATAGACCTTCCTGTGATCGGCATAATGGAAAGCTTTGTTTACCTCTAACGCAAGCGTAACCAACCCTGTGGATTTGCCAGATCTTTGGGGTCTAGGTTCCGCATTTTCTCCTAGGAATGTCAGCGATCCATGTGGAGAAATCTGTCTAATCTGGCTTTGTTCAGTGTTTCTAGGTATTTTATCTCATTAGTAGCATCAGAGTTGGCTGATTGTTTGCGATGTGCATGACCTTTTTTGGTGTCAAAGCTATCACTTGGTTAATGAGGTTAGGTTGATAGGTTTTTCCCCAGTTAATGGTCCTTATGTTCAGCTTTTACATGCATGACATTATAATACCTTCCACACATATGACATTAGATCACACTCACTGGCTTTATTTTTGTGTTTAATTTAGTTTGACCTTTTTTTATCCAGAGCAATACAGTACACAGATCTCAGTCCTACAGTATGAGGTTAAGTATCTCACTTGAGGGCATAGTAGTTCTAGCAGGAACTCTCAAACCCAGGTCAGCTATAATTAAAGCACTATTCAGTCACTTTTTTGAAATGTTGAGTTACGGGTAATAACATAGTTCATTAAATAATATACTTTTTTGGCAGAATTGGGATCTCTGGATGCATGCAATGCAGAAGCCTTTGAAATAGGATTTTATGTAATGTAATTGTAACATTATGAATACAGTTAATTAGGGCTGCACAATATAGCATCGCCATATTTGTTATTGGCCACAAATAAAGAGATTGAAATCTATCATTATTGAATATAGATCAGACAATATTATGAATGCTCATAGTCCCCTAATTTTACTTTTAGATTACTTTTGCCATCTAAAGTTAATCTTTTGAAAAAAAAAAAAATTGCTTTTAAAACAATTAATTTTAGTTTTTGTATTTTATTTAATTTATTTTTGATTAATTAATCTTTGAAAAATAAATTACTTTAGCTTTTAAATCAATTAATTTTAGTTTTTTTTTTATTTATTTTAGTTTTTAGTTTTATACAGTGAATTAATATATTCATATATAAAAAGTGTTTCTTAAATCAAAGTTTAAAATACATATTTATTTATTAAAAATACTTATTTAGAAAAAGACATTTATGTTACAATTACAAATAAATGCTCTTTTTATAACTTTCTATTAATAAAAAATCCTGGATTTTTCAGTTTCCACAAAAATATTAAGCAGCACAACTGTTTCAACATTGATGATAAGAGATATTTCTTGGGCACTAAATCAGAATATTAAAATTATGTCTGAAGCGTCATGTGACACTCAAGACTGGAGTAATGATGCTGAAAATTCAGTTTTGCATCACAGTAATAAAATACATTTTAGAAATATAGAAATAGAAAACTATGGAAGCCCGTTTCCGCCACAGTTGAGTTAAAAAAATATGATTCTTTAAGTTAAGAAACTTTCTCATAATAATGACTTAACATCTCGTAATAATGAGAAACTTTCTTATAATTATGACTTAACATCTCGTAATAATGAGAAACTTTCTCATAATAATGAGAAACGTCTCAGTTACGTATGGTAACCCTCGTTCCCTGAAGGAGGGAACAGAGACGTACGTCGGACGTCACCGACGAATTGGGATCACTTCAGGGAGCCCCTATCAGCTTCGAGATTTAGAGAACAGGCCAATGAGAATTGGCGTGCGAGATTTGCATCTCGCGCTCCGCCCCGCAGTGCAGGTATAAACGGAAGCGAAATGCAGCGCACCTTTGTTTTTCACTGAGGAGCCGAACTATTGACTCGGCCTGCAGTGATGGTACAGCAATTGTGGCGATGGGACGTACGTCTGCGTTCCCTCCTTCAGGGAACGAGGGTTACCATACGTAACCAAGACGTTCCCTTTCAGTCGGTCACGTTCGACGTACGTCGGACGTCACCGACGAATTGGGATCCCTTAGGAACACGCCACAGTTGCTACCACTTCCAGCACCCTGGGAAAGCCCCTCAGACCCCGGCTGTTCCGGGCGGGGAAATTCACGCAGGGAGAGTCAGCTGCTGTTCCGCAAGACCCACTCAGCCGACTATTGGATAACGCTGGGAAAGCGCCCCCCGGGGGGGCCGCTGCGGAAGCCACATCATGCCCGGAGGGAGTTACCATGTGGAGAATACACGTATGGACTGGCCGTGGGCAGTGCTACATACGGAAGTCCCAGGGGTGGCTCCGGCCAATTTTAGGCGGGGGTCCACACCACACTAAGACACCACACCACAGGGAAAGACACGAGCTCGCCGAAGGGAGACTTACCGTGGGGAATACACATATGGGACCACCGTGGGGGTCACAACATATGGAACCCAGCCTAACACAAGTTCCACCAATGCATACGAGCGTTAGGCCTGGCGTCGGACGCTCCGCCACATCCGACTGCCGAGGGTTGCGGAGGACTCGACAGGGTTCGCCATGCTGGGGAACTCGACTGGAGCATATAAGCGCACGTATCCGTTCCATGGGGAAGGGAGTGGCGCAGCAAGCCGACACTTTAGAACGGGCACTTCGGTGTTACTGACTATGGGAAGTGAGCACACAGGAAGATACCGGCTCTACACGTAGGCTATAGAACCTAGCGAACGTGTTGGGTGTCGCCCAGCCCGCAGCTCTACAAATATCTGCCAGCGAGGCGCCGCGAGCCAGCGCACAGGAAGAAGCTACACCACTGGTGGAGTGGGCTCTTAACCAGAGCGGGCAGGGCACGTCTTGGGTTTCATACGCCAAGACGATGGCATCCACTATCCAGTGGGACCTGGGGATGGAGTCTCCACTCTCCCGGGAGCACTGGCTGTCGTGAGAGCTCGTCGGCCACACGATTGAGCAGGCCCGGAATATGAATGGCACGAAGCGACCTCAGATGCTTCTGACTCCATAGGAGGAGATGGCGGGCGAAGTTGTGACATGCGACGGGGCGTAGGCCACCCTGTTTGTTGATGTACGCAACGGCCGCAGTGCTGTCCGTACGGACCAGAACGTGCTTGCCTCTGAGCGGCGTTGAAGCGGCTGAGTGCAAGACGAACTGCTAACAACTCCAGGCAATTGATATGCCATTGCAGTTGGGGCCCCGTCCACAGACCCAATACAGCAAGCCCGTTGTACGTGACACCCCAGCCGGTGAATGAGGCATCCGTGGAGACAACAGCATGCCTGGACACTTGTTCTAGAGGCACTTCTGCCCGTAGAAATGAAGGGTCCGACCACGGGCTGAAGGTTTGGCGGCGTCACTTGGACACGGAGAGTTCCGCTGTGCCACGCCCATCTCGAGACCCGGTCGTAGAGCCAGCGTTGAAGCGGTCTCATATGAAGCAATCCCAGCGGCGTTACTGCGGCTGCGGATGTCATATGCCCCAGGAACCTCTGAAAAGGTTTCAGTGGTACCGCTATCCTGCGTTTGAATGAATTCACACAGTTCAACACCGACTGGACGCGCTCCTCGGTGAGGCGACCGAGTCTATCTCCATCCTGAGAAAAGAGATCCTCTGCGAGGGGCAGAGTTTGCTCTTCTCCCAGTCGACCTGAAGGCCCAACTGGCAAAGGTGGTGGAGCACCATATCCCTGTGTTTGCACAACTGCTCTCGCGACTGGGCAAAAATCAGCCAGTCATCGAGGTAGTTGAGAATACGAACACCACGCTCCCACACGGGAGCAATGGCCGCCTCCGCGACTTCCGTGAAGACACAGGGCGACAGGGCCAGCCCAAAGGGTAGGACTTTGTACTGACATGCTTGTCCGTCGAATGCAAAGCGTAAGAACGGCCTGTGTCAAGGGAGAATCGAGACATGAAAGTACACGTCCTTCAGGTCGATCGCTGCAAACCAATCTTGGGGACGGACACACCTGAAGATGCGTTTCTGCGTTAACATCCTGAACAGCAGCCTGGGGACTGGTTCAGAAGTCACAGATCCAAGATCGGCCATAACCCGCTGCTTTTCTTGGGCACAATGAAGTACGGGCTGTAGAACCCGGTCTTCATATCGGCTGGAGGGACTGGCTCTATCGCATCCTTCGCCAGTAGGACCGCGATCTCCGCCTGAAGCACAGGGACATTCTCCTTCGACATGGAGGTGAAGTGGATGCCCCTGAACTTGGGGGGACGCCGGGCGAACTGAATCGCATAGCCGAGTCTAATGGTACGGATGAGCCAGCAAGACGGGCTGGAGCGCTAGGCAGGCTCCCAAGATCCGTGCAAGCGGGACCAACAGCACCACAGACATGCCCGCAGCGGGGCAGCGCAGCGGCATGCAGGGACCCGACATGGGCGGCATGGGAGCGGCCCAAGGTGGGGTCTGAGTGTGCTGTGCAACACTTACCTGCTTCCGCTGAGGGGGTGCACGAGTGTGGGGAGGCCGCTTGTGTGCATCCCAGACACAGCCGGCACCCCCTGCTGGCGATAGGAGAGGCGCCTGAGGGTGACGAGGCATGGAAGCGTCGAACACCGCCGAGCACACTCTCCTGGCACCCAGAGGTATTGGAACTGCTCTTTAGAATTTGGGTACCACTGGTTGTATTTGACACCAGTGGCGGAACAGAATTTACCAATGATTCTCCACCCGGCCCTCCTCCGGGGAAGAGCAGCTCTTAACCAAATCCGGGTGCCCATGGCGACGAGCAGACTGAGGGGTTGCCGATGGCGTTTCTGGACATCGCCTGGCCGAGGGCCAGTGCTGTGACTTTAAATATAAAAGTCACTGTGCGCAGCTCAACCTCAGCTCAGAACTACCCTTATGCACGAAGAGTGCTGGGCAGAGGCAGCCTGCCAGTGGCACTGCCACCCCACCTGATGAGGGTAGTGAGAGAGAGGAAAACTTTATACAGGCTATGGCCCCTTTGGCATTCCATTTTCTGGTGCCAAGCGGTTCCACACTGCTAAAGCTTTCCAATGCACATCCGGGAAAAAGGCAAGGGGGCGGGCAAGGCGATTTATGCGTTGCGCTATGCCCCAGCCACCCGGGGAAGCATGACTGTCAAGTATGAATCTGATTCAGCATGAAACATCCACTATTATAGTGGGAATCTCAGCCTCATCTTCATTTTCAACACATAACAGCCCTCTCTCCGATGCAGCGATTGACATCTGTCCTCTGCTAGAGCCCCAAATGAAATGCTAGGTCCCTTTAATTTATTTTTTTATTTTTTATTTTTTAGGACCAGCAATCCCATTTGTAAGCTACCAGCAGGCATGCGAGATAGTGAGCGTGGCCGTGAGACGGCACACGGCGCGCTGAACACTAAAACACTTATGAAAAGGGTAAGATGAACAACGCGCCGACGTGGTCATGCTCTCATGAGAGAACATGAAACACCCACGAACACGGTCTCAGCATGTGGGGCCCATGGAGATGTGCTCGGCAGGGAAGCCCCACTGTAATCCTCAGATCACCCAGGCTTATCAGCCAAAGTAGCCCCTTTTCTGGTGCACCAGAAAAGACACTAGATCGGGTATATAGCGAAGGACTCAACCCCGTTCAAGGTTTCATAGTCTCGACCGCGCATCTAGAGTGCCGAGTGACGCGCGCTGGGTTGCCGTGACAACCTGCGCTGTCAGCGGCAGCTCGACGGCACATGGCACGCTGAACACTCAAACCCTCACGGGGAAGGCGAGACGAACAGCACGCCGACGTGATCCCGTTCTCCTGAGAGTACATGGACCACCCACGAATGCAATCTCAATATAGTTATGCGAGAGGGTTTCGTGGCCGTCAATAAGGACAGGAAACAACCGCATCCAGAAACGCACGGGTGGAATGACGTCTTGAAAAAGACGCAGTGTCACACCCGCGCTGCTCTTTTAGAAGAAAATGTGCTCTTTTAAATGTGCTGAAGCACCCAGGGAACGACCGCTGTTGCTGATGCTGATTCATGCAAACGAAATTATGACATACTAAATCGAAATTATGACATGCTGCTCATTGATCTGCCGCGACCCGACACAGGATAAATTGTGAACACATTAAGGAGTATTTTAACTGTGGTTTTAGCTACTAATGATTAAATTATTGCCTTATTATCTTATTATCTGAATTGCATTGAATAGCCTATCACTGAGCAAACACGTTCTTGAGAGGATTTTAAGCCAGAACAAGCTTTGGCGCAGAAAGAACAGAATAGAGGTGGCTGCATGAGGTGGCAACATTCATTGAACAACTTCAGACTGTGTCCAATGTCATGATTATTGATGCGCACACACACACACACACACACACACACACACACACACACACACACACACACACACACACGTTGGTTGGATGGTGTTGTAACCGACAGGGAAACAGTGAGTTCTGTTGCCGAACAGTTGCAACAGAAATATGAGGTTGTGTGTTTTCATTCAACAGTAAATGTAGCTTATACTCCTGTAAAAATTATATTGTAGCCTGTTTCAATAAATGGCGCACGTGACGAATTCAACTAGAGTAGCCTATTTAATCAATATCAGAAGTTAAGTCATAATTACAAGAAAGTTTCTCATTATTACGAGATGTTAAGTCATTATTACGAGAAAGTTTCTCATTATTACAAGATGTTAAGTTATTATTATGAGAAAGTTTCTCATTATTACGAGATGTTAAGTCATTATTACGAGAAAGTTTCTCATTACGAGATGTTAAGTCATTATTACGAAAAAGTTTCTCATTATTACGAGATGTTAAGTCATTATTACGAGATGTTTCTTATTATTACGAGATGTTAAGTCATTATTACGAAAAGTTTCTCATTATTACGAGATGTTAAGTCATTATTACGAGAAAGTTTCTCATTATTATGACTTAAAGAATCATATTTTTTTTTTACTCAACTGTGGCAGAAACAGGCTTCCATAGAAAACAGTTATTTTAAATTGTAATGATAATACTGTATTTTACAATATAACGTTTTTACTGTATTTTTTTTTTAAATGCATGAACAACGTCTTTCAAAAACATTACAAAATATTACTGACCTCAAACGGTAGTGTATGTAAAATGAAAATTTTAAGTTGACAGCTCTTTTCAGCAATTGTTATCTTAATCTTAATATATATATCAGTGTTATTGCAGTACATCTGATATTATATGATATTATATATTTTTTTGGCATGTAACATATTTTCTGTGTGTTTTGTATGTTTAGGTTATTTTTTAAGAACCAGAGCATCTCCCATCCAGCGCTCATTCCAGGGTTGCATGCAGCTCATTCAGGTGGACGATCAGCTGGCTGACCTGACCGCAGTGGAGCAGGGAAAGATGGGAGCCTTCGAGAACGTCAGCCTCGACATGTGTGCCATCATTGACAGGTCAGAGCCAACCCTTCTTCCCTTGCCCTGCCTTTCAGCAAACTCTGGCTGAGACAGTGATTATCAGGTGCAGCAGACTGAGACTATGGCTTTATCCCCACCGGCAGCATCTGCCCTGGGGGCAGGATCTGTCGCATTCTGCCTGCACCTCCCTGGAGTTGACCTTCTTCATTCCTTGACTTCAATGGCAAATGAGGAGTTTAATCAGCATGCAGATGCTGAGCGAGTACAGGAGACCTGCTCTTGGTTCTTATCTTTAGATTGATTTTACATACTTTCACTCTCTAAGGCTTAGCGATTTTGTTTGGTTGCCACGTTGTTATGAATACATCAGAGTCAAATCCTGGTAATCCAGCTTTATTGATAATATAAAACAATATATTGGCTGGTATTTTTGCCACCTTTTTTATAAATACTGTATATTATATAACCTGTGTGTGTAGTAGGTAGGCATATTTGTATACAGGACTATTAACTTAACAATGAACAGCTACAGAACTTCAAAACATAAGCTGTACAAAGATTAACATAAAAGACATGAACACAAAACCCACCCATTATGGAGTGCACGACAACAAATTGAAACAGAAAAGTAATATTTTTGAAATCCCTGCATTTCAAGATAGATATGTTGACTGTCCCATTTGTATCTTTAATGTTTTCATTAAATAACATCTCATCGTCCAGGCGGGAGGATTTCTAAGCAGATGTGCGGGATAATGTATTCATCAATTGTGCAAGAAAACAGTAATTTGCCATCAAATTACAGACAAAAGGGTCAAGCAGCTTGCTTTTAATCACAACTAATCAGATTTGTCTTTATAGTAATTTAACATCAACCTGACCCTTCAAATAGTTAAACTGAATCATCTGTTCGTTAATTACAGTATATCATTTTGGTTTTTGTTGTTGATTTTTCATAAGCATCATTGCACATCTGGAGGTAAATCTGATGTTGGTATGGTAATTTTCCTTGTATCTTGTTTGATGGTAATTAAATTCTATTGAGATGAAGGAAGCATAACTGGAGACTTGATAGGAAAAAATTCCTTTACTTCAATATCTTGTCGTGGGTCGTATTAACTAAAACTTTTTAGTGAGTACCTTTTTAAAGCAAAAACCAGTGTCTTATTCACTAACTGGCCTCACTTTAACCAGTTAAAGGGGACATATTATGAAAATTTCACTTTTATAAGGTGAACACAGATGTGTGTCCACAATGTGTGTAAACAGCCAGCCTATAATGGTAAAAATCCACCCAAATATGTTTTATAATCCCCATTAATCATTATCAGTCTCTCATAACACGTTGTTTTACATTCCCCTCTACTCCTATGTAACCCGCCAATATTAGAGGGTTGTATCGATCACAAAAAAAAGGAATCAAAGGAAACAAACATATATTGGGAGAATATTAACTTACTTTTCGGACACACTTTGTAAGCTGACGCTTGAAACTAACTAACGCTTTAGACGCTCCAGGTTTATACATGTGGAAATAAATGGGTCTTTATCATCGCTGAAGTGAATGACAATACGATCGCATATGGACAATCAAGTGAACATGACACACGAGCATATTCAAGCAAAAGCCAGCATATATTACATATATACATATATAAGAAATAAAGTAAAGCATCCTCGGCATCCGATTGTTGTGTGTTTATTTTATTATTGAGAGGAAAGCGTGCAGCACATATTTACATCTAAATGCCTCTCAGCAGTAGGGCTGGATATCAATACAGATGTAATGATTCGATTCCAATTCACAAGATCTGTTATTTGATTAGATTTGAGATTTTTGATTCGATTCAGTAAATTCAATGATTAAATTTTCAGTGGCCCCACCACAAAAAGTAATAAATTAATAAAATGGTTATTGTTTTTTTGACCAATGTATCCGTGTATAGTTATAACACCAAAATCTTCGATACCACAGCTAAAACTACTAATATACTACTAATATTTCAAAGATTATTAAAGACAAGTAAACAGTCATTAATAATAATCAAACTACAAGTAATAGCACAAATAAATAAATACAATAGAAAAAAGATAAAAATCAAATAATCAGTGCTTTTCAGGTTTTTAGGTAGGTCTAACAGAAGTTTTCAGGTACAGAAATTGAATAAAGTAATCAAATATAAAATAACACTGCAAATAATCTTCACTATAAATTAAATAAAGATTAATTTAACTTAAAAAGTTAATCGGTGAAGAGCATCTCTTTGCATCTTCTTTCGCTTAAATGCTTAAATTGGCATGGCTTGAAAATACATGCAAATGATAAACTTTCATGACTATACAGCACTGGCCTGATCAGGACAGTCACAGTTCTCAACTATCTGAGAACTAACAGCCTGGCACAGACTGTGCATAAAGATTGATAAAAGATTCAAACTCTTTAATAATAATAATAATAATAATAATAAATAAAAAAACATACCCTTTGTGAGTTGTTTTTAATCTTGATAATATATGAGCTAGAATGCAAATCCATATCCACACGATTGCAAATGTAACTTTGATTTTATACAACAGTTCAACGAACAAAAGGTTAATATTAAATGATGTTCATTTTAAACAGTATTGTCGGTATTTGCTCTATTTTGCAACAAAATAATAGTTCCAACGAAAGCCACAGCAGAACTGCAACACAGCAGTGTTTAATTAATGAATCTGCGGCTTTGAACGAATCGTTCATGAAAGTCATTGATTCAATGATTCATTCACAAATACAGCTACTTGATCCGTTACTGAATGGATGACTCGATGACTTTACGACACATTAAGACATGACTTACCGCCACCTGCTGTTTTTATAAATCATTGCATATTTCTGTATTGAACTTTTTTTTTAAATTTAAAACATTATTAAATGTTATAAAGGTGTATATATAAAGGTATTAAAAAAAATGCACTGGAAAGTCAATTTAGAGGGCAAATATTGTCCCTTAATGGAAAAGGTGAGAGTGGAAGAAGAGAGGGTGTACGCAGAAGGATGGTAAATGCCTCAGGGGGTACTCCACTCCAAAAAGTTTGGGAGCCACTGGTCTAGCGCATGTTTACATAGAAAAACAATGGAAAAGCAACACAGTTGAATGCAAAAATGTATTCTGTCTAAACGGCACCTGAGCTTTTTAAAGAACCATTTAAAGTGTCGGTAGTATTTCGTAACATTCCAATTACATACAGTATGTCATATCGCGGTAGTCTTCTGCATCCTTTGTAACTTAGCACTGCACGATTGGGAAATGCCAACACACTCTAATGGAAAATTCATAAATGTAAACTCTTTTACATTTTGGCGAATTTATAGCTAATTTGTATGCCCCAAGTTAGGATTGGGGATGAAACTTCATGCATACTTTTATTTTTTTTAAATCATACGTTTCCATATGAATCACATCATACAAATTCACACGGAATCACCACCAATTCTTTTCTCATTAGATCGGTTTGGAATTGCGCTAATGTACATAAAAAATCTCAGGTTAAACTGCACTTGACTTGACATTAGCGGCCTCTCACGTTAAGTGCAAAGAATTGCTAATTATTAAGAATAACTATTTGCTTGCTTTGTGTTTGCTCTTTTATACATTTATATTTGTAGGTCATTTATATTGCTCCTTAGTGATAAAAACCCACATATGGAGGCATTGTTTACATTCCATTATATTCCTTACAGCTCAGTTAGAAGCTTAAACCCCCCTTTAATTGTGTGTAAAGATGCATTGTTCTTTAATGCGTCTCATTAGCCTCATAGCTCAGGGCTGAGTACATTCTCTACATGATTTAAAGACAAGATCAGTTCATTCTGCATGTCTTTCTGCCATTGAAATTCACATCCCTCGCCCTGACAATATTTAGATGATGTTTCAGATGAACTTTCCGTCTTTACTGCAGTGTTTATTTATGTTTTTGAGATTATGGTTTCTACTGCAATACAGTTAGTTGTAAGTCCCCAGAGGAAAATCTTTTCCAGTATTAGATCAGGCTAGATACCGACTCGTTCTCCCTCCCTCCCTTCGCTCCAAACTGAGTGAACTGTAATAATAGAGGAGGCAAGAGACTGTTGAACACTTTCCCTGTGTGTTTTTCTGTCAGCGTAATGATGCTTCCCTGGCAAAGCTCCACAGTGCCAGCACAGTGAGGAGCAAACTCATTATGTGGGATTGAAAGGGGGGCCACCCGCTCACCACGCCATTGATTTTATGTTCGTTTTCATCAGGCCAGGTGATGCACTATCAATCTCCTTTACCAAACGTGTCCCTGTGTTTGACATGTAAAAGAATATTCCACGTCCTCCCACCAGGAAGACACTAAAACACACGACCTTGCGGTTAGATACAGCTCAAATCACATCCTCTCCTTCTAAGGGGAGATTTTTTTTTCTCACCCCTACAGTATTTCACACACATCAGTTTCTCTCACATCAAGCTATTTCACGCATAAGCTGTTCTGCCGAACTTCTAGAGGCCTTCTTAGAATGTGACTCATTCTAAATAGCTGTGCAAAATGTTTGACGTAATGGCGTGTCGAGTCGGGGGTGTGAGAGGGAAAGACTGGAAGAGAGGGGCTACGAGCTAATCTGCGCCCATCTCTGAGGAGATGCAGATTGGTGTCTCAGCCCAACAAGTCTAATCTGACAGAGGCATTTTAAGCCAAGTGCTTTCGCTGTTTATAATGGTTGCATTAGAAAACTGTCACTTTCCATTACAAAAGCACAGCTAGGGATGTAAACAGCCAGAGCTGGGAAAAGCGAAGCTCTGGCCTCCAAGGTTGGGGAAGCTTCTTTGAAACTGTAATTTGTTAAGGTAGTTGATCTGCAAGATACTCAAAGCCATAAGACTTTCGTTCATGTCCAAAACACAAATGAAGATATTTTGGTCACACTTTAGATTAGAGTCCAATTCTCACCATTAATTATCTATTAAAGTTCTATATAGTTTGCCTCTGTGAACTCCTAATTACTGCTCATTAATAGTTAGCTAGGTAGTTGTAAAGTTTAGGTATTGGGTAGGATTAAGGGATGTAGAAAATGGTCATGCATAGGGTTGGGTACCGAAGGTACCTATATAACCGGTATGTATCGGACCGAATCAGAATGCAGATTTCGGTGCCTCATTTCTGTGCCGCCCACTTAAGTTCAAACGTGCTTTCACACTTTGGCTGGCGCCGAGCCAGAGACAGCGCTTGTCACGTCACAACTATTCAGTGTTTTCAACCACATAATGTTTATTTTAGTTTTCAGACATTTAAATACACATAAGTACTAGCAAAAACACACACTGATGTCTATGGAAGCGGCAATAACAGTCCTTTCAGATGGTTATAATTTGGTAATTTGATTTGTCTTATTTATATCAAATACACATTATATACACTCACCTAAAGGATTATTAGGAACACCATACTAATATTGTGTTTGACCCCCTTTCGCCTTCAGAACTGCCTTAATTCTACGTGGCGTTGATTCAACAAGGTGCTGAAAGCATTCTTTAGAAATGTTGGCCCATATTGATAGGATAGCATCTTGCAGTTGATGGAGATTTGTGGGATGCACATCCAGGGCACGAAGTTCCCGTTCCACCACATCCCAAAGATGCTCTATTGGGTTGAGATCTGGTGACCGTGGGGGCTATTTTAGTACAGTGAACTCATTGTCATGTTCAAGAAACCAATTTGAAATGATTCGAGCTTTGTGACATGGTGCATTATCCTGCTGGAAGTAGCCATCAGAGAATGGGTACATGGTGGTCATAAAGGGATGGACATGGTCAGAAACAATGCTCAGGTAGGCCGTGGCATTTAAACGATGCCCAATTGGCACTAAGGGGCCTAAAGTGTGCCAAGAAAACATCCCCCACACCATTACACCACCACCACCAGCCTGAACAGTGGTAACAAGGCATGATGGATCCATGTTCTCATTCTGATTACACCAAATTCTGACTCTACCATCTGAATGTCTCAACAGAAATCGAGACTCATCAGACCAGGCAACATTTTTCCAGTCTTCAACTGTCCAATTTTGCAAATTGTAGCCTCTTTTTCCTATTTGTAGTGGGGATGAGTGGTTCCCGGTGGGGTCTTCTGCTGTTGTAGCCCATCCGCCTCAAGGTTGTGCGTGTTGTGGCTTCACAAATGCTTTGCTGCATACCTCGGTTGTAACGAGTGGTTATTTCAGTCAAAGTTGCTCTTCTATCAGCTTGAATCAGTCGGCCCATTCTCCTCTGACCTCTAGCATCAACAAGGCATTTTCGCCCACAGGACTGCCGCATACTGGATGTTTTTCCCTTTTCACACCATTCTTTGTAAACCCTAGAAATGGTTGTGCGTGAAAATCCCTGTAACTGAGCAGATTGTGAAATATTCAGACCGGCCCGTCTGGCACCAACAACCATGCCATGCTCAAAATTGCTTAAATCACCTTTCTTTCCCATTCTGACATTCAGTTTGGAGTTCAGGAGGTTGTCTTGACCAGGACCACACCCCTAAATGCATTGAAGCAACTGCCATGTGATTGGTTGATTAGATAATTGCATTAATGAGAAATTGAGCAGGTGTTCCTAATAATCCTTTAGGTGAGTGTATATTTAAGTGTTGATAAAAACTTTTTTGTTGTTGTTTAAATTCAGAGGGTCTTTTGATGTATTGCATGCTCAGATATTCATACAACTTCATCAAAAACCAATCAAATGATTCGAAAGAATGACACACATGAGAGAGGAATATTTGGTATTAATCATTTACTAGAATAAAACAGGCTTTCCAACATTACATATAAGAATTTGTTTAGGGAAAACTGGTTCAGTAGAATAGTTTTCCTATTGTCAATAAGACATTTCCTAAACACAAACATGGGCACATTTACTGTTGCACTCTTTATCTTTCCTTGGGAAATTGTGATGGAAATCTCTGGGAAGTTGACCATGCAACAGTAAATGCTTGTTCATGATTCACTGCTCTGCAATCTGCTCTCTGCTTAGCAAGGAACAACAGTGAAATGTTTGTAACTTTCTGTTTTGTGAGAGCCGAGCTATTACCAAGGATCTTTTCGTATCTATTACTGAGAAGCTATTACCAAGGTCTTATCTCACAGTGACAGTTGCTGTCGACTCAGACTTAATTTTTATTATTGGACTGAGTCATCAGTGGCCACAAATTTCCAGGGACTGTTCTGTTGCTGGAGTTTGATTAATGAACATTGTAAACTCTATCTGTACCTTTCTCCTCCTGGCACAGATGGCCAATGAGGTAACCCAATTAATTGGGACATGTCATCCTATACGAAAACTACAGTTTGACAGCACTGCTCTGAAAAAGTACGACAATAGCAGTGCTGAAGAACTTGTCAGACTTAAGGTTCATTGTCAATGGCATTGTCACAGCTCCTCCTATGAGACATCGGCCTAATGAGTATTAGCTCCAAGGGGATTGTTCCCTAATTTCATTTCATACCACATTTTGCTGTGTTAATGGATTTGATGTGCACTTGGCAGGACTATATGAGGAGCTGTGGAAGTGGACAGCTAGTGTTCAGCACAAATCTTTGCTCAGAATGAGCGCCACATCACCAGATTTCAGTTTTGATCCTTGGCCAGTTGAAAACACCTCTGAAGATGACTGTTTCTTAATTAAGTTCAGGAGAAAGTCAGTGAAGCAATTAATTGTTTTAACTTTAGAGCTTTAATTAAGATTTTAGTCAGACTAAGATAAAAGATGTTGGCAAATCTGCACGGCTTAAAAAAAACTGTGTGTGTGTGATTGCCATGTGCAAATGACATGCTTTTACTGCTGAGATGCAAAGAGATGGTCTCTTTTATTCTTTTTCTTCCTTGGGTGGGAATGCTGTTGACTTAAAATTATTCTTTATATTCTTATAATATAAATATCTGTCTGATATTTGTAATTTCTTTATTTTAATGTTAAAATGTATCTCTATTTGATCTGTCACATTTCTGCATTACACAAATATGTACCTTACCACAGTGCTGTTATTGTACATTAAAACTATTAAATCTTTTCATTATTTTAAATAAAACATTAAAAATTAAGAAAAGAAAATAGATGAAAAACTTAAAACTTAGCCTGGCAACTAACTGATTAAACAAGTTTAAGTTGTATTAAAATAAAACTGAAATAAATATAAATTAAGCTAGGAATATTAAAAAAAAAAAAACAATCACAAAATAATATCACTAAAACATAAACTACTATGTAAATTTAAAACTGAAAATATAAAAGTATAAGCTAATTCAAAATAGTAATAACTAATATGATATACAAAAAATAATACAATAATACTAACTTTTTTTCACCTCCTAGTGTCCATTTGATTGTTTGTCTTTATCCTATTTGTCCATTTTTAACTTCAGCTGTTTTAAACATTGTGACATTAAGACCTTCATGAAGTAAACGACTCATTTTTCATCTTCTTCAACACATTTTTGGTTGTTTTCGACTGAGCTGGCAATCAGTAATGTGTTGAGTGCTCATATAAAAAAACTGTTGCTACTCCGGAAAAAAAATGCAAATTGTTCTTCTATTTAAAACAGCACAGTGGATGGGAAGATAAATTTTTTTCCCTTTAACATTAAAATGCAGCAAGATGATGAACTACAATGATCAAATATGGTAGTCTAACTTTTTACATTGACCTGACATGCATTTAAATATGTAATTCAGGTCTGTACTTTTTTTTTTTCTTTTCAGATGTATGCCAAACCACTGTGAACATGGAGGCCGATGCAGTCAGACCTGGGACGGCTTCACTTGCACCTGTGATGGGACTGGATACACCGGAGCCACCTGTCACACATGTAAGAATGTGTGTTTGGGTGTATATTTTTACAGGGATGTGTGTAACTGTACATATGTGTATTCAGCTTATTACTAGTTGTTTCTTCTGATACATGTCATGCTTTCTAATAAATGAAGGATTATTTTGTGTAAACCTCAGTGAGCAAAGGTTACAAAAATGGCAGAGAACAAAGAATAGCATTGTGTTTTCTGTGAAATGAAGGAAAAAGGAGAATGGGAAACACACAAGAGGAACATCATTCTGTTTAACTAACGTCTAGAAGACCTTTCTGAGAAATGTCAGAGCTTCCGTGTAACAGTATTTGCTTTCTCTGTATTTGCTTTTACCCATGAATAGGATGTTAATGATGGCTTCTTGTTTCCAATGCAGCCGTAACAGCTGAAACACGAAATTCTAAAATTTTCTGTTTGTTACCAGGTTTAAAAATTATATTTTGAAATACCAACTGAAATGGAAGCAGAGGAGACTTGAATTGGCATTGATTTCAGTAGAATTTTAAGTTAGCATGTTGCTAAGCTAATGATGCGTTTTAACTGAAGTAATGTAAGTGCAATTCTCTCGCCACATCCATAATTGATCCTTATTTGAGTGATGTAACTTCCTTCTTTGTGAATAACGTGATGCTGTGACCTCTTTCAAGGCTGAACATTTAAGTTGCCTAGCTTTCAGAATGACCTTCACATCTGGAGTGGCACCTACTATGACTCCTTCAAACGCCTACTAGGTTTTGAGACAGAGCTATTGATTCATATGAAAACGTCTATTGTAGTCTGTTTGGAATCGGTTTCTTAGAAATGGTTCACTGAAACTTTTTTTAGGACCCCTGGGGTTAGATGGAGAGGAGAAGAGACTAGAAGTTACAAAGCTGCAACAGTCAATATGAAAGACGTCGAACTCTGTTGAGCTACTTCCCTCAAACCTCTCCGTATACAAAAACAAGGTTGTATTGGTCAATAGTTAAGTTTGCAAAAAGTATAAACATTTATACTTTTATACTACTCCATATATTGCACAAGAAAGTTGTTGTTTCGGTCATTTAATATTTATGAACTTTCTATATAGCTCATGCTGTTCTTTCCGAGTTTGATTGCTGGGATAGTTACCTTGCGTTTGTTCTGGATGGCAGGCTCTAAAGCACTATGGTCAGATTGCAGTCTGCAAACAGAATGTGTGCTGAATTGGTATTTTAATTTCACACTTCATTCTAATTAGTTTTCCATCACTAGTCCACATAGCCCAGTTTTGAGAAGTTCATATGAAGGGAAAATATTGTCTTATTTGCTAAAATGTAAGAGTTTTCATTAAGACTCTTGAAGGTGAACCTCCAAAATGATAGATTTTAATTATAATGTAAAATTATAATTAATGAAGTTAATACAGAAATTCTAATACAAATTTTAATAATATTTAATAAAGCTGTTTTGGTTTTATTTATTTCTTCCAGCTGTATATGAGCAGTCCTGTGAGGCCTACAAGCATTTGGGAAGATCATCTGATGCCTACTGGATTGACCCAGATGGAAGTGGACCATTGGGGCCTTTTAAAGTCATCTGTAACATGACAGGTAAAATGTGCAATTTTGAATTCTTTTTGTGGAATTCCATTGCATTATGAATCCGGAAAACCCACTGGTTGCACTTGATTAATAAATCATCCTTTACTGTGCTTTCGAGAACCCCGCTGTTCCCAAGCTTCAGAGTCGGGTTCCTAAAACACACTATCGACTCCCGAGACTTTCAACCCATTTGTTTCCAAGAATATATTTCATCAAATGTCCACATCATCCCACTGATCCAAAAATAAATGAATAAAACATGCAAGAATGTAGGAACATCAGGATATAAAATGTTATCATTTCAGGACAGGAACTCTACTCATCTCAGAGCACAGGAAATCCCTGAGCGGACACGGTAGAGAGCAAAAATCATTCTGAAAAGAAAGTGTCTGTCAATTTCAGAAATACATTATGTACATTTAACAGCTTTTGAAGGGTAAATCGTGTGATTCTTTAAGGTGGGAAGGAAAGATTATGGTTACAGGATAAGGTGGATTTTAAAAACACAAAATGTGTGGGGAGGTTTTTGACGTTTTTTTATTTATTTTTTTATTAGGTCTCATTAAATAAAACTTGAAAGAAATATTCCCATAAACAAAACAATTTACACTTGCACACATGGATCGAGAATGTGTGAAATAATTTTGTAATTATGTATTTACTTGTTACTTTTAGTGAGAAAATCTATTCTTGATTTCATAGGTCAATTTAAAAAGTAAAAAAACAAAACAATTTAAAACAGTTAAATGTGGAAATGTATCCACTCAGGTATATATTTTGCACTTTTTGTTTACAATATCACAATATTTAGCCATGATTATTTACTATGAATTATTACTATTGCAGTGGTCAGAAACCAAGTTTTTCTCATCCTTAACCAGCAAATCATTAACTCTTTCCCTGCCACCATTTTTGAAAAGGTTTCTAGCCACCAATCATTTTTGATCATTTTCACAAAAATGTCATGGCCCCCATGTATATCTTTTGTTATTTTGAATATATTGTTGTATGAATATCTGAACATGCAATATGTCAAAAGAAAGAACAGAGCCTCTGCAAACCTGCTTTATTCTAACTTCATGCATTCTTTTTTTTTATCAATACTTGAAGGTAAGTTTCATAAAAAAGCAACATTTTTAGCAAAAGGCTGGGAAATTGTGTTTTTGTCAAAGATTACATCCAGATTGGATTCAGAATGATGATCAAAACACAGATGGAGTAGATTGAGTCCATCAACACCCCTAAAGCTTCACAGTCCTATAGCTCGTCCTGGGTCGACATTTCATTCAGTAACATTAGGCAGTTTTGATTTATTTGTTGTTTGATGTTGATGATTGCATTTTTACATATGCATATGATCACATATGATATTACTTGTTTCTGCATCTTCTTCCCATGTGTTTTGATCAGGAGATTCAGTACTCTTTCAGAAGATGCGTCATAGCACCCCCTACCACCTAACAGTGAAAACATAGAAAGCTGAAAAATTCCAGCAGGGAAAGAATTATAAACATAGACACATCACTCAGAAACATCAGATTAGTTTCCTGCAGAAAACAATTACAATTCCTTTGCCGTACAGCCTATCGAAGTTAATGAAAAGTCAGTTTACAATAATACATCTGGTTGTTCTGACCAAATCTTGCAGTGTCTTTCCTAGGTCAGTTCACCTTTTTATGGCCATTACTGTATCCACGTTTCAGAGGACAAGGTGTGGACGACTGTGGTGAATAACCTACCAGCACAGACGGCAGTGACTGGCTCCAGCCGGGAGAGACGGACGGTGTTGCAACTGAACTACAGTGCCTCTATGGAGCAGGTCACGGCTATAACCAACAGCGCTGAGCACTGCGAGCAGCACGTAGCCTACGCCTGCCGAATGTCACGCCTACTCAACACACCAGGTACAGAGATATTGTGTGTGTGGCCTGGTAAATCCTACAGTATGGGAACAATCCTTGTCCTTGTGGGGACATTTTTTGGTCCCAATGAGGAAAACGGCTAATAAATCATACTAAGCAATGTTTTTTGAACAGTTAAATTAGGTTACAAATGAGGGTCAAGTATCTTGATAACCGGGTAAACTGATGGTAGAATAAGAATGCAACCTTAATAGCCCCTCAGTGTCTGAACACTCTCCACTGCTCTCGGTTTGAACCCACTTATTTTTGGCGGTTTGCCCTGTTGTTAAACTGCAAGAATAGTACAGAACCATCCCAGAATGTAGTTTATGTTATAATGGCTTGTTTTCTGGAGGATTAGTACAATATTTGCTCACTCTCTATGAATTTGTGTGGGCTAACAGCTGGACTTAATAACTAATTAGTGCTAAATGAAATGCAGAAGTTGTTGCAGAAAGAATATAGTTGAATCCCACTTCTTAGAGAAACAAGTTAACTAAGTATAAACACATTCATGAAACATTTGTCCTGGTTAACGGGTGGGTGGTGTAAGATTCACTCGTGAATTAGTTCCATGTGTGCTCTTCCAATTAGCTGTTTATAAGAACATTTTAATTGACAAGCTGTCAATGGAGGCTGTGGAAAAACTGGCAAAAGGTGTTGAACTGGCTTTTTTAATTTTTTTTATACTGTTGTCTGAGGCGTCAACTAATGACGTTTGCGTCATTTTTACATTCAAAAATATCATAATGAATAAGTAATAGGCTATTTCCTACCATGGTTTTGAGCCTCTCTGCTGAACGCTCTGTTTTTATGGGCGTTCCACACTGAAAACTTAGAAGTAAACGCCCACTGCTATGATTGGATAAGATTTGCATATTATAATGAGCTCCAGCTCCCCTGTCAGTACATGTGGGAATTGTTTTGAAAGCGTGTGGAGAAACGGTAACCAGAATTAATTGCCCACAGGGCTTGCAAAACGCCTTTATCAAACAAACACAATGATTTATCTCTCATCCACCCTTGATGGATTGGAATTTTATTTTTTTATTACTTGGCCTGCCTGATCGGTGGATATAAGCATGAACCGTGCATCACACACACACACACAGACACACACACACACAAGTATGTTGCAGACAGCATTAAAACTTCCGCGATTATATTTTTCAAGATATCAAGTCAAGAGAGTGAGCAACGCACATCAAGAAGTTATTTCACTATTTAAGATAGCCCGTCGGCAGGCTGGTGATACTTTTTGGTAGCCAAGGTATGTTCTGTTAGACACATACAAATAATCAATAGATCTATATCAAACGATCTGTATCAATGCAATACTATCACATATAAAAAAACATTTTTACTCACATAGGTGTGTTGCTTCATTCGTTCACGTAATCTCATCCTTTCTGCAAATCCAGTCTCTTGTTTACAAACAAATCCGTGATCAGAAATGAAGGAACAAATGCACAACGTCTTCCCCACGTGAGCTGGATCTTCATTAAAAATAAAGTTCATCCATGCATTCATAATATTGGAATCCTAATGAAGTTTATGCGGCATGATTATTGCTTAGAAGTTCGATCCGGTTTAGCTCCAGGTAGCGCCTGTGTCATGTCAGTGGCACGTGTCGGTGGGCGGGGCTACAGAATCAGGCGTTGTTCTTCTTCTGTTGAGGTGGTCTTTCACCACACATTGACGTCACAGCCTGGCACATTCTGAGATCGATTTTAGTATGTAGTAAAATTCAGCATATATGCATATAAGAATATTTGAAGCATATGTGATCCGTGCTGACAAAATGAGTCACAATGAGCAAATAAAAATAAATAAATAAAAAAGTAATTGTCTATAGATTTAGTTTGAATCAGACAAAAAATGACTGAGCTACACCTGTTTGAAATCAATTTTGTGAAAAATCTAGTTACAATTTTCTGAAGGTTCCAAAACAAAATCACCCAGCAACCATACTTTAAAATCCCTGGTAATAACACCAAATTTCAAAACCCTTATCTATAGGATGAATATATATTCAACTTTTTTTTTTCTCCGTGATACCACAATTGTTTTGTTAACACTAAACCAGAGGTCTTCAACCCTGCTCCTGGGGACCCACTGTCCTGCAAAGTTTATTTCCAACCTGCTTCAGCACCCTGGCCTCCTGTATTTTCAACAAGTGATCCTGAAGAGCTTGATTAGCTTCACCTGCCTTTAATTAGGGTTGGAGCTAAACTCTGCAGGACAGTGGGTCCCCAGGAGCAGGGTTGAAGACCTCTGCATTAAAGTGAAAAATTTAAATTACCCCATGATTTACTCACCCTCAAGCCATCCTAGGTGTATATGACATTCTTCTTTCAGAAGAACACAATCAGAGAACTCATGCCATCGAGAATTCGCTATGAATATTCACAAAGTTGGAATGCTGCGCTTTAAAACAATACAAAACTTGTTTTGAAGGGAAGCACCAGTCATCGAGAAGCGAGCAGAGAAAAACAGCATTTTTTTATGATTTAGGAAGATACACCTTTCAGAAAACATACAAATAAAGTTAATTTTAGATTTTTAATTTATACTTGGAGCATTGACACTGCTAGACGAAGGCCTAATGAACTCAGTTTTAAAAAACCTCATTGGTGAAAACCTCAAATTCAACATTTTTCACTTTTTTTGGTACCTCGTAATTATCCTGTGTGCATTCTGACTCATTTTGCTAGCACCGGTCACATATTTAAGTACAATCTTTTAGCAGATAGCTAATCAAGAATATAATAGCAAATATGTACAATGTTTGGGGGTGAGAGAAAAAATGAATTACAGTTTAATTAATAAATTGATAGTTTTATTTAGCAATGACACATTTGGTCAAAAGTGATGCTAAAGATGCTAAAGACATAATGTTACAAAAGATTTCCTTTAAAATAAATGCGGTTTGAACTTTTTATATAAAAACTTTCCACACAATATCTAAGAATCCTGAAAAACAATGTATCCTAAAAAATATTTAGCAGTACAACTGTTTTTAACATTGATAATAATAATAAAAGTTTCTTGAGCAGCAAATCAGCATATTATTTCTGAAGGATCATGTGACACTGAAATGATGCTAAAAAATCAGCTTTGTCACCACAGGAATGAATGCAGTTTTAAAAGTGATCAAATAAGTTCAGCCTTGGTGAGCATAATATGAGCAAAATGTAAAAAATTCGTACCGACCCCAAACTGGTAGTGAATATACTGTATGACATATGCAGTCATTCCTACTGTTTTCTCTCTCAAATAGCACTTTAATCCTTCTCTTCTTCACCCCTGCAGCTCGCGATCATTCACCTTCTCTCTTATTTATTTGTACTACCATGCTCTGCCAGTCTTTGCCACTATCCCTTGGCACTCTTGCGACCCATTTTCTGATTACAGTCAGCAATAACAATTTGCAGCTTGGCTGATGCTAATCTATTAATGAGCATGAAGCACAGTGAAGACTGCTGTTCATGTTCTTAATGCTAATCTGACTTTGGAAAAAGCCTCTGCTCTTATTGTAGACTCTTCCCTCTGGGGTTCTCTCCCACTACATGTTTGACTCTATACCATCTATGTTAAATTAGGCATGAACAGAATATCACTCTCAGTCCACTCTATCTATACATATCAATGCAGGTGAGGGCACTTGCCTCACTGGATGTGCAGAGACTAGCAGAAGGCTACGTTCACACTGTTTTTGGGATCAACCGCATTTACTTGTTTGAGTCTCAAAATGTCCCGTTCAAACAGCAACTTACAGTTATGTCTCAAATGCTGTCTGTATGAATGTGCAACGAGGTTCAAGCTGGGGTTTTTCTTACCAGTAACCATGGCGAGAGTGACCAAAGTAATATCAAAGATGTTGACTGTATCTAAAACCTTCAGATGACACACAGCTCATTTCTCCCACCACACAAAAAACATGTAACACGCGGGTTTGCCGGTATGAGTTTGATTATAGAATGCGGTTGTCACTCCCGTAAATAACTGAACTGAATGTAAGCTCTGAAATACAGGACTGGCAACCGTAATCTGCTGCTGTGTGAATGTGGCCATCTACAAGCAAATTAGCATGTCATCTTGAACAAAGCATTGTATTTCTCATGGCTAGTATCAAAAAATGACATAAATAAAAATAAAATTCAAAATAGATAAATCAGAAGAATCAGAATCAGAAAGAGCTTTATTGCCAAGTGTGCTTGCACACACAAGGAATTTGTCTTGGTGCTGAAGCTTCCAGTGCACATATACAATACAACACAACATGAACACAAATATACAAATATGAAAAATAGTACAAAATAAAATAAAGGTATATATATATATATATATATATATATATATATATATATATATATATATATATATATATATATATATATATATATATATATATATATATATATATATATATATATATATAAGGTCACAGTTACATTTAAGAATATATTGCACTGGGGCTAGTTTAGAATATATTGCACTAAACAGTCAAAGTATTGCACTTAAAGGCGGCTGGGGGTGCTGGGGGTTGGGGGGGTATTCAACTGTTCAAGAGGGAAATGGCCTGTGGGAAGAAACTGTTCCTGTGCCTAGATGTTCTAGTGGCCAGTGATCGGAGTCGCCGTCCTGACGGTAACAGTTCAAACAGGAAGTGTCCAGGGTGAGCGGAGTCTGTGATGATTTTACCTGCCCTCTTCCTCACTCTGGAAGAGTACAGGTCCTGGAGGGCTGGCAGGGGGGCACCAATAATCCTCTCTGCAGTCCGGATTGTACGATGTAGTCTTCTGATGTCAGATTTGGTAGCTGAACCAAACCAGACAGTGATGGATGTGCACAAAACAGACTCAATGACAGCCGAGTAGAACTGGATCAGCAGCTCCTGTGGGAGGTTGAACTTCCTCAGCTGACGAAGGAAGTACAGTCTCTGCTGGGCCTTTTTTACAATGGAGTCAATCTGATTGTCCCACTTCAGGTCCTGAGAGATGGTGGTGCCCAGGAACCTGAATGACTCCACTGCTGCCACTGTGCTGTTCATGATGGTGAGTGGGGGCAGAGCAGGGCTGTTCCTCCTGAAGTCCACTATCATCTCCACCGTTTTGAGCGTGTTGAGCTCAAGGTTGTTATAACTGCACCAGACAGCCAGCCGTTCAACCTCCAGTCTGTAAGCAGACTCATCACCGTTTTGGATGAGGCCGATGGCGGTGGTGTCGTCTGCGAATTTCAGGAGCTTCACAGAAGGGTCTTTAGAAGTGCAGTCATTGGTGTACAGGGAGAAGAGCAGTGGGGAGAGAACACACCCCTGGGGGGCGCCAGTGCTGGTAGTGAGAGTCTTGGATGTGAGTTTCCCCAGTCTCACTCGCTGCTGCCGGTCTGTCAGGAAGCTGGTGATCCACTGACAGATTGAGGATGGCATGGAGAGCTGGGTCAGTTTAGCTGTAAGAAGATCAGCCATGATGGTATTGAAGGCCGAACTGAAGTCCACAAATAAGATCCTTGCATAAGTCCCAGGTCTGTCGAGATGTTGCAGGATATAATGCAGTCCCATGTTGACTGCATCATCCACAGACCTGTTTGCTCTGTAGGCAAATTGAAGAGGATCCAGCAAGGGTCCAGTGATGTCCTTCAGGTGGGCCAGAACCAGTCTTTCAAATGACTTCATGACCACAGATGTGAGAGCGACAGGTCTATAGTCATTAAGTCCAGTGATTTTGGGTTTTTGGGGACAGGAATGATGGTGGAGTGTTTGAAGCAACGGGAACTTCACACTGCTCCAATGATCTATTGAAGATCTGCGTGAAGACTGGGGCCAGTTGGTCAGCGCAGGCTTTCAAACAAGCAGATGAGATGCCGTCTGGGCCTGAAGCTTTCCTTATCTTCTGTCTTTTGAAGATTTTGGTTACCTGCTCCACACAGACCTTAAGCTCAGGTTGGATGGCGGGGGAGGAGAGGGGGTGCAGGAGGTGTTGGGGGCGTGTGAAGTGCAGATCAGAGCGGGTGTGAGGTGTGAGATTGGGTTTCTCAAACCTGCAGTAAAATGCATTCAGCTCATCAGCCAGATGTTGATTCTCAGCAGGTCGGGGGGATGGTGGCTTGTAATTGGTGATATTCTTCAGGCCTGACCAGACAGCAGCAGGGTTGTTAGAAGAAAACTGGTTTCTCAGCTTTTCAGAGTAGCTTCTTTTAGCAGCTCTGATCTCCTTTGTCAGTCTGTTCCTGGCCTGGTTATACAAGACCCTATCCCCACTTCTGTAAGCATCCTCTTTGGCATGACGAAGCTGTTTGAGTTTCCCAGTAAACCATGGTTTATCATTAGTGAATGATAAGAATGTCTTGGTAGGAATGCATGTATCCTCGCAGAAACTGATGTATGATGTTACAGTATCTGTGAGCTCATCCAGATCAGTGGTAGCAGCTTCAAAGACATTCCAATCAGTGCAATCGAAGCAGGCTTGTAGGTCCCGCTCTGCTTCATTAGTCCATCTTTTTACAGTCTTTATTACAGGTTTAGCTGATTTCAGTTTCTGCCTGTAGGACGGTATAAGATGAACCACACAGTGATCAGAAAGCCCCAAAGCTGCCCGTGAGACGGAGTGATATGCATTCTTTATTGTGGTGTAGCAGTGGTCAAGAATATTACTGTCTCTGGTGGGACATGTAATGTGCTGTCTGTATTTTGGCAGTTCACGGAGAGATTTGCTTTGTTAAAATCCCCAAGAATGATTAAAAGAGAGTCTGGATACTTTTGTTCAGTCTCAGCTATTTGTTCAGCCAGCTGTTGTACTGCCGCGCTGACACACGCGTCTGGAGGAATGTAAACATTCACAAGAATAAACGAGGAAAACTCCCGCGGTGAATAGAAAGGTTTACAGTTTATGAAGTGGGCCTCTAGGTTAGGAGAGCACATCTTCTTCAGCGTTGTTACATCTGAACACCAACGTTCGTTGATGTAGAAACACAAACCTCCACCTCTCGTTTTCCCGGGTTAGTTCCGTGATGCGATCTGCTCGGAACAGCTGGAAGCCCGGCAGATGTAGTGCGTTGTCCGGTATGGCTTCACTTCAGTGAAGCACAGTGCAGCAGAGTTGGAAAAATCCTTGTTAATCCGGGTGAGGAGAAGCAGTTTGTCCGTTTTATTAGGAAGAGAGCAGAGATTAGCAAGATGAATACTGGGAAGAGGAGTGCGGAGGCCGCGCGCGTGGAGTTTAACCAGCGCGCCGGCTCGCTTCCCCCGCTTGCGTCTGGCCGCACGATTTAAAGAAACAGTCGCGACTCCAACGAGGATATCAAACAAAACGTCTGAATAATCAAAAACTGCAGACATATTGTCTGGTGTGTGTTTCCTAATGTCCAGTAGTTCGTCTTTGGTGAAACTGATCGGAAAAGAATGACTAAAAGCAGAACAAACAAACAAAAGCAAAACAAAAGCTGAAGAGCTCCACACCGAAGCAGCCATCCGCGGCGCCATCTTGTAATGGAGTAAATAAATAAACAACAAAGCATGTTTTATGTAAAGCTATGCTTAAAAATTTTATTTACGTAGTTATTTTAAGTACTGTATTGACTATATAAAACTTTATACTAATTAATATTTGGTATCTTGAACAAAGCTCTTTATTTTACAATCCTGTTCCTGTTCCATGTACTTGAACCTGAACCTACCCCTAAACCTAACCTTAACCCATATGTAATAATATGTGAATAATTTTGTCTGTTACCTTTGTTCTTTGATTAACTTTAATAACAGACAGCATTAGTGGCTGCTGTCACTTTAAGACCTGCCACTGCTGCACATGACACGGATCTCACACGCATCTCATTTTCTCACAACTCTTTACATTCATTTAATTGAACTAATTTAAGACTTAATTTAACTAATTTAAGACTGCTCTTATGAGAATACTCAACAAATGGGCATTTTGATATAATTCTGTGTTTTATTATTTATTCGAGCGTGAAAAAGAACTAAGTTCTGCCACGCTGTCTGTGCGCACGACACTGCCGCACGTCTTTCTGTGCATCGTGTGTGTCAGGACTTTCAGAGACAGCGCATTCTCTTTTGTCTTGTGCTTGAATGGTTTAAAAATATTTGTGTGAGTAAGAACGTGATCATATAATGCAACGCTAGCCAAAGGATGAAAGAAAAAATGCTTGCTGCGTTAATTGTGTTAAATATTAATGCGTTAAACTAAAAATAATTAATCGCAAACGCTGACAGCATAAATATAATATAATAAATATATTTTATGTATTAATATATTTTAATATGATATATATAATTATATTGTATAATTATATACATTATTATTATTATTAGATTTTAGAGTTTATTGTTATAGACTTATAGATTATAGAGTTTATTGTCATTCACAATAGGTGTACAGTACAAATATTATGATAACAATATAAGGACATACAATTACTTCACTGTAGACCATACACTGTAAACAAGTACCAACAAAGAAAAGTTAAGGAGGGGGGTCAGGGAAAGAAAAACATACACTATGGGTTGGTTGAACCAACAAAGATTAAATTAAGGTCAGTTTAGAGCTAATCTAGGATTTGTTGCTCTAAGCTTTAATTTAAATCGAGTTGTGTTGTACCACTTAATTTTAAACCCAGATTAACAAATCAGGGATTAGAATTTAACCTGCGATTAAAGCCTCAATTTACGTTTAATTTTCGCCACCATGGTGGATTTGCCATTGACAGCAACAATACTAATATTCAATTTCCTTCTTTATTGACCACCAGAAACTCACTCTCTCTGACACAAGTAGCTCTTCCCGATAAAGGAAATAAACTTGTAAAATGTTTGCTGTCTTTATAAAATGCTAGCGTCGAGAGATCATTACAGATCAAGCACAGGAAATCAAACAGTGCCGATCCTAGACTTCTGAGGGCCCTTAACAAAACTTTGTCTGGGGGCTCCTGTTAGTGCGTTCATAAAAAAACGATTGACCCCCAACCACTTAATCTGTCTTTTAGAGTAGTGTACACTGTCAACACACAGCAGTAAGTTAAAAGAAAAAAAAAAAAAATAGGATAAATACAACAGAAAAAAAAAAGATATGAATGAAATTTAGCCTACTGCTTATAATAGCCTACCATACAGAAATGAAATAAAATTGCATAGTCTTCACTGCATGAATTAAATAAAGTGATTCTTATTAAAGTTACTAATGCTATTCAGGGAAGAGCAGTGAATGATTCTCTCGTTTTCTTTTGTTGTTTGATTAACATTAAATGACAGAGAGAGAGCAGCGGGTTTATCAGCTGCGGTCACTTTAAGACCAAATAGACAGAACTAATACTATGACAAGCATTCGATTACTTCCCCAGCTAAAAGAATAACCCTCCTGTTCACCAAAGACATAACTGAATGCGTTTAAGTCCCCAAGATGGACATTTTGACATATTTTGAGTGTATTTGTCTAAGTACTCACCCAAAGCCCAAGGTAGCCTGTACTTGTCCGTGTTTCTCTCCGTCTCGGATCGCACAGACGGAAAGCCGTCTGTCGAACAGCGTCTCACAGCGTCTCTTTCACAGCTCAGTGCGCTTTTACACGTGGGCGTTACATAATTCGACTGATTTGGATGTTACATATGGTGACAATGGTAAAATCCTTTAAAGGAAAGGAATGTAAAGCGGCATCACGTTTTCATAATCGATGGAAGCAAAAAATCAAAAACGAAACTAAAACACAGCCCTAAATAGCTGATTCTTGAGAGCAAGGGGGCCCCCTGGTGGTTCAGGGCCCTACGCAGCTTGCGTACTCTGCGTATAGGGAGGATCGGCTCTGCAATTAAAACATTGCGGCATGCGGATTTCATAAGCCTGGAAATATATTTATAGTATCAATTAATAGAGTATATTGTGGCATCGTAACTTATGACAAAACAACTGTTATGATTGGCGGAGTGACTATCTCCGCTCTTGACAGCGCTGCCCATTCCGTCTGATCGCCGCACAGCAGCCACGAGTAGAGCAGGCATAAGAAACGCAAGAAACGCTCACCTCATCATCACAGCTGCCGTTAAATGCTAAATATACTCCTCTCTTCTTTTCTTTGTCCAACACTGAGGTGCACCGAGATGAGTGACGGATCTGCATACCGGACTCAATAGCAGGCATAAACTCATGGGCCGCCACGACCCTCACACTCGGCCGGCTCAATGCACTTTATTTTTCATTTTTATTAGTAATAAACACCTCTCTGAGACCTGACGACACACCCAATGTTTCTATCTCTGTTCAATCATCTGCATAGTTTAATTGTAGGCGCACTTTATTTTATTTAAACCTCCTCACATGTAAATTTAAAATTAATCCATAATTGAGATTTAAATCTGAGTTTAAAGTTATGGAGCAACAGGATTAAAGTTAACCTGTCTTAAATAGAAATTAAATCCAGGATCAAAATGATGGTTTAAATGTAAACCTGCTTATTTTTAAACAAGGTTTAAAGTTTGGTGCAACAGAATTATTAGATAAACCTTGATTTAATCTAGATTTAAGATTAATCCTTGTTGGTGCAACCCACCCTATGACAGTAAAATACAATACAAAACTGCTCACCAGAGATCCAAAAGCTACTTAGTCTGAATACCTCTCATTGAGAATATATTTGATGAGTATGTGCATGAGGTGAGAGTGTATGAGACATTGCATGAGATTTACAGTAGTAGTAGTAGTATTTACAGTAGTATTTACAGGAGTAGTTTGTTTGACCGTGTTGTGGATGGTAGCTGGCGACTATTAGCTTGTCCATCACAGTCTGGCCTTCATTTGTCTTTACTGAAGGACAGTCAGTGCTGTAGTTATGCACTGTGTTGACAAACCTACATGATGGACAGCGTCCCTTTGAGTGTTTGTCTGCCCCCTTGTGTGTATTAATGCATGACAGCACAGTTTTCTAGTTTTACCTGATTTTATTTGTTTGATTGGCCTGTTTTAGTTTTTCCAGATAACTTTATTTTATAATGACCAGACAAGATCACATTTTGGGGGGATCGGTGTTGGTAATCGCAGCAATTACAGGACAAGTGGTCAGCCAGTCAGCATATTGACAGAGCATATGCTCAGTAGATGAGCATTAGTGCAGAGTTGTGTTGTGTCCATGTCATTCACAAGTGCCATGCCTTATGGACTTGGAGTGGAATTATTGAATACATTAATTAACTTATAATAAATTAAAATATATGCTATTTTTGTAATACTTTAAGATTTTTAAATATGTATTTGTAACATACAGCGTATAAAAACACAAATATATAATAAAACATATTCAAATATTACAAATATTTGGTAACTTTCCAAAAGGTTTCATTTGCTAACGTTAGTTAATATTGCGTAACATGAACTAACAATGAATGATGCTTATAGGCCTACAGCATTTATTAATGTTAATCTCAACATTTACAAATTCATTTTTAAGATCAAAAGTTGTATCTGTTAACATTAGTTAATGTACTGTGAATTAATAAAATTTTTATTTACTAAACTGAAATGCTTTAAAATATATTTCTCATTGTTAGTTAATGCAGTAACTCATTTTAACAAATGAAACCTAATTGTAAAGTGTTGCCAAATATTTTATAATATGCTATATCAAATATATGTTATTATTTAAAATATATTTAATTTAAGGTGTATGTATTTTTATGTTTTATTTACTGATTTATGATTTATTTGTGTATATACTATCATTATTATTATTTAGTCCAAAAAAGTGTTTTTCTTTTGTTATATACTGTTGCCCCTTCTAAAACAATAGGTGCATGTTGCCTCTACATGTCACAGAATCTGAAACGTTCCTTTAGACAGTTTATACTCAGACGCATATGAAGAGACAGCGGAAGAGAAAACTATTTCCCAAAATATGCTTTCTAAATTGACTGTCAGGTTTCATCAAATTATGGAGGGCTGGCATTCTGCGGCCAAATGAAGCGTTAAATCAGAATTGCATCCAGGGTGCATTAAGTTTGGTAATTGGGAAGTTAAACTGTAATTGTCCTAATTTCTTGATGCCTTCAACCCTCTCATGGATGAGCCGTCAGGTTGTTCTATTGCAGCTTCACTTTGTCTGTGCCGTCCCCGGCGTCCTCGGGCCTCTTGACCTCCATTAGCTCAACATTGGAGACGGAGTTGAGAGATGTCCGTACATGTCCGTATGTCATCCCTTCCCATAACGGCACAATCAACAGTGACGTTTTGTTTATTCCTCGTCCCTTACAGAGGGACCAGAGGTCCATTTGTATTTAAATGGTTCTCTTTACAGCTAAATTAACCACCTTCCGCTATGATTAGGCCTTGGCTGTCACACAAAGGAAATTGAATGTGATGATGATGATGAATTGAGAAAAGTGTTTTTGTTTTGTCGTCTCCTTTTTTTGTTCAGTTTTGATAAACAGACAGTATATTGTCAGCTGGAGACTGTGGCTGATTGTATGAGCAGAGCATATAAATAAGAGCAGACAGTGAGCCGTGAACCATCAGGGGGCTCTGTGTCTGTGATGTCCACACAATTAAAAGCGTTCCTTTTCTTGATCAGCAGGCAAATCTGAAAGACATGAGCTGAGTGCTCAACTTCAAAAACAGGCCTTATTCATTCAGCCTATAGTCTTCAGAAAACATCTCACTTTCAGCACCCTGTCTAGTGCTGTAACAGTATTGAAATAAACATTGTGTAAATTATGTTTTTGAAAATACTTTAGATTTCCTCGACCAAACATTAATTGTATTATTTTCTTCTGATAGTCAATACATAGTCACTTTTGGCATTTGGAAAACAAAACATACACCAATCAGGCATAACATTGACAACCTTCCTAATATTGTGTTGGTCCCCCTTTTGCTACCAAAACAGGCCTGACCTGTTGAGGCATGGACTCCACTAGACACCTGAATCTACTGTGGTATCTGTCACCAATATGTTAGCAGCAGATCCTTTAAGTCCTGTAAGATGCAAGGTGGAGCCTCCATGGATCAGACTTGTTTGTTTAGCACATCCCACAGATGCTCGATTGGATTGAGATCTGGGGAATTGTGGAGGCCAAGTCAACACCTCAGACTCGTTGTTGTGCTCCTCAAACCATTCCTGAAACATGTTTGCTTTGTGGCAGGGCTCATTATCCTGCTAAAAGAGTCCACAGCTACCAGGGAATACCGTTTCCATGAAAGGGTGCACATGGTCTGCAACAATGCTTAGGTAGGTGGTACGTGTCAAAGTAAGGTGCCCACTGTTGGCGCTTTCGGCGGTGGACAGGGGTCAGCATTGGCACCCTGACTGGTCTGCAGCTATGCAGCCCCATACGCAACAAACTGCTATGCACTGTGTATTCTGACACCTTTCTATCAGAACCAGCATTAACTTCTTGAGCAATTTGAGCTACAGTAGCTCATCTGTTTGATAGGACCACACGGGCCAGCCTTTGCTCCACACATGCATCAATGAGCCTTGGCCACCCATGACCCTGTCACTGGTTCACCACTGTTCCTTCTTTGGACCACTTTTGATAGATACTGACCACTGCAGACCGGGAACACCCCACAATAGCTGCAGTTTTGGAGATGCTCTGACCCAGTCGTCTAGCCATCACAATTTGGTCCTTGTCAAACTTGCTCAAATCCTTACGGTTGCTCATTTTTCCTGCTTCTAACACATCAACTTTGAGGACAAAATGTTCACTTGCTGCCTAATATATCCCACCCACTAACAGGTGCCGTGATGAAGAGATAATCAGTGTTATTCACTTCACCTGTCAGTGGTCATAATGTTATGCATGATCGGTGTATACATATACTGTGTGTGTGTGTATATATTGTATATACATGCATATATGGTCAGTGTGTGTGTGTGTATATATATATATATATATATATATATATATATATATATATATATATATATATATATATATATATATATATATATATATATATATATATATATATATATATATATATATATATATATATATATATATATATATATATATATATATATATATATATATATATATATATATATATATATATAAACTGCTTCAAAAGTTTGGGCTCGATAAGCCCTTTAAAAGAAGTCTCATACTGTTTGCTCACCCAGGCTGCGTTAATTTGATAAAAAAATACATTAAACTGTAATTTATTCCTGTGACAGCAAAGCTGAATTTTCAGCAGCCATTACTCCAGTCTTCAGTGTCACATGATCCTTCAGAAATCATTCTAACATGCTGATAGGAAGTTCAAAAGAACAGCATTTATTTGAAATAGATTTTTTTTTTTAAATAAATGACTTTACTGTCACTTTCGACCAGCTTAATGTATCTTTGCTGAAAAAAAAAGGTTAATTTCTTTCAAAATGTGTGTGTGCGTTTGTGTATATGTAACTGAATCTGCATTAACAACATTCATAGGGCATAAGTGAACATGAATGCTCTGTGCATCTCTTGAATACCCTGTATTTTCTGCTGTGATGTTCTTTTTGTATTCTGGTCTTATCGGGAGGAGAGTTGTAGATCCTCTCAAGACATAAAGATTTTATAGCAGTATGTAATGTGTGAAACCGCAAAGGGCAGCCCTGAAAATGATTAACAAGACACTGGACCAGAGGAGGAAACAGAGAGAGAGGGTGACTAGTGGTGTTGCCTAAAGAGTCTTTTCTCAAATTCAAATCACTCTTGCAATCTTCCCATCTACAAATCTTCCAGAAAACCCAAGTGTAAAGTATTTAGCATTTTTTTTCCCCAGTTCAAGTAAACACAGTCGTCTAGATTTACTGCTCAATCAAACTTTCAGTTTCAGGATTTAAAAAAAAACAAACCCACGTCAACGCATCAAAATGTCACATTTTTATGGAAAGAGCAATTTAAGGACTAGTTCACCAATGCCATCATTTACTCACCCTTTATTTTGTTCCAAGCCCATTTGCCCATATTTTTCTCTCTGGAACACACAAGAAGAATTTTTGAAGAATCTTCACTCTGCCCTGTTCCATGGAACATCTGTTCATAATGACTACACCTGTTAAACTCGAAAACGGACACAAAAAATCATATAACTCGTGCTCCAAGAGTTCTGAATTCAGATGGTGCTCGACTAATCTGAGGGTAACAGATTGAAATTTTAAGTTATCATTCACTGGAGTTGTGAACTTAAGAACCACTGTGAACAGATACATAATTCAGTGAGTTGAACTCAAGAACTGGGTCCTTGATTGAATCAGGTTTTTTGTGGCATTTTCAGTATTGATCTGGTTCACAAACAGAGACTGATGTGTTTACAAATTAAAGTTCAACACTGATTCTGTGATCTGGTTGTGGCAGTATGTGAGTAAACGACTATATAATGTATCACATAGATTATTTTATTCTTTTTAAGAGGTAGTTTTTGGAGAATAAAAACAACATGAATGTGAGTAAATGATGACAGATATTTCTTAGTGTGACTGTGGCGCTTGCTTAGAACAAAATAATTGCTTCTACAAACTTCTAAGAAGTGTTAACCCTACTTTTCAAAACTATATTGCTTACAGTGAGGTTAAACGCAGCACTACATTGATCATTAATAATTTATTTTGTTGAGCTATCTAAATAAATGGCTTCTGTTATTAGTTAATTCATCATATTTATTTTCGCTGTTGACCTTAAATGTTTGCTTGCTGCTCCGTGTATTAAGGGAAAAGCATAAACCTTAAAATGTTGTGGCTTTTATGTGCTTCCTGGTCTTTGTATGAGGAAATGAAGATAAATTATGTTGCATAAACGTTCTATCAGAGTAACCAGAGCATGTCCACACCACACAGTTTAAAACCACTTTAAAATGCAGACTGTCCTTTGTGCTTCAGAAATTATTAGAGGTGCTCAGACAGCTCATTGCCATGACACTTATAAAATGAAATTGACGTCATTTAGTTTACTCTACATGAACCCAACCATTTGCCCTTTGACCGCCAGACTATTCATATTGAGAAAGATATGCAGAGAAACGGCTCAAATGCATAATGAGATGCAAAGTAAGCGGGCGTTCTGTCAGTGTGAGAACAGACAAAGCTCTTTAGCTAAAATGAACCAAAATGTTGGTCAGTAATGTTTCATTTATGGGTGTAATTATAGTTTTATTCATGGTGAAGAGGTGAAATGCTAGGAATTTGCTACATTAATTTTGTAAATAATGTTTTTGAATGTCAAAGAGAATGATGATTTAAGTGCATTCGCTTGTTGAGTATTTTATATATAGAACATATTTTTCTTTAAAGCCATTAAAGTGTCTATGGAACCATCTTAATTATGGCCTAAAAATTTCATGGTAACACTTTATTATACAGTGCCCTTGTTACATACATGTACTTACCATAGTAATAAATTATGCATAATTACATGCAACTAACCCTAAACCAAATCCCAATCTTATTACACGTGTAACTGGTTTCATTTGTTAACATTAGTTAACATGAACTAACAATTAAATATTTCTAAAGCTTTTATTAATGCTGATTAATGTTAATCTCAGCATTCACTAATACTTGATTAAAATCAAAAGTTGTATCTGTTAACATTAGTTAATGAACCTGAACTAACAATGAACAGTATTTTTATTAATTAATGTTAACAAAGATTAATAAATACTGTAACGAATGTATTGCTCATTGTTAGTTAATGCATTAACTAACCTTAACTAATGGAACCTTATTGTAAAGTGTTACCCACTTTATTTTAAGGTGACATAGTTACACATTATTACATGTACTTACTATAGTAATAACAGTAAATTTGCATAATTACAAGTTACTAAACCAAATCCTAACCATAACTTAACTTTATAGAAAGTACATATAGCTAGTTGATATTACTCAGTCCTTATTTGAGTAAGTACAATGTAACTAAGTTACCTTAAAATAAAGTGTAACCCAAATCTCATATACAGTGGACCCAAAAAGTATTTGTTTTCCAACGCAGTGATATTCAGACATTTTGAGATTTTGGAACCTTTGTTTATGTGGGCCAATGTCACTATTTCACACATGATTTTCCTTTTAGAATTAGAAAGAACCACAGCTCTTTAAATCACATAATTTGCATATGACACCAATAATCTGATATTAGCACCGTGACAGGAAGAGCGTGATTAGACTTTATTTCCCAAAACAGACCCAAATATTCCTCTTTAGATCGCATTGTTCTGGTGCAACCTTTAGCAAATGTTAACTAGATCTGAGCGATGTTTGTTTTGTCGTGAAGCTATCCTATTTACAGGCGAGTCAACAGTGCTGTGCTATTTGGCTGCGCCTTTGCTTCAGTGCCATGTAAATATATTTAGCATTCTAAAATGCCCTTGTCCCACATGAGACCCGGTGACAGTAGAGGAAGTTTAATTAGGGAATGGATCCTCTGGGGTGTGGCAAAGGCACTTTTTCTGTCAAAGATGAGTCTTCAGTGTTAAGTTCAGTTCAGTTTATATATACACCGATCAGGCATAACATTATGACCACTGACAGGTGAATAACACTGATTATCCCTTCATCACGACACCTGTTAGTTGGTGGAATATATTAGACAGCAAGCTTTCCTGTAGCTCAAACAATAAGAGCGTGGTGCTAGCAATACCAAGGTCATGGGTTCGATTCCCAGGGAAAGCAAGAACTGACAAAAATGTAAAAATATGTACCTTGAATGCAATGTAAGTCGCTTTGTATAAAAGAGTATATTATGAATAAATCATGCCAAATGTAAATGTAAGTGAACATTTTGTCCTCAAAGTTGATGTGTTAGAAGCATGAAAAATGGACAAGTGTAAGGATTTGAGCGAGTTTGACAAGGGCCAAATTGTGATGACTAGACGACTGAGTCAGAGCATCTCCAAAACTGCAGCTCTTGTGGGGTGTTTCCGGTCTGCAGTGGTCAGTATCTATCAAAAGTTCTCCAAAGAAGGAACAGTGGTGAACCGGCGACAGGGTCATGGGAGGCCAAGGCTCATTGATCCATGTGGTCTGATCAAACAGACGAGCTACTGTAGCTCAAATTGCTCAATTAATGCTGGTTCTGATAGAAAGGTGTCAGAATACACAGTGCATCACAGTTTGTTGCGTATGGGGCTGCATAGCCGCAGACCAGTCAGAGTGCCCATGCTTACCCCTGTCCACCGCCAAAAGTGCCAACAGTGGGCACGTGCCAACAGTGGGTCACATCAGAACTGGACCATGGAGAAATGGAAGGTGTCCTGGTCTGATGAATCACGTTTTCTTTCACATCACGTGAATGGCTGGGTGCATACGTGTCGCTTATCTGGGGAACACATGGCACCAGGATGCACTATGGGAAGAAGGCAAGCCGGTGGAGGAAGTATGATGCTTTGGGAAATGTTCTGCTGGGAAACCTTGGGTCCTGCCATCCATGTGGATGTTACTTTGACACGTACCACCTACCTAAGCATTGTTGCAGACCATGTACACCCTTTCATGGAAACAGTATTCCCTGGTAGCTGTGGACTCTTTTAGCAGGATAATGTGCCCTGCCACAAAGCAAAAATTATTCAGGAATGGTTTGAGGAACACAACAACGAGTTTGAGGTGTTGACTTGGCCTCCAAATGCTCGATTGAGATCTGGGATATGTGCTGAACAAACAAGTCAGATCCATGGAGACCCCCACCTCGCAACTTATAGGACTTAAATGATCTGTTGCTAACATCTTGGTGCCAGATACCACAGCACACCTTCAGGGGTCTAGTGGCGTCAATGCCTCGATGGGTCAGGGCTGGACCAACACAATATTAGGTAAATGTTATGCCTGATCGGTGTATATATATACAGTCTGTCCAATAGATCATCTGAACGTTTGACTGGGTCTATGAACATATTCTGTGTGATATTAAACCACGCAAGATACATCGCATTTACTTCAGTTAACATGATAGGAGCTGCCTTGATGTTATAATTGAGGACATGATGTTTGATGTCTTATTAGCATGCATGATGTATATATCAGATATAATAGAAATTGATTTAATTCCTGGCTGATAAGAGCTTATTAGAAGCCTGGAGGTTTGTGTGAATCTTTGAATTGAAATCTGTGTGTCTTACTCAGAGTTAATGATCAGGCAACAAACCAAGTGCACGTCTTGTGCACCCAATCATTCACACCGTGAAATACAGCCTATTACCATTTGCATATATTAATGCATCATTAAATTCAATAATATAGTCATATGTTTTATTGACACCGTCATATGTCATTTTTAGCCTGCTTTTGTGCATGACTGGAATGCCTCAAATCTTCATGCCTAGTTTTTCAAATTGAAGTTAATGAAAAATTAGCTTTTTCTCTTCCCTTTCCAAAACAAGTCATCAGAACGTATACTTTCAGGTAAGCCATTTATTTATCAATGCCACAGTTGCAGCAAAAAAAAATCCTAAACCTAGTGCCCTGCCCATGGTTATGAGACAGCCGTCTGCAGTGTTATGTCTGTGAGCAGAAATTAAAATTTAGTCGTGACAATGGGATGGACTTTACCCAGGATGCAGTCTGTCTCCCATGGCAGCAATAGGAGGAAAACAGTATCCAAGAGGAAGGCGCAGTTAATTGCACTGGGCAGCCACGCCACAGTTTGCCTCATGTGCTCCAGATGGTCCAGGACAACACAAGCTGCTTCATTATCAACATGGTCAGCCCTGTTTGTGCCTGCTGGCACGAGGGGTTCATGGATTGCTTATGGTTTAAATTAAGAGCGCATTCCAGGAAAATGGCCTGTCCTCTACCTTTCCCATTTCTGATAGTAATGTATTTGCATATAGACATGCATACATAGAGTAACACTTTACAGTAACTTTTTTTATTTTTATTTATTTATTTTTAATTAACATTAGTTTAATGAATTGAACAATACTTTTACAACATTCATTAATCTAGGTTAATGTTAATTTAATGTAACATTTCAAAAGTTGAATTAACATTGGTAAATCGATTATGAACAAACATGAATTGAAAATTAACAATAGTAGGGTATATCAATTAACATTAACCGGGGTTAATTAATGCTATCAAAGCTTATAAATAAAAGCTCTGTTAACTGCTAGTTCATGATACCTAATCCATTAAGTGATGTTGAATTTAATTAATTGAATTTTTTGTAAAGTGTTACCATAAAAGTTACAAATTATTGTTATTATACCTAAACATTCTAATTATTTTAAATAAATTGTATATAATTTTGTTGTAGTAAAAATACATTTACATTTACATACATTTAAACATTTAGCAGACGCTTTTATCCAAAGTGACTTAGAAATGAGGAGAGCAATAGAAGCAGTCAAAATAAGTGTTGCTGAAAAAGATGCGTCTTCAACTGTTTCTTGAAAATAACTAAAGACTCAGTAGCTCGGGTTGTCCGGGTAAAGGTCTGTGAAAGTGATTGTGTGCCTCTTTGAGATGGCACCACAAGGCGCCATTCACTTGCAGAACACAAGCTTCTGGATGGCACGTAGGTCTGGAGTAATGAGTTTAGGTATAGAAGTTCAGAGACAGTGGTTGTTCTGTAGGCAAACATCAGTGCCTTGAATTTGATGCAAGCTGCAATTGGAAACCAGTGCGATTTTAAGAGGTAAGGTATGACGTGCGCTCTCTTTAGCTTGTTCGTTAGATCACTCTTGCTTCAGCATTCTGGATCGGTTGCAAAGGCTTGATAGTGCATGCTGGAAGGCCTGCAAATAGAGCATTACAATACTCCAGTCTGGATAGAACAAGAGCTTGGACAAGGAGTTGTGTATCATGCCCCAATAGGAAGGGCCTGATCCTCTTAATATTGTAGAAAGCAAATCTGCAGGACCATGCAGTTCTAGCAATGTAGTCTGTGAAGTTCAACTGATCATCAGTTACTACTCCAAGGTTTCTGGCTAGGTTCTGATGAACCTAGCTGAATGGAGAAGTTGTGATGGAGTGTTTGGTTGGCCGGGACCACAAGCAGCTCTGTCTTCACAAGGTTTATTTGAAGATGGTGATCCTTCATCCAGCAAGGCAGGCTGAGATGTGAGCAGCTACCATCAGATCGACTGGTTGGAATGAGAGGTAGAGTTGTGTGTCATCAGCATAGCAGTGACAGAAAAAAAACAAGTTTCTGAATGACAGACTCTAATGATGAAGGGCCTACCTGAGAGGTAAGACTTGAACCATTGGAGTGCAGTTCCCGAGATGCCCTTTGTCTTGAGGGGTTGACTGGGGGAACTGGTGGTTAACTGTGTCAAAAGCAGCAGACAGATCCAGCAAGATGAATACTGAGGATTTGGAAGCTGCTCTTTTCAGTCTCTTTTCAGTCTCAGTCTTCAGACTCTTACTGACCCCAAATTTTTTGAACGGTACAGGATTCCCACTGTGATGGAATATCTAATTAGGACTGAAAATTGCACTTTTGCAGTTGTGTTCAGTATTTCATTAGGTAGATATTGCTCTACATGGAATCCAATAATCATAAACGACAGGAAAGGCCTTGTTAAAGTTATAGAAATGCATTGCTCAAGTACATGGTAACAGAGCTTAGTTCATAGCCTTCCTTTCCCATCCTGACAGTGATGCGCAGAGAGACTTGGCATTCTCTGCTTAAAATTCCCTACACTGAGATAAAAACAGAATTTTTCTCAGTCAATTTAGAAAATGTCTTGGAAAATGCAGATTGACATGGCTGTATGTTTTTGCGTGTAGACAATCTTCACACCCTGTTGAGATCACATCCTGATCCTGACTTCCTGAGAGATTCAAACTGCTTTACATCTTTATGATCTGAGTCCATGAAATATATAACACAAAGTAATGAATTTACATTATTTTAGATAGGATAGGTAGTCTAGTTTTTGCTTATTCTTTGAAAAGATGTTGCCATTTTTTTCCCCTTTAGATAACATTTAGATAATGCAATAGACTGTTCCCTTATATAATAGACGCTTTTGCAGTGCCTTAAAGGTCTTATTAGTTTGCTCTGCTGTATATGAGATTTGATAAGATGACTGATGAAAGTTATAATGAGGGGATTTAACTGGATGAAAAGATTAAAACATTACAATGGGAGATTTAACAACTGGGAAATGGTGAGCATGTAATGCTTCCTAATGAACTGCCTGGTATCTTTTTGGTTTCTTCAAGTTCATCAGAAGTTTTATGACATTATTGAATTATTCGTAATATGCTGCCAGTGATGTTAAATGTAACTCTAAAAGATGATATGAACAATTAAGTTGAATCACTGGCAAATGTGTAAATATGATATGTTACTTTAGCACATTTGGTAAACACTTAGCCTTTGACTCTGTGTAATGCACTTTGCAGCTTTGAAAAATCATTCATTTATGCACTGCACATCTCTGTCTCACTGAAGGCAATGTCAGAGTAGTGTTAGCTCTCTTTGCGCTGGGTTAATAGACAGACTGTCTTGTATATCCATGATTAATCTCTCTGACAGTAATGCTGTCTGTCTGTGAAGAGTGCCAACGCGGTACAGAGAGGGAGAAATGATAAACGATAACCCTAACCCTGCACAATTTAGGCTATTTGATAAGGTAATAGATCTACTTTTGGCTGTGCTGTAAAAAGTCAAACATCTTCCCATTGAGAAAAACACTTAATGCACAAGGTTTTTATAGTCTCAAGACTTATATGAAGTGTTTATCCAATTCCAGGCCTTGCAGCACCTGAAAATTTTGATGACAGGTTATAAGTTATTTTTAGGTTTTGTATTTTTCCTTTGTGTTTTGTGTGTGTGTGTGTGTGTGTGTGTGTGTGTGTGTGTGTGTGTGTGTGTGTGTGTGTGTGTGTGTGTGTGTGTGTGTGTGTGTGTGTGTGTGTGTGTGTGTGTGTGTGTGTGTGTGTGTGTGTGTGTACTTGTCTACCTATCTAACAGGGGACCTTTGTGTCGTTACACACTCACCAACAGGGAACCACCGAGCCAAGAGGGGACATTTTTCAGGTCCCCTGTTGGTCATGCTTTAAATCATGTTAAAATCAAGTAAAAATCGCTCTGGTGAATTCTGTGTGTGTGTGTGTGTGTGTGTGTGTGTGTAGTCCTGGTAAACCCTATGTTATAAGGACAAAATGTCTCCACAAAGATGGCAATATCCGAAATCCTTGTCCGTGTGTGAACATTTTTTGGTCACCATGAGGAAAACAGCTTATAAACAGACTAAATTATGCTTTTTGAAAATGTACAAATGCAGAAAGTATTCTGTGATGGGTATGTTTAGCATACATCTGGCAACAGCCCGGGACTGGCATCTAAAGGTCAACCTGGGAAGGGAGCTCAAATTCCCAGAAACCATCGTCACCACGCTTAGGCCTGATATGGTCCTTCTTTCAGAATCATCAAGGCAGGTGGTCCTATTGGAATTGACTGTGCCCTGGGCAGACCGAATGGAAGAGGCGTTTGAACGAAAGAGGGCCAAGTACGAGGAGGTGGTAATAGAATGCCGTAGTAGGAGATGGAAGACCTGTTGCCTCCTCTTCGAGGTTGGTTGCACAGTGTTTACTGGCAAGTCGCTCTGCAGGACCCTCAAGCTCCTGGGAATCAGAGGACTGCACAAGAAAAAACCCATCAGGAACATCACGGATGCCGCTGAGAAGGCATCTAGATGGCTGTGGATCAAAAGGGGTGATCCGTGGATCACACAAGCTACCTAGACACAAGTCGGGGACTGATCATCCCTGGCTGGGTCACCTGGGCGAGGGTGTATGATGTTGAAAGACCCGAAACACCCGATTACCCCAGGCTACATCACTGATGATGTGTCTAGGTTGCACTTGTAAGGTGTGTGCTAAAATCATGGTTGGGTTTAGGGCGCATGAATTCTCATATTACAATTCAGACTGCATTGCAAACCATCTGACCTGTATCGGATTTAGGACCACATGTGAAAGTGGTTTGTGCCATTCACACTGGCATGACAAAACAGATCTGAGTCACATATGAGCAAAAAAAAATCGTATCTGGGCAACATTTACCTGCAGTCAGAACGTAGCCTTAGAACTCTTGGGCTACATTTAGACTGTCAGTCCAAATCAGATTTTAGTGCATATCTGATTGAAATCCGATCAGATTTAGCAAGTGTGAACACCAAAAAATCACATCCCTCTATGCTGCAGTTGTTGTTGTTGTTTTTGGCATATGCCTACCAATGCAACATCATTGCCATAGAAACCAATGCAGTTATTACAGAAAATGAAAGAACAGCATGGATGCACAAATTGGATCTGAATAGTTGTGATACATAATCTGGACAGTCAATAATTTTAGATCAGATTCGGATACACAAATAATCTGATTTGGACTGACAGTGTAAACATAGCCTTAGAGCTATTGGAAATGCTATCAAAACATCTCAAAATATATCATAGTTCCTGCATAATAACCATCAGAGATGTATTAATTATTATATTATAAATATTATGATAAATATTAATTCTGTCAATTAATGACAAATTTATTAATAAATAGTATTCATTATATACTATTCAAGTATAACATATATTTGTAAATATATTAAAATACAACATATATTTGTGTTATAAATATAGTATAAATTAATTAATTAATTAATTTAAATTAGTAATTTTAGAACTGTTAGAAATGTTAGAACACATCTCATCACTGAACAAAAATTGGTGTAGGATTTAAAACAATTTTCACTCAGAAATTGCTAGTGAATTTCACAAATAATTACAATGAAATGGCAAGTAACATTGAATAAAATGTGAAATTTTAAAGTAGAAAGACTGAAATATAGCATTTTTGTAAAAAAAAAAAAAAAATGCTAGCTCAGGTTGTCCAGGTAAAGGTCTGTGAAAGTGATTTTGTGCCTCACAGATTTTCATTACAGATGTAGTTATTTTTAATTATTAATTATAATTATATTTTTAAATAAATTATTTTATATTATTAAATACATTTTAACTTACATTTTTATTGTGAATAATTATTAATCAATTTACTTACTGATGAATCTGTTTAAGTTATTATTATTTTTATAATAAATTATAATTATTATTATTAATTGCATGGGAGGGGGGCTCTGGGTCTGTAAATGTTGTCCTTAGACAAAACTTTATTTAGAAAACGGGCAGATGCAAACCAAATACACTCTCACAGCATTACGGTCGATGTAAATCTGTGGGAAACAGGAGGTGGTGCTAATGATGATGTGATAAAAGCAGCTGTGTGTCCCTGATGCATTTGTTACAGTTGATCTGGCGCTTTAATGTCCTGCGAACATTCAGGACGTGCCACGAAAGTGCAAAAGAATCTGACCACCCATAATCTTAACAGGTAACAAATGACTAGCCTGACTCTGCTCCTACGCGCAGATTCATAAGCCACCACAATAATCAGTACTGAGAGAAGACTAATGTTTGGAACTCTCTTAGCAGTCCTGCCTGCGCTGAAGTTTGAATGTCAGAATGGTCTGAAAGTACAATGGTGAATTAAATATCTCTATTTTTATGGTAATTTATAAGGTTTCATTGAGTAGATATTGCTGTGCTTGTGTAAAACCAGAAGCCAGCATGAAACTTCTGTGTGTCCATCAAATCATCTTATGGAGGCATTTGTACACTATGGCCTGGTTTCTCAGACAGGGCTTAGACAAAGACTATAGATATAGAAAGATGGTTCACTACTATTACTTATGAATGGGAGAAACTGCAGTGCACAATATGGCGGAATATGTCCCGCCTTCTAAGTAAAAGAGACAATCACTGATTGGTAAAGGTGTTGCGTTACTGACTTAGGACTGCATATGCGCATTGGTTGGTCTAGCCTGGGAAATTTTTAACGCTATTTAAGCATAAGAAACAACATTTTGTATGATTTGAAATATGTTATTTAATTGTGAGTTCGGCAAGCAGTTTTTTAGGTTTCAGGATTCCCATTCAAATAGATAGGACTTGGTCTTGGATGCCTAAAATAGCTACCCGGTGGCGTTGCAAATATGGCGGCCGAGTGTACAGACTTTCCTTGAAAGGGAGTAGGCCTTTTTGGTATATGGCATGGCATTATGGTTATATTTCACCCCCAAATCAAAAGAAAACTAATTCTTTTGATTTATTGTAACTTTGTTTTTTATAATAATTAAGCTAATTTCTATGGAAGCTTGTTTCCACCACAGAATAAAAAATAAAAAGGGTAATTGCAACTTTTTATCTTACAGTTCTGACTTTTTCTCAGAATTGTGTGATATAAACTCGCAATTGCAATTTATAAAGTCAGAGATATCGAGATATAAACTTCAAATGGTGTGAAAGTCGCAATTATCTTTTAAAATGTTTTATTCTGTGGCGGAAACAAGACTCCATAAATTCCCCCATATTATGATTATTATCATTCATCTGGACTGTTCACTTGTGGGTTTTTGTGTCATTTCCATTATTCTTAATGGCATTTGGGAAGATGCATTACAAGAAATTCTACGATGATGTGAACTAATTTTACAATTTGGTTTGTTTAGGGATTGGGTTTGGGAGTGGTGTGGGGATACTTTAATGAAAATAGTTTCACACCAATAGTTTACTAACTTTTTAAAAAAAAAAAATTCTTATTCCTTTTGATTTGGAGGTAAAATATGGCCCATGACTTGACAGGTTTCAGGAGATTCACTCCATATTGTGAGAGCTACGTGCTGTGATTTGTGTGTGTATGTGTGTGTACATACATGCATACATAATAATGTGTTTTGAAAGTAAACTCGCTTTCTATGTTTTCATTTCACTTGAACATACACACACACTTTAACCCACACACTCTCTCTCGTGCCAGAGAGCTCATTTGTCATATCCATCTGCCACCTGTAATGCACATTGTGCAACTGGAAAGCAAAAGTGTTCTTGCCAAACACCTCTCAGCTGGCACCCACGATGGCAACGAAATAGGACTAGCACAACAACAAAAATCTAATCAAAAGCCCACAATGCGACCACAGAGCTGCTATCCAAGATCGGGTGAACTGAGAAAATAAAATGACATGATAATTGTCTGGTATGATCTAAGTAGATTTATGATAATGACACATAATTTGTTCTGTTTGTGTGATGTTGCCTGCAAGTGTGTCAGTCAGGTGTCTAGCAGGAAATATGAGGTAACCCATGACTATATTCGCAATTTGATGCAACTTTTTATAGCAAAATGCAAATTTTATGTGAACAAATTTAATCTAATGCAACATATCTGTGGGGAAATCTTTCGCCTTCATGAGAAACTCCCAATTACATGTATTCCTATTGGAATTACTGGATTTCGCCTGTGAATGTTCGCTGAACAACGGTAAATGTGACCGCACCTTTAGTCTCTTTAGATAAAGCTAAGCTTGCTAAATGACAAGCAAGATACTGCAGGATGCAGAGAGCAGCTGGAGAAGACGCTCACCTGTGTACTGGATCCATTTACCCTGCTCTTTTACTTGACTGATCTTCACTGAAGCCGCTGATGCACATCAGGGATTTATATACATTGGGCCGTCCCGTCATTGTCCTGGGGTGATCATGTCCAGCACACTTCTGCCTTGATGTTACCACTGCAGCAGCTGGTTTGACATGGCAGTCACAGGTCAGTGGGGTCCTGTGAGGTGGAAAAAGCTGGACAGTTTATATCTCTCCCTTGAGAGGGACACTCAGAGACGGAGAAAGAGAGAGGAGCGAGTCGTGATGGTGAGTGGGTGATGGGATGAGAGGCAGATGGTGTTTGCTGGTCGGGGTCGTTGGCCGAGCAGCTCAGGTCTCCCCGTGTCACTAAGCAGACATTTCGGCTCTCTGACCTGTTTAGCCTGTCATAATGGCTCGCTGCCATTTTATTTGAAGACCCCAACACACATATATGCTTCCATGAAGTGAGCCATTGAGCCTTTAACACTATTAAGTTTAGGCGAGATATGGGTCAATGATATTACACTTATAATAATAATATAATAATAATTTGTTACATTTATATAGTGCTTTTCTAGGTATTCAAAGCGCTTTACATGGAAGGGGGTAATCTCCTCAACAACTACCGATGTGCAGCATCCACCTGGATGATGCGACGGCAGCCATATTGCGCCAGAACGTCCACCACACACCATCTGATTGGTGGAGAGGAGAGACAGAGTGAAGAAGCCAATCAGGATAGGGAGATGATTAGGAGGACATGATGGACAGAGGCCAATGGGCAAATTTGGCCAGGATACTGGGGTTACACCCCTACTCTTTTTATTGAAGGACATCCTGGGATTTTTAATGACCACAGAGAGTCAGGGCCTCGGTTTAACGTCTCATCCAAAGGATGGTGCTTGTTACAGTATAGTGTCCCCATCACTATACTGGGGTGTTAGGACCCACACAGACCACAGGGTGAGCGCCCCCTGCTGACCTCACTAACACCTCTACCAGCAGCTACCTAGTTTTCCCAGGAGGTCTCCCATCCAGGTACTGACCCTGCTTAGCTTCGTGGGAAACCAGTCTTGGGCTACAGGGTGATACGGCTGCTGGATAAATATCTTCTATGATGAGTATGTTTTTCTTTTCTGAATTAAAAGTAAACCTTATTGGTAACGTGTTATAATAACTTTAATGAATAAATCATTAACAAATGTTATATAGTGCTTAACAGATCATTAGTTAAAATATTCACATAGCTAGAAATATGAGATAATGTGCTTGTTAACATTTACTAATGAAGTTATTAAACATTACTTAATGATTAACAGATCAGTATTTAATGTAACATCAAATGCTTACAAATATTATTAAACTTTCAATTCATATGATCATGCACTTAAAATGTACAAATGCCATTAAACTTCAGTTTACAAGTGTACAAAGTATTTTATTATATTTTAAAATAGTAACGGTTTAATTTTTTTTTGCCTCCTATTTTTTCAACATTAATACTTGGCATGTGCTCTGAAATGTAACAAAAAAAAAATTTGTCTTTATCATGGACACTCCATGTCATTGACCCATATGCAATCTCTTCTGAAACTTTTCAGTTTTTAACACAGGAGCAAAACAAATTTAATTTTCACTCCATTCAGTCTTGCTACTGTCTATGGAGAAACAATTGAGATATGAAATTGTTTTCCTTAAAAAAGTCAGGCTCAATACATGCGTCTATTGGTCCCAGTAATAATTATATATCCTGATGCTACATAATATGAAGATTCAAAATTGACAAAATCCATGTATTCTCAAGCTGTTTGAAAAGAATCACTTGCTTCATCAGCCTCTGAGCGTTTTAGCATGCCTAAACCGTCACTCAAGTAGATTTACATTGTTATATCCCTTGGCTCAGTCGTCAGAGAATTTGATGAGGCCTGCGAAATATGTTTCTTGAATATATTGCTCACGCATATGGGAGAAGCATTTGGGGTGTGATTTCAAAGCTCATGCATTCATGCAGATGCGCTTGGAATTGAGGGGAGTCACAGCGGTGTATGAGCACGCTGGGGTGTTCAAGTGTGAGCGTGAGTGACTGAGGAGAAGAAAGGAAGAAAAAACCTTTTCTCAAGAGCTCTCTGTCTCCTAATTACGCAAAAAGGTTGTCATTCAAAGCAGATTGCGGTCCCAGTTTGATTGATGGTTGCAGTTATGCTGTTGATTTCATTCATTCAGAAAATAATTCCTGCAAAAGAAAAACCTGTAGATTTGAAATGCCTCTCGTTCTGTTTTCAGCTCCAAAGATCAATGACCCATCACAAGGTTATTCCATGTTCCCCAGATGGGGTGTGCTGATCTGGAATTTAAAATGAATGGCATTGCTTTGTTCTCTCCTGTAGGTCTGTCTCTGCTGAGTGTTCACATTATCGTTCACAGACCATTGTCTCAGCTCCAGCGCAGGGAAACAAATGCGAGTACAAAAGTCCTTCTAATACATCTTCCCAACCGTACACAGTCTACTTTCAAGTAATGACCACATTTGCTGAAGTGCTTATTAGAACCTCTATATGGCATTTTGTGTTTGAGCTGAAGTTGGCTACTTTTCTTTATTATTTTCTTTATTTTAATTTATTTTATGTACAAACGTCTCTGGATGCACTGATATTACTTTTAAAAATAAATCCAGTAGAGTCCAAAAGGTCACGAGTTAGACTTTTCTTATCCATTTTCATTATAAAATGATATTATTTGCATAATTGTTTGAATGAAGCATTCAATTGCATCTCTTTATTTTCAAACAGATTACATAAACAGAGAATATTTGTTTTTGATTTGATTTACATTATTTAAAACCGGGAATTTCAATGTTTCTTTAGACATAATGTCCCATGTTTGTGTGACAAGTATTCGCTAAGTTACAGTTCATTTTCTGAAGAGTATCAGAATGGACACGGCAGATTATGCATCATGTTTGCTTTCTTTATTTTGCAAAAAGCACATTTAGTTTTTATTGTGAGTGCACACAAATAAAAGTAGAGACTTAACAGTTTCAAATGAACACTTCTGAGTATTTTGAGTCTCTTTGCGTACTGATAAGAAAAAAAGCAAGGTGGTTGCGCCAGCACATTAAGAATGGGGGTTAAGAAACAAATAAATAAAAAGGTTACCACTTTATATTAAGTGGCCTTAACTGCTATGTACTTATTGTTCTCATATTATATTGCAGTACACTTTTGCTGATATTGAGGTGGGATACGGGTAAAGTTAGGGACAGGTGTGGTGGTATATTGTAAATTTAAGGGTAGGTTCAGTTGTAAGGGAAGTGTCAACAGTGTAATTATAAACATAACTACAGAAATGAATTAAATACAGATGTAATTACATGCAGGTATTTTCAAAATGTAAGTACAATGTAAAAACATGTATGTACACAATAAGTGCATTGTATCACGATTCATTAAAATGTTAGTACATAGTAGTTAAGGCCATCTAATATAAAGTGGGTCCAATAAAAAAATAGCTTAAAAATCCTAAAATTGTTTATTTCATTTTGAATCCTTAAGTTTCATTGTGAAACTGAACTTTCTTTTTTATATATACACTCACCTAAAGGATTATTAGGAACACCTGTTCAATTTCTCATTAATGCAATTATCTAATCAACCAATCACATGGCAGTTGCTTCAATGCATTTAGGGGTGTGGTCCTGGTCAAGACAATCTCCTGAACTCCAAACTGAATGTCAGAATGGGAAAGAAAGGTGATTTAAGCAATTTTGAGCATGGCATGGTTGTTGGTGCCAGACGGGCCGGTCTGAGTATTTCACAATCTGCTCAGTTACTGGGATTTTCACGCACAACCATTTCTAGGGTTTACAAAGAATGGTGTGAAAAGGGAAAAATATCCAGTATGCGGCAGTCCTGTGGGCAAAAATGCCTTGTTGATGCTAGAGGTCAGAGGAGAATGGGCCAACTGATTCAAGCTGATAGAAGAGCAACTTTGACTGAAATAACCACTTAGTAATAAAGCCACAACATGCACAACCTTGAGGCGGATGGGCTACAACAGCAGAAGACCCCACCAGGTACCACTCATCTCCACTACAAATGGGAAAAAGAAGTTCACCAAAATTGGACCGTTGAAGACTGGAAAAATGTTGCCTGGTCTGATGAGTCTCAATTTCTGTTGAGACATTCAGATGGTAGAGTCAGAATTTGGCGTAAACAGAATGAGAACATGGATCCATCATGCCTTGTTACCACTGTGCAGGCTGGTGGTGGTGGTGTAATGGTGTGGGGGATGTTTTCTTGGCACACTTTAGGCCCCTTAGTGCCAATTGGGCATCGTTTAAATGCCACGGCCTACCTGAGCATTGTTTCTGACCATGTCCATCCCTTTATGATCACCATGTACCCATTCTCTGATGGCTACTTCCAGCAGGATAATGCACCATGTCACAAAGCTCGAATCATTTCAAATTGGTTTCTTGAACATGACAATGAGTTCACTGTACTAAAATGGCCCCCACAGTCACCAGATCTCAACCCAATAGAGCATCTTTGGGATGTGGTGGAACGGGAGCTTCGTGCCCTGGATGTGCATCCCACAAATCTCCATCAACTGCAAGATGCTATCCTATCAATATGGGCCAACATTTCTAAAGAATGCTTTCAGCACCTTGTTGAATCAATGCCACGTAGAATTAAGGCAGTTCTGAAGGCGAAAGGGGGTCAAACACAGCATTAGTGTATGGTGTTCCTAATAATCCTTTAGGTGAGTGTATTTCCGATTATATTGTTGTATCCCTATCGAAGTCTATTGCAATGCAGATGCAGAGACACCCAGAATCCAAATATCTTTTAACATTTAGGTCACCTTGATAATTCTGGATCAAATCCATTTTCTTGCTTTGGTCTTAGAATCTCAATGTATTTCATACAACAGAAACATTGTAGTGTGGTTGGCCCAAGAGATGCCTGTAAAAGCAGTCTGACAGAGCTGGCCCCAGGCATGGCTGCCGGAAAACGGGACGGTAGAAGCTTTGCTCCTTTGTGCGGTCCTCAGAGGAACGGAAGAGTGCGGTGTCTTGTATGAGGTGATCGCTAGAGTGCTTCCTGAGACATGCCTTGGAGTCATATCACAACTTAAATCCATACAAGACTTCAGATCATACTTAAGAGCTTTACATGCATCGCTTAAGGGAAAGAACTCGTGTTCTGAATTTGTGATTATGTTTGATACTTTGAGCTTTTGTGACTGAGGGTTGACGAGGAGGACTGGCAACTTTCTATTTCTTTTGGCCATAAATGAGCAGACTTCTCATTAGCACACAATCAACAAAATATAATGTTTTATTGTGTGTGTGTGTGTGTGTGTGTGTGTGTGTGTGTGTGTGTGTGTGTGTGTGTGTGTGTGTGGGTGTGGTACAGGTAAACCCTGAGTTATGGGGGGAAAATGTCCCCATAGTGTTACAGTACTCAAGACCGATCTTAAGACCATTTTTTAAGGTCTTGGTCTTGTCTCGGTCTCAGACTTAGAGGACTCAGGATTTTGTTTCAAGACTGGTCAAGACCACAACTGCTGGGATATTACTAAATTGCCAGTGCATTGTCTGGTTTATTTATTAACATCATTAATGTGATTGGATGTAAAACTTACTGCTTCAGACACAATCAATAACTTATTTCTAATTTGACTTATTTATTGTGCTGGTTTAGAAATGAATGAGGATTGTGTCAAAAATGTCACCAAAATTAATACAAATGCTCACAAAATTCAAGATATTGTTGCACTTTTATGCACTTTATCTGGATTTTTATATTATAATGTGGTATAATTAAGCAATATCAAGAGCAAGATAGCTGCTTTCACAAATTTGATCTTGACTGCAAACATGAAATTGCTTTCATACAAACATTCAATAATTGTTTTTTAAAACATTATTCTCAGCATTATTTATGCATTTGTAATTTACCAATTCAGATGCATCTTCTTCACCATCTCTGCAGTGCAAAGATTAATTTTGTTGTTAATGATTTCATTTGATTGGCAACGGCTCTATATAGTGTCTTATTATAATTATATTTATTGATTAAAAATAAGTAATTTCTCAGGTGGTCTGGTCTTGGTCTGGACTTGGTCTCGTCCTGCCTTGGTCTTAGTCTTGTCTTGGTCTCAACCCCTCAAAGTCTTGGTCTCGGATTAGGAAACATAATATGATATGATGTTTTGTGTACATTATCTAAATGTGTTTAGATACATTTTAAAATAAAATGTATACTTTGAAGTTGCTTTGAGGAAAACATCTGCAAACAGAATGCGCTCATATGAAATTCTGAGAGCATTTTCAACTGATCTCAACAGGTAAAAGCAGTTGTGATGAAGACATAACATGTTTTCCCCCTGTTCACCTTTGATAAAGCCTCCTGCATGCATGCATCTGTGGCTTATGGTGGTTTTGTTTGTCTTTGTGGTTCTGTTTGAGAGCTGTATTATTATAATCTGACAGAATGCCACAGGGTGCTCCCCTCATCTCCTGCAGCGTGTATTTATTCTGGAAACAGATCAGGATCACTAGTGTATATTTAAGATGGCTGGCAAGTACAACTTCATTAGCTGTATTACTGTCACAGGGAAGGAACTGTTACACATCCTGGGAGGAAGGGTCCCATTCTAAGTTTATGGTGTTTGGAAACAGCATGACGTCTGTGTGTAATGACAAGCCTACTGCCAAAGTACATTTTTGGAAAACAATTACACATGTATGCATTCACCTCATGACAAAAAACAGCTGTCAGGATATAGAATTCATTCAGTTCAGTGTGATTCAGTTAACTTTGACTCTAAACAACATTTCATCCACTTCTCAAGTGGCTCTGTGAAAACACCACATGCTCTTCGCAGCCATGTTGTATATGCTGTCAGAGTAGGTGATGGGTCGTAGCATGTTGAAATGAGTATGGAGTGGTGAAAGGAAACTAATTTTCACTGTGGCTCTAGATGCACAGCTCTGCTCTCAGCGCCCACTGTGGTGTGACATGTTATGATGCTGCATTCATTGTGCATAAGCTCAAAATATACGTAGCTGCCCTGCTGCCTAGAAAGATTTGGAAAGCTATACAGGCAGCAAATGATAAAGCACATCAGAGATTTCAGCACACATCATACTGGTAATTATAAATATACATGATTATACAAAAATACTAATATGCACAATACATTAGTACAATTATTTTCTTGGTATAATGACTAAAAACAATAAAACAGGAGTATTGTAATATATATATATATATATATATATATATATATATATATATATATATATATATATATATATATATATATATATATATATATATATATATATATATATATATATATATATATATATATATATATATATATATATATATATATATATATATATATATATATATATATATGTATATATATATATATATATATATATATATATATATATATATATATATATATATATGTATATATGTATATATGTATATATGTGTGTGTGTGTGTGTGTGTGTGTGTGTGTATATATATATATATATATATATATATGTATATGTATGTACACTCACCTAAAGGATTATTAGGAACACCTGTTCAATTTCTCATTAATGCAATTATCTAATCAACCAATCACATGGAAGTTGCTTCAATGCATTTAAGGGTGTGGTCCTGGTCAAGACAACCTCCTGAACTCCAAACTGAATGTCAGAATGGGAAAGAAAGGTGATTTAAGCAATTTTGAGTGTGGCATGGTTGTTGGTGCAAGACGGGCTGGTCTGAGTATTTCACAATCTGCTCAGTTACTGGGATTTTCACGCACAACCATTTCTAGGGTTTACAAAGAATGGTGTGAAAAGGGAAAAATATCCAGTATGCGGCAGTCCTGTGGGCGAAAATGCCTTGTTGATGCTAGAGGTCAGAGGAGAATGGGGCGACTGATTCAAGCTGATAGAAGAGCAACTTTGACTGAAATAACCACTCGTTACAACCGAGGTATGCAGCAAAGCATTTGTGAAGCCACAACACACACAACCTTGAGGCGGATGGGCTACAACAGCAGAAGACCCCACCGGGTACCACTCATCTCCACTACAAATAGGAAAAAGAGGCTACAATTTGCACGAGCTCACCAAAATTGGACAGTTGAAGACTGGAAAAATGTTGCCTGGTCTGATGAGTCTCGATTTCTGTTGAGACATTCAGATGGTAGTGTCAGAATTTGGCATAAACAGAATGAGAACATGGATCCATCATGCATTACCACTGTGCAGGCTGGTGGTGGTGTAATGGTGTGGGGGATGTTTTCTTGGCACACGTTAGGCCCCTTAGTGCCAATTGGGCATTGTTTAAATGCCACGGCCTACCTGAGCATTGTTTCTGACCATGTCCATCCCTTTATGACCACCATGTACCCATTCTCTGATGGCTACTTCTAGCAGAATAATGCACAAAGCTAATGTCACAAAGCTCGAATCATTTCAAATTGGTTTCTTGAACATGACAATGAGTTCACTGTACTAAAATGGCCCCCACAGTCACCAGATCTCAACCCAATAGAGCATCTTTGGGATGTGGTGGAACGGGAGCTTCATGCCCTGGATGTGCAGCCCACAAATCTCCATCAACTGCAAGATGCTATCCTATCAATATGGGCCAACATTTCTAAAGAATGCTTTCAGCACCTTGTTGAATCAATGCCACGTAGAATTAAGGCAGTTCTGAAGGCGAAAGGGGGTCAAACACAGTATTAGTATGGTGTTCCTAATAATCCTTTAGGTGAGTGTATATATATATATATATATATATATATATATATATATATGTGTGTGTGTGTGTGTGTGTGTATATATATATATATATATATATATATATATATATATATATGTATGTATATGTATGTATGTATGTATGTATGTATGTATGTATGTATGTATGTATGTATGTATGTATGTATGTATATGTATGTATGTATGTATGTATGTATGTATGTATGTATGTGTGTGTATGTAAATAATTCCTGTGATTGCAAAGCAGCCATTGATCCAATCTTTAGTGTCACATGATCCTTCAGAAATCATTCTGATATGTTGATTTTCTGCTCAAGAAAAATTTATTATTATTATAAATTCTGAAAAAGTTGTGCTGCTTAATATTTTAGTGGAATATCTTTATATTAAGCAGATATTAATTGCTTAATATCTCTTTAGTGGATAGTTTTCTTCAGGATTCTTCAAAAGTTCAAAACAACATTTATTGTAAATGATAATCTTTTGTAGTATTATAAATGTCTTTTCTGCAAATGTTTTTAAATATATAAATGTAATTTACCACCGTGGGCCCACAATCGCAATATCCTATACTATACCTAAACTAATCTTGACAAACTATATATCATTTGAAAGTATCATTCATTTTGGTGTTTTTCTAAATATATGACAGAGGAGCGGTAATTTATCAATTTGCAACAAGAATATTTTCATACTCATAAGGCATGAGCAGACCTTTATTTTTTGAAATAGCGATGAACAGAAAAAATCATGAAAGAATTGGTAGAAACCTGTTTGTTTTCATGCCACGAGTTCAAAAGATAACATCCATTCAAATTTTTGAGAAAAAAAGTCTGAAAATATTTTAAATATAAAGAAATAATTATAGATTCTCCATTTGTGATGTGGCAGCAATCTATAATGCACATACATGTTCTTTTTATGTTTATTAGAGGTTGAATTCATATCAAATTCTTCTGAATAGGATGTCTACTTAATAAATTGTATGAAAATTATGAAAATATATTATTCAGATCACTCAAACCATATATGGAAATGGAGGTGGCCATATATGGTCAGTAATGGAGCTTGGATGTCATCTAGTGAAAAAGTTTGGTACTGCGCCCAAACAAAATCTTACTGGAAGCTCATTTTTTGATATATCAACTTAAAATTTGGAGCACAACTTGTTCAGATTTTTGGCTTTGATTTTCTTGCAGATTTAGAGTCCAACATGTTTTGTGAAAGATATATTTTTGTATAAAATATTATAATTTTTACATTTTCATAAACTTAAACTTCTATAACTTTGTACTATTTCACTTACATAATTTATTTGACTTCTACAATAATCTGCCAAATGTCTATGAAGACCAGCCTCGTGTCTGTATTCCAAAGCACTTGAATTACAACCATATAAGTTTGGATAGTGCATTTTCATGTCTATATATGGGGGTTATTAAATAACATAAAATAAAAAATCCTAGATTTTTTTCAGTGTGTTTCTTGCAACGCACTTTGATAAATATACGGCACACAACATTTGTAGCAAAATAGTGAATTTTTTTAATGGATTTAAAGTATTTATTAATTTCTTTTTTTCAACAATGCATTCCAGACACTTAAAAATTTGACACTTCAAAATGCCTACATTGGCAACTTAGAGTGCATACTGCCTCCATAAAGTACACATGAGACAGAATGGTTAATGTGCTGTTGCATTATTCAAATGTTTGTCTATATTTGTGTGTGTTTGCCATTTTTGATTAAGAAACACATTGTCAGTCTTTTTTCATTGTAGAATTGTATTTTCTGTTATCACTGTGATCTTCACAGTGAAGCCTCAGCTGTCTTTCTCTATCCAGACAAAAACAGATTTAATCAAACCCTGTCACTCGAAAGGACAACTGAATTCCTTGTTCTAAGAGAAAAACTACAGTATGGATTTGAACTCTACATGAACCAAGGAATACAGTGGAGCCAATGAATTAACAGTGAATTCATTGTACAGACAGTGCACATCAATTATATTCAGACATTCAGAAGCCCTCGGCCGTTCTTTTAATATTCTTAGGAAAAGAAATATCTAGTTGTGGGAGACTGTTCCATCCAGTGAAAAAGAAAGGAAAGAACTCAAACTTATGGTTGAGGAAAGGACTGATATTCAAAGTCCAGTTTCAGTCAAGAGGTTGGATAAAATGCATTTGCTGGCAGAGACAATCTTCCCAACGCTGTCACCCACAAGGCCCTATACTTCATCACAATAAGCTTTGTCTCTTCATTTCCTTCTTCTCAGGAGCAGAGGGAAATAGCTGGGAAGATGTGATGTCAGTCCAGAGAGAGGGTCATGTTTCATGTTGTCAGTACTAGTGCTTGGCACATTAGCCAATCAGGACTCTGTTTTATCTAAGAGCATTCCTTCATTCTCTCCAGTTCAACCCTTGTGACCATTTTCCTCTTGGAAATCCACTGGCTTTTCTTTCACCTCTGATTCGGTCATAGTTGTTTTTCCGTTATGCCACGGCAAGACAACATATCTAACGTTTTCTCTCTTTTCACTCCAATGTCACCTTCAGCAGCCACTCGAGGAGATTTCTATTTACTGACATGAACATGAAGGACAATGTATTCTCCTCTGGGAATATTTCCTTTAGGGATAAAAAGTCCATCAGTCCAAAGCTCCTTTCTTATTACCCAGAAATATAGCTAATGTTTATGCATGACCTTGTGCTGGGCGGTTCTTTGTCTCCCGCTTAGAATGACTGAATATACGCACGCAAAGTCACTCAGTGCTCTTTTGACAAGGTTATTCCTGGTAACAAGCTCCAAAGAGTGGCTTTAGAACACTGGAGTGTGATTCCTAATCTTTAGAAATATGGAAATGCCGCACTCTTGCGGTAAGAGCGTATGATCTGTAAGGACGACACCTCGGTCACTGAGCCACTGTGTTTTAGATGCCATCGCAGGATAATATTTAGAGTCGGTTCCATTCACTATAATCTTAAAGCTGCCAATTTTCACTTCGAATGAGTTAAACCAGCCTGTGAGGAGATTGCACATATAGGTGCGCTAATCCGATAATGAGAGAGAAATTAGGATGCTCTGAGGAAATGTTTGTGAAATTAGATTGTGATTTAAAGTTTTTCTTACTGGAACACTATTTATATGCACGGTTTCTGCTGTTTTTGTTGTTTAGTTTGAGTGTTCAGTTTAATATTGCTTTTTTTCTAACAGACAAAAAATGTGTGCACAGTGCCAATCTGTCCACTTGTTTTTGGATCAACTGGTTTCATATATATATATATATATATATATATATATATATATATATATATATATATATATATATATATATATATATATATATATATATATATATATATATATATATATATATATATATATATATATATATATATATATATATATATATATATATATATATATATATATATATATATATATATATATATATATATATATATATATATATTTAAGTAGCTGGCTGTAATAATTTTATGTATTAGTTTGAAAGTTGCCAGTGACATGCCTTTTGCTTCTAAATAAAGATTTACGTGTGGGTACAGGTAGATTTCTTCAAGCTGCGTCTGTGATCAAATCAGATCAGTACATCTGTTGTTCCCTCCCTCTGTGTTGACTGACAGGAGTCTAAGGGCTATTTCCATTTCAAGGCTGTGAAGTTGAGTGATTGACACATGGAACTACAAGCAAATGTAATATTTTCTTTGTGAATGTTTACTGTGAAATGTTGGAGCTGAAAAATGTTGTTGAAAGGTTAGGGTGATGCTGCCACAAGACAATAAGGTTTGACAATATGGTTAAAGGAATAGTTCACCCAAAAATTTGAATTGTCATTATTTACTGTATAGAGCAATTTTATGAGAATTTATCATGTTTTTGCATCTTTTTGTTGTTTGAAAGCATATTGTTTGTTGTAATTGTATAGAAGCAACTAGTAAATTCTTAGTTTTAAGTCAAACATTTTTGGAAAAACATGAATGTGAGGAAGTGATGACACAATATTCATTATTGGGAAAGAAAATATCCCTGTTATCAGTGCAGGGTAATACATTTTAATTAATAAAATGGTTGCTTCAACAAATTAATTTATTCCATTTGTTAAAGGGATAGTTCACCCAAAAATGAAAATTAGCCCATGATTTACTCACACTCAAGCCATCCTAGGTGTACATGACATTCTTCTTTCAGACGAATACAATCGGAGTTATATTAAAAATGTCCTGGCTCTTCCAAGCAGTATAATGGCAGTACATTTCTAAATTTCACAAGTTGAATACAGAAGGTGGTCCACTGGAAGCTAGATATTTTACTTTATAACGTGTTAAATATTGGTATTTTTCTTACAACAACCCATTGATTCACTTCAGAAGGCCTTTATTAACCCCTCGGAGCCGTGTGGAGTACTTTTATAATGGATGGATGCACTTTTTTTGGGCTTCAAATTTTGGGCTGTCATTCACTGCCATTATAATGCTTGGATTAGCCAGGACATTTTTAATATAACTCTGATTGTATTCGTCTGAAAGAAGAATGTCATGTACACCTAGGATGTAGCCTGACGTCATCATACTCAGATTCTAGTCAGAATATGAGTCTGATACTGCTCCAGTGGGCTGTGATTATGGGGCATTTCAACCGAACCAAGAAAGAAAATGCCTCTGCACTCAATCGGATAGACCTACAACCAATCAGAGCAGTGACATATGTTGAGCGAAGCATTTGTCAACAGAACTCAACTGCACACACTGGAAGAAGTAGAAGAAAATGATGAGTGTAAATGATCTTTGCCGGTGTTGTAAAAAAATGTAAGGATACACGGAGCACTTACCAGCACGATCGTAATTTTTAGAGAAATAGTAAAGGTGAATGCATATACGAACAAGTTCTTCCTTTAGGGTTAGAACAAATTCAACCCAAGCGCTCTTTGGTGACGTGGATGATTGCGTTACTGTTGATCATCTATCCATCATCGTATAAAGCCCGCCCTGACAATTTGATTGGTCTGAACAGCTCTGGTTTGAGTATAGTTGCTCCACAATGGATCAAGTCCAGACCAAACTTCCCGACCTAGGATGGCTTGAGGGTGAGTAAATCATGGGGTAATTTTAATTTTTGGGTGAACTATCCCTTTAATATGCTTTGTTTTCTCTAAAGTGTGAATCATTGTCATGTGATCGCTGGAGTTCTTCCTTGAAAACTCCATCTCCCTCTCTCTCTGAGAGAGAGAATAGGTTGAAGACTTCATAAAGCGTTATTTCAGCACCCCTGTGAGACGAGTAATGAAAAAGCTTTGCATGATTCATTGAGGTATTAGTGCCTGTTGAGAATGACTTTAGGTCATAAAAGTGTTCTGTGACCTTCTAGGTGAATTTGGCTTCACTGAAAGAATCTCTCAAATAGCTCTGGGTAATCGATACCACAGACAACTTTACCTGAAGTTGTCCATGCCATCTTTTCAGTGTCTCAAAAAACTTTCACTGACTGGATGACTGTGAAAAGAAATCATTGTTTTACATCTCTTATTGGTTACACTTTCATTTTACAAAGTGTAAATGCTGCATGTTACTGTTCAAAAGTTTGCGGCCAGTACAATTTTAATAAGCTAAGATGCATTCATTTCATCAAAAGTGACTGCAAAGACATTACAAAAGATAAAATAAATAAAACAATTCTGTTCTTTGGAGCTATTCATCAAAGAATATGTATATATATATATATATATATATATATATATATATCACAAAAATATGAAGTATGAAATATGAAGCAGTACAACTGTTTTAAACATTGATAATAATAATAAATGTTTCTTGAGCACCAAATCAGCACATTAGTATTATGTGAGTAATAATGGAATCATCACTGGAAAAAATACATTTTAAAATAGAAAATAGAACACATTATTTTAAATTGTAGTAACATTTCACAATATGACTGTTTTTATTGTATATTTGATCAAATAAATTGTTGAGCATTTGAAAGAGATTTCTTTCAAAAAACATTAAAAAGTCTTACCGACCCCAAACCTTTGAACTGTATATTGTATTTTACATGTATATGCTGTATTAAAAACAGCTATATTCTACATTTTGTGAAATAATTCAGCTCAACAAAAACTATTCAGCAGTGCCATCTAGTTCATTAGTATTTTTCAGTACTTGTGTACACAGTTCAAAAACATAATGTGTGCACAATTTTTATTAATTATGAAGTATGATACAAGGAACACAAGGAAAATAGGGCGCTAATTAGGACAGCTTGTTACTTTATAATAATTAAAACCAATGATCGTGATAGTAATGCTTGACTCATTTTGGAAGTGTTGCAGTCCTCTTACATTTTGTTTTCAATGACAGATTGTGAAGTCATTAAAGAATTAATTTGTGCTCTGGGAGAAGGAAGTCTCTTCTGTTTTTGAATATTTCTCTTCATTGTTTTCTGTCAAAACTGACAGTTCACAAAGGGAATTTGATCGAATTTGAAATGTGATAAATTTTTATATAAATAAGTTTGCCATGCTCTAATTTAAATGCTTATATATATATATATATATATATATATATATATATATATATATATATATATATATATATATATATATATATATATATATATATATATATATATATATATATATATATATATATATATATATATATATATATCCTTTTTGCCAAGATAACAGCTGTGAGTCTTGAAGTTTTTTGTCAGCAAACACTCCAGATGGGTTTGGTGCACACAGGGATAAAAAGTACCCCATTCCCACTGTTAAATATACCGCTGGATCTTTAATGTTGTGGGCCTATTTTTCTTTTTTTGGGCCTATTTATCTTATTCAGATACATGGCATCATGGATTCTGTTAAATACCAACAGATGAAAAATTAAAATCTGACTGTCCCAGCTAGAAATCACATAATGGGCCAAGGTTGGATCTTCCAAAAGGACAGTGATCCAAAAAAAAAAAAAAAGCACCAACATGGATCTGGGAATATGAAGGATCTGGAGAGATTCTGTATGGAGGAATGGTTTATGATCTCCTGTCAGGTGTTCTCCAAACTCATCAGGCTTTATAGAAGAAGACCTTGCAAAAAGTATTTAATAAAAGGGTGCCAATAATTATGGCCAATGTGTTTTGGAGAAAAGCATTTATTTCATATATTTTTTAGTACTTAAACTAAACATTTGTCCTTTTTATTTTAATTTGTTCAAGTTTTTCACTTAATATTTATTTTATTTATATTTAGTTTTAGTTGACTATAACAGCTGTTTCTCTGTCATGTTGTATACAAGTCTAAACACAAAGGCACAAAAGATTTACAAAGAGGGTTGTGACGTCAATCATTCCGGTATGAAGGTCTTTCAAGAGGTGTTTTCAGAAGAAGAAACCTATGTGTTTATTTGTTGTACAGAGACTTGTTGAGTTCATAAAGAAATGTGACAGAAAAAGGAGCTAAATTTCGATCTCTTATCTTTTTTTCAACATCTCTCACTCTTGTTCTGTCTGGATGATTCTGCTTGAATTATTGATTTGTAGAGGAAGCTACCAGAGTTCACTGCAGCCTATGTCAATCCCAAACCATAGTCTGTCTGCCATTATTCTGCTCTCTTCTTCAGACAGGCTTCTTTTGGGCCAAGGGCAAACTACATTTCAGAGTCCAGGAGGGAGGAGAGTTTTGGTCAGGAGAGGATAAAGTGCTGACAGGTTTTGCCCAGTTCACTCAACATTTATCCTCAAGGAATCTGCTTTCTGTTGATTAGTTTACTTGCACGCTCAGGTCTGGCCCAGGCTTTTCCCTGCAGAAGGCACGGTAGAGAGGCTTTTTAATTTCTGATGGCTCAGATATGGTGGGTTTCTTCCACACTTGTCATCTGACTGAAGTATTTGACAGCCAGAGAGCGATTTATAGATGCTGCATCCAATCGGACTGATTCCCAGCGATGCTTCATCCCGCATCCAAATGCGTGACAATGTCTTAAAGCTTTAAGGCATCCAGACTGTCATCCTATAAAACAAACCTCTGGTTCATGACAGAGGATGATCTGAGCATAATGTTTTTTATAAGAAAGGCACATCTGCTGTCGTTTGATTGAGCTGCAATGCACTTTCAGTTACCTTTTAGTTTCTTCGACTGGTTTCTGAAGCTCCTTTCTATGGAAGCTTAGGGTTTGTTCACACTTGGCATGTTTGGTTCGATTAAAATGAACCCTGGTGCGATTGCTCTGTTAGTGCGGTTCATTTGAACATGTGTGAACGCTGCCATCCAAACCCTGATGCGCACCAAACAAGTGGGCTGAGACAGCTGAAAAGATGGGTCTCGGTACGCTTCCAAATGAACTCTGGTATGGTTTGAATGATATATGAACGCAACACAGACCAAAGACATGTAAACAAACCACCAACAGGAAGATGAGACCCTAAAAAGAACAGAATGCTCACGCATAACTTTTTTTCTTGTCATAGTCGTGAGTTTATCCATCACAGTTCAGAACAGGCTTCAGAACTGTGTTTCCGCACAGATGTTTGTGTGTGACCGAGGGATTCCTGCCCCTGTTTTTATTCTTTTAGGCATTTTATTAACTCTTCACAAGTTCTCAGCTGGTCAAAATACCATCATATGCAGGCTACGTACATACAAGAAGCGCATTTATCCCAGCACACAGCATTGTTTTGGATGTTTGGTAAGTCTCAAAATAGGCAATACGTCATAAAAGCTGACCAATCAGGTTGTGAGCATATCCCTATGCCTTTAGGTTCAGTATCTTTTGGTTCGGTGATGAAAATGCCAATCTGAACGCTAATCGCACCAGGACTAAATGTTTTTTGTTTTTGTTTGGTCCGGACCAAGTGACCCGAACCACAAGTGTGAACACACCCTTTGTACACATTTTTTATTTCACAATTCAGACTTTCCCTCACAATTACAGGTTTGTATCTCTCGATTCTGACTTTATTTTTAACTCAAAATTGTGATAAAACACAAAAAGTTATAAGTTATAAACTTGCAATTGCGAGTTTATAGTTCTGACTTTTTTTATCAGAATTGTGAGATGATCCTGATTATATTACACACATTCATACTATATAGAACTTAAGTGTCAGACTTTTTCAAGTTCTAATTCAAGTAAAAAGTGCTTATAATAATGTGATTTCAGACAAAGCCTGTCACATGTTTCATTGAATGTATGAATCTACTTTTGAACAGTTCTTTTGAATAAATAAGTCAATGACTCACTCATGATGACAATCACTATTTGCCACCAACTGGCATGTTACAATGTAACCTGTAGAGCCACTGAAAACTCCCCACCACTAATACGCAGTCTGACAGTCTGTCTGGAACAAACACAGACAAGCTGAGAGACACAAATAGTGAAATTTCCCAGTGCTGTTGGACATATAGCGCTCAACCAATCAAATGTAAGTACTGAAATTAATGTATTAATATGTTAACACTTCGCTAAATATAATCTTTTATAGTATGTTCCACAGAAGAAAGTAAGTCATACAGGTTTGGAACGACATGAGGGTGAGTAAATGATGACAGAATTTTCATTTTTGAGTGAATTATCCCTTAAAAAGCTTTACTTCCTAAAGATTCATTCAAACTAGGGTCACATGAACATGCAATCTCTCCAGCTATTTCTCTTTCTTCATACTACCCAGTTATTAGCATTCAACACAGCAGAGCTGATTGACCTGCAATAACAATCCATCCAATCAGTGATTTTGGTGCACTTAGCGTCAAGAGAGGCAGCCTGTCCAAAGAATGATGATTCTGTCATGACATACTCACACATGGCTGCAAATTATAATGAAGCCTGAGAGGAAATGTGTTGTGTCCTTTTCAGGTGAAAAAGGCAATTACCAAGGTACAATTAATTTAAATTTTATAAATGTTCATTGTTTTCATTTACGACAACATTTCAGCTCAACGTTTTGTTTTGCCAGCCAACTGAAGGGACAATGTAATTATTCAGATATGCATGAGGGCTCGACTATTGAGCTGAAACAGAACTGGATCACTGGACTTGGAATACTTATAAGGGCTTATAAATTGGTGTAGCATACCTGTCTCAAGGCCAGTAAGACAGCAAGATGAATTTCTATGGTGATTCATTAAGGGCAAAATGACTCTGAGAAATATATGTGAAAGGAAGTTATTCAAAGACAAAATAAAACAATGAGATGTGCTTCAAAGAGTAAATGCCACCGCTTTTTCAAAATTGTGCTTGCACAAATACCAAATTGCACAACCAAAACAATACACTTGTGTAAATGTGGCATTTTAGAAATTAATATCTTATTATTTTTGGTGACATTTGATCTCCTGTAATCATGCTCCTCTTCAGTGCTTTGTAATTCAGTCATATTATACTTAGAACCTGTGTAGGCAATTTTCTAGCAGTGGAGAGTCAGACAGAAAGTTATTCCCTCGGCTAAAGGGTGTAAAGCACTAATGGAATTCTAAAACCCTTTCAATGCAGTACTGGGGGTATTTATATCAGCTCGATCATTGCTCAAAAAAAATCTGCCTGCAAAGAAGCTTTCACCTTAAATCCTCTGAATCTTCAATAATGCAGGGTAAAATGTTCAATTTATCTTTGGAAAGCAACTGTATTCTCATTTACCAATAATATTATGCATTTCTGTGATGGATGTCTTGTCTATGGTGGGCCAGGGGGCACAGCGCTACAACATTAGCTGAGTCCATTGATATGTACAGTATGTGGGTGTTTCTTCAAATCTGGCACTTGTTCTTAGAGATCGGTTTGTATTGTGTGATGATGAACCTGGATGATGACATCATCACTAGCGTGCCAGCCTAGTACTATTCTGTGTTTATTTGGTGTTTTTACGGATTTCATACATTTATTATTTGTTGCATGTTGATGGTTGTATGTGTGTCTATAGACAAAACCAACATCAATTGTTCAGCTTATTAAGTTACTCAAACACATGTAATGTCTGACCTGTCTGATCAAGTGTTTTGGGGATGGGCTCTGGTCACATATGTAGTAGAATGTACCATTTTCCAAAATAGAGAGAGACTTACTTGCTATGATGTATTAAAGGTTATTTTGTGTTTGTATGTTGTGCTTGTTTGTATTAAGATGATTATTTGAGTAGGAAATTAGTTTTTGAAGTATTTATAGTATTTATGTGATAATGTTATGCTGTGGAATTCCTTGATGAACATACCAGGAAAAGGTTGCCCTCGTTACAATGGTTCATCCCACTAGTGTTTAACGGGAAACGTATCTATTTAAGCCATTGGCCCTGTCCCAAATGGCACACTTCATGTGCACTTTCGGTCTTGTGGACTTACAATGGCCGCTGCGTGCGCATGTCCGTTAAGTCCACGAGACTGCAAGGTGTCCCATTTGTCATTTTAGGTCTCAGAAGGGTGCTCACGAGCGCCCGCTTTGAGGTCAGTGTGCGCCCTCGATGCGCACTTCTGCTGAGCCCGCACTGGTGCGGGTTACGCAGCGGACTTCTTCCCGGCAATCAAAGCGGCATTACGACTCGGAAGAAGACCGTGAGGGTTTAGGGTGCCATTTGGGACAGGGCAATTGTCTGAGTATGTTTGGTAAAAGGAGGGAGGTTGTAACCTGTATGCAATGTAATCTCACTGAATATGTTTGTCTGAGGTGAGACGTTGAGTTTATTCCACTAGGCATTGTTTAGTGCCAGGTTTTAATCTCAAAATCATACTGACCACTTTTTTTTTTTACTGTAGTTTGTCTTTTTTTTAATATGTTATGATATGCTATAATTAGTGATGGCAAAATGAGGCTTCCTGAACCACTGAGACCTCGTAGCCCATTGCTTCACCAAAAAGTTCATTACCCGAAGCTTCATTCATCATTGTTCACTAGTGACACCTAGCTACTGAGCAAAGAAATAGCAGACAAATCCATTAATCCTGAACCAATGACCTGAGCAGACATTTGTCCATTGCCTGGGTATTAAATAAAATATGTATCTTTCTCTGTCTGACTTTACTAGCACAAAGACAACTGTCAGACACACTGTTAATTAATTAATTAATTAATTATTTATACTGTGATCAACCATGCCCTTCGAGCAGATGCCAAAGGACAACTAATAATAAACTCTATAGAGAAAAACTATCTAACCTAATAGTAATAATGTAGTATACTGTAGTATAATAGCATAATGTAATAATATATAGCCCTAACACACATGAACCACAATAACGACAATGACACAACTCTCTGAATCTCTGACACTCACTTGTACTACTCCTGACACTTCTCTGAAACGCCACAACAAGGTGGCGCTAGTTTTGAACCCGAAGTGACACTCAGACCGAACCGTTGACGTATTTTACACAAACCGAGGCCTCGTTTGTCATTGGTTACATGAATTCTCCGTTAACAACACAAGCCTCGAATCGGGGCTTCATCTGCCACAAGCGCCGACGCCTCGCTTTAAATGTCCCATCACTAGTTATAATAGAGGTTATGGTAGTATTTTGCATCATAATGAGCAATTTTGACTCTAATACACTTGTTGTGTACTTGTTTACCAAGGAGACAGCAGTGTGAGCACTTGAGAAGTAATTTGAGAGGTGTAATGTGTGAAGAAAGCAAAGAAACTTGTGAGCAGAATACTTTTTTTGCACATCATTTCCAATTAAAGTGATTCACGAGTTTGTGTGCCCATATAATCTTAGTGAAAGTAGTAAAACAAATTTGGCTTGCTGTCTGCTATAGAGGGGCTCGGAGAGGATATTATACCCGAGCTCCGATTGCCCCCCCATAACAGGCAAAATTGTGCAAAATTGTACAAAAGGAGGGAGCAAGGGGAGGGGGAGGAGGGATGCTTCAAGAACTAACAACGGGAAGAGGTAAGCTGCTGGTTTTATAACTTGGTGTTAATTGGAAGATTAGATGGGCATCCTCCTCCCAAAATTACGTTTAATAACTTCACTAATTCACCCCCAAAATGAACATTTTGACAAAACAATGAAGTTGTTCCAAACCTGCATGATTTTTTTTTTTTTTTTTTTCTGCTGAACACAAAAGAAGAATTTTGGTAACCAAACAGTTGATGGGCCCCATTGACTTCCATTTTTTTTTTTTTTCATACTATGGAAGTCAATAGAGGGTGCATGGACGTAACTTTCCCACCGGAAAATGCCCCCCTCAGCCTGAGTGAGTGGCAGAAGAGCTGCTGTATGACTGGATTGAATAGTAAGTAAAACAAACGAGTTTCAGTTTAAACTAAAGGTTGGACTCGATATAGTGTTCCTTACAACGTAGGGGAGCGCGGGGGACAACCTAACGCGGGGTTAGTTGTAACACGCATGGTTTAACAACTTCCACACATGCCAGGATGACGAAACTTTGTGTATTTACTAGTTGCCATATTGACATTATTTAGAGAAAAAATTGTGCCAAAATTAAGAAATCGTTGGAAGATATTACTGAACATTTTACCCATAGCAAAAATAATTGTATTTTATTGACACAATATTTTAGTTTGTCTTGGATATTTTTTTGATTATATCAGGCAACATTTTAAGCTGTCATTTGGTCATGTTACAATGCGCCCCTCACATTACAATGTACCCCACCTATGGGGCATGTTGTCACATTTCACTTCCATTGAGACAGTCAAAAAGCATTAGGTTGTGCCCCACTCTCCCCTACCAAAGATCCGGTGATCCATGGATATTGACATAAACGTTTATATGTGCCTGATTTCGAAGCCAGGGAAATGCATAAATTAAATTTACCTGTGAATGCTTTAAAGAAATACAATATACATAGGTCTAAAAGCGGGTTATCACTTACACTCGCCTAAAGGATTATTAGGAACAACATACTAATACTGTGTTTGACCCCCTTTCGCCTTCAGAACTGCCTTAATTCTACGTGGCATTGATTCAACAAGGTGCTGAAAGCATTCTTTAGAAATGTTGGCCCATATTGATAGGATAGCATCTTGCAGTTGATGGAGATTTGTGGGATGCACATCCAGGGCACGAAGCTCCCGTTCCACCACATCCCAAGGATGCTCTATTGGGTTGAGATCTGGTGACTGTGGGGGCCATTTTAGTACAGTGAACTCATTGTCATGTTCAAGAAACCAATTTGAAATTATTCAAGCTTTGTGACATGGTGCATTATCCTGCTGGAAGTAGCCATCAGAGAATGGGTACATGGTGGTCATAAAGGGATGGACATGGTCAGAAACAATGCTCAGGTAGGCCGTGGCATTTAAACGATGCCCAATTGGCACTAAGGGGCCAAGAAAACATCCCCCACACCATTACACCACCACCACCAGCCTGCACAGTGGTAACAAGGCATGATGGATCCATGTTCTCATTCTCCAAATTCTGACTCTACCATCTGAATGTCTCAACAGAAATCGAGACTCATCAGACCAGGCAACATTTTTCCGGTCTTCAACTGTCCAGTTTTGGTGAGCTCGTGCAAATTGTAGCCTCTTTCTCCTATTTGTAGTGGAGATGAGTGGTACCCGGTGGGGTCTTCTGCTGTTGTAGCCCATCCGCCTCAAGGTTGTGCGTGTTGTGGCTTCACAAATGCTTTGCTGCATACCTCGGTTGTAACGAGTGGTTATTTCAGTCAAAGTTGCTCTTCTATCAGCTTGAATCAGTCGGCCCATTCTCTTCTGACCTCTAGCCTCAACAAGGCATTTTCGCCCACAGGACTGCCGCATACTGGATGTTTTTCCCTTTTCACACCATTCTTTGTAAATCCTAGAAATGGTTGTGCGTGAAAATCTCAGTAACTGAGCAGATTGTGAAATACTCAGACCGGCCCGTCTGGCACCAACAACCATGCCACGCTCAAAATTGCTTAAATCACTTTTCTTTCCCATTCTGACATTCAGTTTGGAGTTCAGGAGATTGTCTTGACCAGGACCACACCCCTAAATGCATTGAAGCAACTGCCATGTGATTGGTTGATTAGATAATTGCATTAATGAGAAATTGAACAGGTGTTCCTAATAATCCTTTAGGTGAGTGTATATCAGTGTTATATCGTCATATCGAAACTTCATAAAACGTCATAAAAACTTCTATAGTTTTTGTCAGTGTTTATTTAAAAACATCCAATAATGCAGAATCTAAAATGTAAATTTTAATATTAGCATTTTAGCACTTACGGTTCCCTCGTCCTGAAGTCAATGGCTGAATCTGAAATCGCCCCTAAACCCTCATTAACTATTCCCTACTTTAGTCCGCTAATACAGTTCACTTGAAGGAGTGAATTAAAACTAGTGCATGAAGTCTTTGAGTATACATCGGCTGTACACTCGTTACTGCTGTGCAATGTGGGATTGAATGAGTGCACTCAATAACGTCCACTATGGTTTCGGACACCACTACAAATGGCTGTCCCTTCAAATAGTGTCCTATTTAAGAGTATAGGGGGCGATCTTGGATTCAGCCCATGTTTTTTTTTTTTTTTTTTTTTTTTGGTTAAATGGTGGAAATACGGTCTGTGGTGAACACAAGCTCAAGACACTTTAACGTTTTATACTATGACATAAAATACATCAGTATTACCCCACTCGTGATTTCTTTTTTAAGCTGTTACATGTCTTGAAAAAGGCGTTCGCGTTTAGTGGCTAAATGGGACTACAGAGGCTGTCAGGGAGATTAAATGTCATCACACCAAGCAGGTAAACTCAGTCCGCTTTTACAGCCTCATTATGCTTATAATTGTGCTCTTATAATCTAGTCTAACTCACGTTGTGCGATAATGTTTTGAGATGATAACTGAAAGAGTTGTGACGTTGAAATCGCAAGACCGTGGTATAGTTTGTTTATAGCCTACCTTTAGCTTTTTACTTCTGGCAACTGCGTTTAGGCTTCAAAAATAGTAAAAGTTGTGTTCATCTGTGATAATTATTTTAACAGAGATAGTTGTTAAATCACAGAGTTGTTTTGTTGTTTTTTGCAATAATCCAAACTCCTATTGGGTTTTTTTCTCGAGGGAACTAGTGCAACGCTAAATGCTGGTTGGCCTACAAAGTGACGTCATACCTGCACCACTCTATGGGGCCCATCAACTGTTTGGTATCCCATATTCTTTAATAATATTAAATATATTTTGTGTTTAGCAGAAGGAAGGAATCTGTACAGGTCTGGAACAACTTGAGAGTGAGTAAATTATTTTATTTTTTGAATCTTTAATTTTGCCATATTATACAAAAAGTGTGAAATGATTTATTAGTCTATATTTAGTATGCATAAAATGTTAGCTATGAAAGTAGCCATAGCAAGGCAAATGAGAGTAGTTTAATGTTTAAAATGTAATTTCCAACACAAAATTCTGTTAAAAACAAAACATAATTTGTGGTGTACTGCACATTTTGTGGTGGAAATTTTGAAATCCATGATAGTATGATGAGCACCATATCATCACCTCTCTAAACTTTGGCAGATTTACACAGCACATGATTGTGGAGTTTGGACCAGTGACCCCTCTCACCCCTCTCTGCTCTCTCTTTTTTTCTGCTTGGCACTCATGTAACATCTGGCATGTTATCTCTTCCCTGCCACATCAGCCCAGAAGATTTTTTAATGACTACTGGATATTGGCGGGATATTGTCTGTTATCTGGAGGGAAACAAGGAGGCTAATGATGCCATATCTTCAGCATTACCTGTCTCTGGGTGTCCAATTAACTCCTTTCGAGTGAGAAGTTAAGGGGGTTCGGCCAGTGCAAACTGCTAGAGTATAAATCAGTCTCTGGTCTCGTTTTAAACCCGGACGAAGTCAAGTAGAAGCGGCGTCAGATTGCCAGGTGGATCAATAGAGATATTGTTAAGGGAGTTTTGTCTGACAGAACAGCATCTCACTCCTGTGATAAAAGTGAGAAGGGAAAGAAATACCTCAGGGCAGACTGGGAACAAGCATTGGATGTGACTGAGGAATATCTGGCAGAATGTGCTTTGCAATTTTAAAGTCTTACAAATGATAGCATATCACATGGTAACTGATACTATAATGACTTTCTGAATGGATTGTTATTGTTATTCTTTTACCTAAAGGGATAGTTCACCCAAAAATGAAAACCCACCCTCATGTTGTTTCAAGTCAGTATTGCGTTCTTTTTTTCAGGTCTTCCATATTTTGAAGAAAATATTTTTGGTTTTGTCCATACAATGATGTCAGTGGGGTACAAAACAGCCCCATAGGAGCCCATAGACTGTAATTCCATAGACTGCAATGATGCGTTTTCACAGTTATTAACGTTGTAAATCTTGCAACGTTTTTTTTAGATTTTCATTTTAAAAAGACCTCTGCTGAGGCATTAAAATACAGAAAACTAGTTAATGCTGCTGTTTCTAATACAACAGCTGAGGGAGTGATGTAAATGTGGCATCTCTTCTCTGATCAAGTAATTCATCTCAATATTTTTTTCCTTTGTTGAAAAGTCATAGAAATGCTATCATGGATTATTGATTTTACTATTGGGGCAAATGGGAATGCAAAAAAACTATTTTTGTTGTAGTCTCCAATTACCCAACTACTGTATGACGCCATCCGCTTCTGAGAACCACAGAAAAGTGAAAAGGGTCCATTGACTTTCCACAGATGGAATCATACAGGTTTGGAACTACAAAAGGGTGAGTAAATTAATCATTTTTGGGTGAACTATCCCTGTAATCATGATGCTTACTTACAGTTTATCTGCTCCCTTCAGCACAATTTTCACCGAAATTATATATAGAAGAGTTAGGAATTGAATCAAAACAAAATGCAGGAACCTGTGCACATGTGCAACCCACTAGGCCAAAGCTCTCTCCATCTTGAGATGAGTTGGCATCACCCTGTTATGATGTTATGATGATGTTGTGTGCACATTTAGTCACCAGAGACTGAAAACAGAGCAGGCGTTTCAGTCTGTGCTCTACTAATTCCTCTATATTTCATTGAAAAGCATCCATCAGCGTGTGTCTTCCCGTACCTACCGTAACAGATAAGCTCGATAAGGCCCATTTATCAAGCCATTCTCTATTTAAAGAAAGGGAGAGTGTCGATCAATACCAGGCTCCCACTGGGGTTCATTCTACTCAGTGGGTTGTACTGTCAGAGAATCATTATGCAACAGTAATCTCCCCAACATGAGAAAAGAGCCATCCGTGTCCTCCAGAGAAAAGCCATACTGATGATGAGATGAATTTTCGTTCAGTGCCAGGTTTCAATGTGGGGGCTGCCATTTCTTTTTTTCCAGGAGGAAAGCAGTGCTCTCCCAATTTAGGTCGGTCTGATGAGTCCTTCTTCCTGGCTATCGTGTCAGACTTTCCCCTGGGAGGGCTGAAAAGGCAGACAGGCGTTTCGCAATGGACAGCGGCGTGAACAGCCGTTCTGGCTCTGAAGAGTTGGCTCTCGCCACTGTGATCCTCTTGACAGGAAAATGAAGCTGTCATTCATGGTCCTGATCTGTAGAGCCAAGATCCCACCATTTACATGTGGCGGCAAGGCTTTCCTTCTTACATGAAAGAGTGGAAGAAAGATGTCAATCTCTTTTACATCACTTAGATAAAATGGGATGAGGCACAAGAGGACCTTAAAGGAGACAGGACTTATAAAGATGGAGGGACATGTCTTTTGAAGTGACAGAAAGCTGCAAATTTGAAAGGGGTGGCATAATGTGGGTCCCAGGAAAGAATAACTAGATACGATGGAAATTAGATTTCTGTCTCGCCAATCGATTTTTTTTTTCTGGGAGGGATTTAAATATTTGTGCCAGGATTCTGTTGTTTGGGGGGGGAAGAGAGAAAGAGTTGTAAATGTTGGTGCTGAAGTAGAAATTGAAGTTTCATTTATAAAATGTCTCTCAGGGTGCATCAAGCTCATAGGGGAGCCATACACATGCAAATACAGTAGGTCTAGCAAAAAAAAAGGCCAATTGGTTTAGTGTTTTTCTCTAAACAGCAGCTGTTGTTGGTAAGTTTCTTTCATGGTTTAATTTATCACAAAACCCAATTAACCTCCAGCTTATTGTTATGGAGGGGGTGATATTGGATATTCACACTGGAGTTTTATCAAAGTGAATATCAAACCTAGACTGTACACTAGAGGCCCGCAATTCCACAGGACTACCGCAGGATCGATGCAAGTGCGGCATGGGACAACATTTGATGGGCAGGTGCGGGCAGTAATACACTCGTGTGTGCGGATTGCAGGAGAATAAAATGATTTGCAGGACTCGTGCAAAATACAAATATGATATATATATATATATATATATATATATATATATATATATATATATATATATATATATATATATATATATATATATATATATATATATATATATATATATCCAAAAACAAATAAATTGTTATTCATCTATTGCACAAAAGCAACAAGAACAACTAAAATAAAATTCAATTGATTTACAGGCGCAAAACATAGGCAGAGCATGTGTAAGGCTGGACAAGGCTTAGCCTTTCCCTGCCTGCTGCTGCTTCTGATTGCTTTTAGAGGGAAAAACTGTCCATAACTGCTGGTCTAGGATCAGTTTTCTCCTTAATAATAGCATATTGGCTAAACAGATTTGGCAAGTGATTCAGTGCGTATCTGTGTTTGTGATCTGGGAAGCGTCAAAGGTTTTTATTTTACAACACATTTTGTGCTGTAAAAAGAATTTAAGGATACACGGAGTACTTACCAATACGATCATCATTTTTGAGAGAAATAGTAAAGGTGAATGCATATACAAACAAGTTCTCCATTTAGGGTTAGAATGAATTCAACCCAAGCGCTCTTTGTGACGTGGATGATTATGTTACTGTTTATCATCCGTCTATCATCGTATAAAGCCCGCCCGGACAATTTGATTGGTCCGAACAGCTCTGGTTCGAGTATAGTTGCTCCACAACGGATCAAGTCCAGACCAAACTTCCCGACCGCAAATGTTGTGGGCTACATTTTTGCAGCATTGAGCAATGTATTCAATCACAAACATATCTGTTGATTTCTTGAAAGCAATGGCCAATCAGAGTTGTTTAAATTAGAATCCATTCACCGGTGGAGTTTTTTTTTTTTTTGCTGAGTTCTGCACACCAGTGAATATTTTCATTATAACAAACAAAGTGTAGACATTATGAGATATTCATTGCGCAATCAGCTTCATTGATTATAACGGAACTTTAGATTATCTTTTGATTTGATTAAATAAATCTTTCTGCCATGAAAAATCACGCATGCAATAGCCTACACTCGCTTTTCTGTTAAAATGGACAGTGGTTTGCGTATGTGGATTCTTCAATAAAAAATAATTTATCTGGAGTTATTATTGAATGCTGGAATGTGTAGGTTGTTAGGCGGCCTAACTATTTAATGGAAATGTCAAGGACGTACTGGAAAAAAATCTATGTGTACTTTTACCTGGAGGTTTTTTGCTGACTGGACAAAAGATGAATGTTGTGGGTGGGAGCAGGAGAAGGTAACATATATTTTTGTGGGAGAGGGGCAGAATACCGCGAGAGACCATCCCGCACAGACCTCTACTGTATATAGGGTACACCGGGGCTATTTGTTACCCTTTACTCCAATACCGTAAAGAGTACCAACATATTAACTGTTAAACATTTTCATTGTTACTGCACAGGAAAATGGTTACATTTGACAGGTCATGTTGTCACACTATATGGAGTAAATTGTCACAATTGAACCTACAACACAACCAGTTTGCAATTAGTAATTTTTTTTTTTTTTTTTTTTTAATAAATGAATACTATTATTCAGCAAAGACTAATTAAATTGATCAAAAGTGATAGTAAAAACATTCTATTCATCAAATTAATCTGAAAAAAATTTATTGTTTGCATAAAAATATTAGGCAGCTGTTTTCAACATTGATAATAAGAAATCAGCATATTAGAATTATTTCTGAAGGATCGTGTGACTGAAGGCTGGAGTAATTATGCTGAAGATTTAACAGGAATACATTACATTTTAAAATATATTTAATTAAAAACAGTTATTTTAAATTGTAACAATAATTCACAATCATTTTACTGTACTTGGTTAAAAACATTTAAAAATCCAAATGTATTCAAATTCAAATGTATCTATAATTGGACTGACACCTTCATGAGTTACTGCTAGCTGCAGACTTTGTGACAGCTAGCAGCACATATGAAGAATGGATAGCTGTATATGCCAATCTTGTTTACACCTGTTTAACGATCACTGAGGTTGGGTTACAAATGGATGATCAACTTGGTTTCAGAACCCAGCAGGAGGACAAAAAGAGCTCCATCTCCCTGTTAAATTAGTGTGGTCCGGCGGCTGTGTTTCCAGCCAATAGTGAATGGAGTGATTGATTAAAGCTGGTGTGAGCTGAGGTGAGGGGAAACAGGAAGCAGTCCATGCAGATAACATTGGTGGAGCAAACTTGGCCCTAGAGTTTAATGAGGCGTAGACTTCATACTGCAAATCACCACAGATCCCCAGAAGGCCAGGTGAGGCGTGCACACGTGTCTTTTGGCCATGTTTCTTATGCACCTGCATCCATACCAGTATTCCTGGATCAACGGCTTTCACGAGTACCAGCTGTCGGCCGTGTGTCAGAGACCACTCACCATCTGTCATAATGTCTGTCCATCACCACAATGATCATTTTTTGCTGTTATTTGTTCATTTTTTTTGTCGTTCATACTCGTTCTTTCTGTCTGACTGCTGTTTGGCATCTCTTCAGTCACTCAGGGAGGTTGGCTCCCTGCCTGCAACCACCATGTGCGTGTCCATTCTGTATCTGTCAGCCCTGCCGGCTGAGTCTGAAATGTGCAGGTCTTTTTTCCTGGCTCCATAGTGGAATAGCAGGAGTCTTTGCTACTAATTAAGTGTAGTGGAGATGAAATACCTTAAGATGATGGACTGTTCGAGCTGTTTTTCAAGCTGTTTAACTTCGTTTTATTGTTAGCTAATTTTGGGATTGGTTCCTTCTGTGGAGACCTAGGGTAAATCAATATCATAAATGTATGCCACAACTAGTGAACCGTTTATTTATTTGCCACCACAAAGCACCTTCTCTCTTTTAATGGAAGGCTGGAGATGTAGTCACACATCAGGCATTTGCATGGAGCTCTATCACACAGCACATTTCACATGTATATTTTCCCTGGAGCCGCCTTGCAAAATAGAGCTTGTTTTAAAGTAATTTTGCATATATGATGCCAGCAGTATGTCATCTGTTGAAATAGTGTTTTTCAACTCGAAATGATTATGAAGTTCCAATGATTTTCAAAGAGTTGCAGCGTGCATCTTTGATTCATCTCTGCAGGTTAATGAAGTAAATTTGCAAACTATTGTTTTGCCGTGAAAGACAGTGTGTGTGCTTGTGAGATTTCGGCCTACGTGTGTGCTGTAGCCACAAGTTTGTGTCTATGTTTGCCTCTAGTGCACTTGCCAGCTCTACACTCTGTTTGGATCATCTTTGCTTCCTTCTCTGCATGCAGATGTGGGCATTTGCACACACATCAGCGCTTGAGAATGGCAGTCCAGCAGCCCCTAGAGCACCGTGTGCACTCCCAAAGAGCCAAGTGTTAATCCTTTTGAGCGTGTTGTGTCTTTACACACAGGGAATTAGTACTCGCATCTATGGGCTAGACCGTAAAGTACTCTTCAAATCTCAAGCACTGTAATTACCATTGTCTGCATGTTATAAGCAGCCATCAAACAGCTGTTCAGAGATTCAGTCCTGTGGTAGATTGTGTAGCTGTGGTAGCATTCAAACAGTAGAGCATGGCACTAGCTGCTGTAAGGTCATGGGTTCAAAACCCATAGAATGCATGAAAAAATAAATAAAACTCAATTTTCCAGATAAATATATGTAAATGTGGAAGATTAGGATAGGTGCATTTAGGATGTATGAATTTTTAGTGTATGCATGATTTCAGTAAATTGCAGCTTTTTAAGAACAAAATAGATGAATGGATTGATCTTATAGATGGATGAGTCTTATGGGTGGATGGATGGATCTTATGGATGGATGGATGGATGGATGGATGGATGGATGGATGGATAGATGAATCAATGGATGGATGGAACCAAGATGGTTTGTCAGTGGCCTGCCGTAGAAGTAATTTGATGGTCTTCTCATAACCATAATTTTTCACTTAATATTTCATAGTTGATTTGTTAAAAAATGAATAGATAATTAATTTAAATGGTGCACTTTCCATTTCCTTTGTGTTTGCAGATGGAACTCCTTACACATGGTGGGTCGGCCGAGGCAACGAGAAGCACTTTTACTGGGGCGGCTCTGCTCCTGGCATTCAGAAATGTGCTTGTGGCATTGAGCGCAACTGCACCGACTCCAAATACTACTGCAACTGTGATGCCGACCAGAAGCAGTGGTAAGTCACCACATAATTTGAGTTGCGAAATGCTGTTTCCATGGCGATCGCCAAATCTGGCAGCTAATTATGAGCTTTAGATTAAGTTGCTATTTGTGAGTTACTGACCTTCTTAGCCCACCTATGAAACGTATGAGAGACAAGCAAGTTGTGTTCCCATCTGCCTTATTGTCTCTCTGTATTCATTAAATAGCGGTGTCTGCTTCGTGACACGGTTGTCTCGACCTCAGCGCTTGTGCAAATGGCAAACAGATTGCGTTGATAAAGAAGTTTGAGTAGAGCCGAACCCTGATATTTCCATCAACAAAAGCTCTGGCTGGTGTGTTTGGTAGCTTTATTACTAAAGAGAGCTGTGGGCGATATTGCAGAAGAGGGGAACAAGGTCATTTGTCAGGAGTCCTCATAGAATTGTCTGTAATGCATGTGGGTATGTATTGCTTTGAGACACATTCATTTACATCCTTTCTAATGGGTCTTTCTTTATATGTTAGCAAACTGATTGGCTGATGGCACCACAAGAGACTAGACTTAGTTACTGTTAACTAAAATCAGTTAACAGTAATTTGAGCAAAGCTGAAATAAAATCAAATAAAATAATAATATTAGATGAAAAACTTATACAAACTTAAATGAAAAATTTGAAATTTTACCTAGGCAAATAACTCAAATAATTTTAAGCTGAAGTACTACAATTACTAAAACAAAAGCTGAAATGAAAAATAAAAGATTAAAACTATATAGAAATGTAGGCAAAAGCACATACAGTTATTACAACTTAAAATGAAAGCTGAAAATATAAAAATTAAAGCCAAAATATTAATAAATACTATATTAGTAGAGAAATAATGCTAAAATAAAACTGCTGTGAATAAAGTAGACTGGTGAAACAACTACTATACTATAATGAAATATTAGCAATATATACAGGTATGTAAAATTTGATATAATCAGAATACACGTTTTGCCCATCCTGTGTACAGTAGTTACCACCAGGGTAAAAACATGAATTATCTAGATCATGAATTGAATTCTTAAATGAATTGAATTTGAATTTAATTTAAATCTGTTAAAGGAAAGGTTCAATAAACTGTTGCATAGATGTAATACACCACCAGAGCCGCATTAAGACTATAAGGGGCCCCTGGGCTTTAACTCTTGGGGGGCCCTTCATCCACCAGAACTGCTACCAATTAATCGTTAAAAAAAGATTGCAATCTCAATTCAAACACCCATGCGATTCCTAAACATGCTAAACTGGAGCACGTCTCATAAATGAGCCAAAACTTAGCGTATAGGATTATTCCATCACAGACATGAGAAATATGTCTATAGAAAGCCTGAAATATACTTTTAAACTAAACAATTCAAAACAATTTGTGTAACACCACGCATTAATATCTTTTCCCTTTGTGTTTTGAACTTTCCAACGAGAAGCGCAGCACTGCCTTTTTTCAAGCACATCATTCTGCGCACGGGATGCACATAAGCGCCTTGCACCGCTCTGTATTGAAGCCTTTTATACTATAATACTTTTGCGCAATGAAATAATATCAGTAGTCTATCATCTTCTGTCCTGTTTGTTGTTGCCTCCTTTAAAAAGCTGCGCTACGCATTTAAAAGAAATGTCTTTTAATTTTATAGTATCTATTTATATATAAATATTTGTACTTGTTTTTCGGTAGTTTTTGACTGTATTTTTAGCACAAAAGCCTAAAATACTAATAAATATTATGTATTTTGGCATGAGCTAATAAAAATGTAACTGGTTGTGTAAAATAAGCACATAATATCGTTATATTGTATCATAATCGTATCACAGAATTTTTTGAGGTATCAGCAAATATCGTATCGCTGGCTACGAAAATCAATATCGTATCATATATCGTGATGAACTGTCCTATTTACACCCCTAGTGAATAGCCCCTTAAAAGGCAGCTCACTATGTATTGGAACAGCTAGAACCATTGGCGCTCCACAGGAAGAGTGTTGGATGGATTGGTGGAAAGTAATAACCAAACAGACTTTACAGGCCCCTGGGTAACTGTGTGTTTGTGTTTGTATAATGTACATTTTTGTTCATTTGCACAGGTTTTATTATGCTAAGTTCTTTGAAATCATCTTGTAATACTATTTTCTTAAGGTAAACATAGCCTCAGTCAGTGAGTGGAGGTATACTAATATTTGTGTTTTCCTGATGGATATCTTTTTTGATACATTTTGTGAATATTTATACAATCAGACTGTCAGAAAGATAGAGTTTGCCTCTTCTGTTGCTGGTTTAGCTGAACACACAGTAATATGTGTTAATGGCCCATGCACAGATGGACAGCGGGTTATTGCGATGCTCTCGCCACTTGTCATAAACCTCAAGCAAACTGAAACACCATGCATAATGGATACAAATTAGGACATTGGATTTCAAAGCGGCACATTTCATTCCCAACCACATTGTTTAAATTTTTTTTTTCCCCTCTACAGGTTTGCAAAACATAATAGTTTTTTTTTTTTGATGACTTTGCCATTGCATTGGCACCGTGGTAGATGGTGGCATTAAAATAATGAATAGTGCTCTTCTGCATATACATGTGAGGTGTATGTGTTCACCAATGTTTATTCATTTTGCAAAATACGTGAAGCGAGTGTTTTTACTGATTAAATAAATTGTATTGCTGTAATTAAACAGCTAGTCATCAGTGTCAGAAGGCTGCTTTTGAGAGAAAACAAACATTTTGTTTATTAAAGCTTTAATGAGTTTATTAGATTGAGTTCATTAATAAGGCTTAGTACTATGATATGTCACTGTACTATTGTGAACAGATAAGAAGGAAAACAAATGGGTAACACTTTATTTTACATTGTCCTTGTTACATGTATTTACCATAGTAATAACAGAAAATTGTGCATAATTACATGCAACTAACCTTCAACCAAACCCTAATCCTATCATAACCATAACCATATAGTAGGTACATGTAGTTAATAATTATTACTCAGTACTTAAATATATAGCTACACTGTAACAAAGACACCTTAAAATAAAGTGTAACCAAAAAATTCTCTTACATTTTATTAAGAATTACATTGTTTGGTAGGAGGGATGATTCCGGGCTTCTGGTGTATAAAGACCACTTACCGGTCAGCCAAGTGGCTGTCGGGGACACAAATCGACCTGGCTCAGAGGCCAAGCTGACTGTGGGACCTCTCCGTTGCCATGGAGACCGTAAGTCTATTTCTTTCTCCTTAAATAATATCCAGCTTTGTCTCAAAAGAATACAGTTCATGTGGATTAATACATGAATAGCTGAACATAGATGACTAATTATGTATGCTTGATTAAATTATGTAAAGTGTTTGCATACTATTCTGAACAAGCACTTTTTCTTTGCAATATGTGAAAGCAGGTTTCTAAGTCACGTGTGTGCTGGTAATTATGTCTATGAAACTTTGATGCCTTCACATGGTGACCTTCCGCTCTTGAAATATGTTGTAATAATCTGTATTGCCAAAGGATTTGTTCGTTAAATAGACGTTTAGCACTTTTCAAGGTCAGCCCATTGTCTGAAGCACTCTGAAAAAGGACACGGGGCAGTAGTCTCCAGTGTAATAGTCCTGAAGCTGTGATCTCCAATCAAAGCTTTTCAATCAACATTACACCCCGCAGAGACCCCCTGCCATTCTTTTTTTTTTTTAATTGGTGTCAACAGCCAACTTGCCACATCTTCATAAAAATTCATAATTCTTTTTCTCTGAGCAATTGTGAAGTACACAGAGACAGTGGTTTAAAACCAGCTTCATTTTTTTTCTTTGTGAGTCAGATGCAATTATAAATGCTCAAGTTTCACCAGAGCGAAACAGAGAACCCAAGGGTAAAATACAGAGCCATCCCCCACCATCATCACCATGTGAAATGATGCATTTTTATGCCTCATTATTCCTGTTAATTGCATCTGGCTTATTACTTAGATCAGGTGGATTCGATTACACTCACCTGTTAGACAAGTATGTCCACTGCTGTTTTTTCCCACGTTCCCGCACACCTGTGATGGTTTTCAGTTCTCCTGCTCTTTAGGTTTTTGTAATAGTATGTTTTCATCAGGTTCTTCCAACTACTGGACATACGCTTTGGGAGCTCAAGGACATTTCTGCTTTGTATCCTGGCAGAGGTGAAATGGAATAGTTATTTTATATAATAATTATATTAACAGATTATCCATAGAGTGAAATTATATCACTCCCAAAGAGAAGACACCTTTGCAGGTTTCTCTTTGGGAGGCTGATGGGCATGATGTGAGACCCACATGACTCTTGCTTCTTCAAGCTCCATCTGGCTGCCTGTTTTAGATCCAGTAATGAGCTTGTCTCAATGATTTAGAGACGCAAGTGTAAGTGCAGAAATAAATAAATACTTGCAATACTGATTTATGGAGAGGATCGATCCTCACATAAAAATAGTGATACCAAATATTTTAACAAGTAATTTTCTTAAAATGGCAAAATAAAGTTAGAGGGGGAAAATGAACTGATAGGCAGCTCATATTCAAACAGAGAGAGCAGATATCGAAAGAGACAGAAACATCACTGTATTATATACACACAAAACACTATATTAACACTACATTTTTTTATAATGGGTTTATGTGAAGATTGTTTAAAGCTCACTTAGTGAACGACATAAAAATATGTCATTAAACATACAGTGAGGTGCATATCTCATTAAACAAATTTTTTAATATATTGTCTTTGTTGTTTCTACATTAATATGAAGATTCAGTGTAAAAATATGTATTACGATATAAAAATATATTACAAAATTACTGTTAGGTGTGAGTAATCGCTATTAATTACAGAACAAAATTGGATTTTATCATCGATTGACAGCACTTACAGTATGTGTATGCATGTATGCATGGTAATTCATATTAACAAATGTGAAAATAATCTTTTCAGTTCAAAGCTGATCATTTTTGCCATTGGTTTATTTATTCATTTTAATATAAAGTCACAGCTCACCTCTGTGTCTCATGTTCTGCACCTTTATAATGTAATGTTTGTGTCTTGGATATATAAGTAGTACAGTAGTGCCGGACAATTCATTGCAGGTCATTTGAATGGAAAAGAAGCCATTAAAGTGTGTGATCAGAGATTGTAGTACATCTCAAATTTGTCTGCTGTCCGAGCCTCAGCAAACTGGAATTATTGAGATCGCTTTCATGCCCTTGATCAAAGCATTTATGCCCAAATGACACCAGGAGAAGAGTCATGATAATAAGGGTACTGCAAATCATCAGATGAAATTCTCTGCTGCATAACCATTTTTACCATGTCTATTTAATTCAATTGCACATTTATCTGCGCCAATCAGCAGCTTCAAACTGTATGGAGCTACTTATAAAATACTGCAACTCTGGTCTGGAAACATAATCGGACCTCATCAGGGGGTCCTACGAATCATGGCTAGTGCCCACCACACAAGGCCGAGACTGCTATTATTTATTCATTTCCTCATTTATTCAGGGCTGGGGTAGGAAGAGAGCAGGCCAGCAGTGCATTAATGCAGCACGCCAGCTTCTCTATGGTAATGCTGCATATAAATGTTGCTCTTAGCCACCTGCATGTGCACAGGAGGAAAGTTATAGGCCTCTGGACAGTCTACACCCCACCCACGAGGCCCCTCTGGGCTTGCGGTGTGTTGCACAGCGTAATGGTGGTTTCACTGCTGTAGGGTTTCTGCTCAAGTCTGCTTATGCCATCTAGCATGGGTCCAGCAACCCCCTAAAGACTTGTTTATTTTTACACTCATTATTTATTTACTGCAAAGTTTCAAAATTAGGTAATTGGATGCACAGACTGAATGCCAATGTGGTAAGGAGCCTTAACCCTTAAATGCATGAATGTTTTGCCAATCATTATTACATATTTGGGTCTTTAGACGCGATGCAACAAGATTTTCTGCGGCAAACCAGACTCGACCAGAGATCAATCAATCAAAAATCACAGCCAATCAGAAGAGCGTGTGGGTGGGCTCTCTCTACAAGCGCACTGACTGCTTTCACAACGAAATGGATAAGTACAATATCGAATCCCAAATATTACACCATTTTAGCATGATTAAAAATACATACTGAGTGACTGAAACATTTATTTTTTTATCATAGAATACACTTTTTTGTTCACCTTGAGTTGACGGTTCGAACATAGCCTCAAGATCTGAGGTGAATTATCCATTGTTGCTTTCAGTAAGGCTATGCCTATAAAATCACAAAAAATTATATCAAACTCACTTGAAATTCCCTTTACATTCAATTATTTTTACACACAATTATTGCTGTGCAGAAAAAATATACTTACACTGTTACACACCTCGGTCGTTAGCGAACCTATACAATTTTTATAAGGCATTCTTTTTTTCTTGTTATATTGTTTATAATGATTTGATTGAGGAATACTAAGAAGATTGATGTCTAAATTTAAAAAAACGAATGAGAAGGAGGGTAGTGAATGATGTCCCATGTCACTAAAGACCCAAGGTATGCGTTTAAGGGTTAATGTGAGAAACCAACGTAGCTTTATAACGGTCCAGTCCCAGTTTCAGAAATCAAACTTGAGATCGTTTCAGATACTTTTTCACTAAAAACCTTTGCTTAATATTTGAAGAGTCTGTTTGCAGCCTGTAAGGGCCGTGACACACCAAGCCGACGGTTGGCCATTGTTGAGCATCTGTTCCACACATCAGCTCTAGTCGGGCTCGAGAGATTGCTCTGATTGTCTGTTCAGTTTAGCGAACAAGTCAGTGCACGAGAATAAAAGCAAAAGTGATGAAAGTGAGCCAAGTCAAGACGGCACAGACAGAAGCTGTACTAATATTGTCATCTTACCTGAGCATTTCAATACACAAATATTTTCATAACAACATGAGCCATGAAGTGAAGAAAAGTGATTAGTATGATTAATATTCAAAATAAGAAAATGCTGCTTTTTTTTGTTTGTTGAGCATTCTTTGTAGTAAGCGTGGTTTATAGTGTTGTCCTATTATTTATAGTGCTGCCAATATTTTAATTAAATGTATTAGGGTTTCCACAAAAAATATTAAGCAGCACAACATTGATAAAATAAGAAATGTTTTCTGAGCTCCATTAGAATTAAAATATCTCCACAAAGATGGCTATATCCAAAATCCTTATCCTTGAAAACCACTTATAAATCATACTAAGTGATGTTTTTTGAAAGTTTTCTGTGATGGGTAGGTTTATGGTTAAGGGATATCATATACGGTTTGTACAGTATAAAAAATTATGGCTATGGAAAGTTCCCATAAAACATGAAATTGGCATGTAAGACTGTTCAAACAAAAAAAAGTACTGTTCATCTGGAATGTTATATTTTTAAGTATAACTTAGAAAAAAGTGACAATCAGTTTCTCATTTTCTCAAATCAATTAATCTCCGTTGCTGTGCCACGGCTTAGGACATACACCATCATCTTCAGACAGGTTTGCATAATTAATACTCATTAATAACCGAGAGAAGGAATAAAGACAACAAACAAAATTATGATTTAATGATGCATCTTGCCTGGCTATGATGTGCAGTGACTTCAGACCACTGGCTGCTTTGCAAATTAATTGAGATAGATAACCTGTCAGTAATAAAGGAATATAATATCCCCGCCTAATGAAGCAGTTGGTAGAAATTATAAATTAGTGTGCCATAAGCAATGTGACGGCAATTCCATGATATGTGAAAAATATTACATACGTTTCATTATGATGCATTAGACATTTTACATCAGTAGTTTTCCTGTTTGATTGATAAGGCTTATGTTCAGAATAAAATTATGCGACTCATGAATAACTACACCGCAATTGGTTTGCATCAAGACATTTCGTGGCTAAGTGAGCGAAATCACTCATATGATGTTCCATCTTCATTGCAAAAATGTTGTATTAGCAGCTGTTAAAACCTAAATTTGGGGGTCAAGCTGGAGTCTTATCTTTTGGTCACGCACCAACTGTGTCCAAATGAGATTAAATTTGCATGGCCACAGTTTAATATTTTGGCCCAAACTGGGGCCATAGTCTATGAGAGGTTTAATGATTAAGTCATTCAATTTAAAGATGATCAAAATTAGCATTTGATACTCTGAATAGCTTGAGTTTCTCAATTTATCATTCCGAAATGTCCTTTAATATACTGGAAGTGTGTGGTTAAGAACCCTGATATTTTTCGGCATATTGTCCGAGTGCAGTTATAGAAAATGGCTTAATTATAGGATGGAAATACTTACTGTCATTCAGAAAGAAAGAAAAAAATCATGTCATGTCTCCTCAATTCCCAACTCTCTCTGCCCAAAATACCATGAAATGAGCTGAAGTCACAAATTCTCACTTTGCTAGCTTAGTATTTAACCAGAGATGATGCAAACAGGAGAGCTGCAGGTAGGAGAAAAAATAGAAAATAGTAGCGCTGATTCCAACTAGATCGACCAGTAAATTATCATGATGTTCAGTGTTGCTTAGTTACGGAATCATCGGATCGTGGTGATGCTCTCTGTGTCTTTTTTCATGCATTCATGATTGGTTTGCACCTGGAGACTAATGAGGGGCTAATTTAGGATGTCATATGCACAAATTCCCAAAAAGTATCCTGAACCGACTGTATTAGATCAGTTCAAGTCGGGAAGTAGCGTTTGTGGGGTGATGTCATTTTAACAATGCTTGTGAAATCTATAAATATCACTCTGAGCCTCAGCCTCACACTGAAAGCGAATTATAATAAAAGGTCTCTTTGTCTCCAGCTGAAAAGGAAACCTGCTGTTTGTGTCATTATCAGGAAGTAGTTAGCGAGCATGTGAGACTGAATTGTCTTGACTTAACATCACAAAGCTATCATGATTATTGTTTGCCGGGTTTGTTGGTGGGGAGACCGGGGTTAGTTGTCTCATGTTTTACTCCAATGAATATTTAGGTTCTATATAGACTTATACCTTTAAGTCTTGGGTAAAAAAAAAATCACTGTTAATGTCCAGGAAAAACAAGATACAGTGATACAGATCATTTCCCAAACTACATTACCATTCAAAAGTTTAAACTGATTAAAGGTGACAGGAAAAACTATTCATCAAAGAATCCTAGAAAAAAAAAGTGTATCATGGTATTGACAAAAAAAGTAAGCACACTTTTCAAAACTAATAAGAAGAAATGTTTTTGTGCCTATCAGAAGGATCATGTGACACTGAAGACTGGAGCAATGATGCTGAAAATACAGCTTTACAATCACCAAATTAAATTCAATTTTAAATGTATATTAAAACAGAGAACAGTTATTTTAAATTATAATATTACTTTACAATATTAATGTTTTTACTGTTTTTTTAACAAAGGAATGCAGCTTGGTGAGCATAAGAGACTTCTTTCAAAAACATAAAAAATTTGTGCAAAAACGTTTAGTGTACATGGGTAAGTTTTAAACATTTTATATGCTTCAACTAAATGTAAAGAGAAATTATTATGAAGCACAAAACAATTAATGAAAAGATCATGTAAATAGTAACAAAAATATTTGTGCTGTCAATAGATAAAATTTTTTACTGATTAATCACAAATTTTTTCTGTGATTAATAGCGCTTCATCGCAATTAAAAACACTTGAGTTTTATGTGTTTTAATATATTTTATAATGTAATAATTAATGTAATAACTTCACAGTTAATCTCCAAATTAATGTAGAAATTAATTCATCTTTTTATGAATGAAGGCCAGTATAACTGATATTAATAATTCTACTGATGTCTCTATGAAATTGATTTTTACCCAATTTTAAACATTAATTATAGCCATTCAACATTTCAGTGTAATTTAAAGCTATAAAAAAATTTTTTTAATGTTTATTGGGCTTCAAAATATAACAACTTTTCATTTAAGTGAACTTAAAACAATCCTCACATAAACCCATAATATTTACCTGTGCCCTGTGTAATATACAGAAATTGAATAAAGTTATCAAACAGTCTGCACTGCATTAATTATGAATTAAATATAGATTAAACCTTATTAAAGCTACAAATGTTCTTTAGGTCAAGAGCAGTGAGTCATTTTCTCTGTTACCTTTTTTCTTTGATTAACATTAATGACAGACAGCATTAGTGGCTGCTGTGACTTTATTTGTAACTTTATTACAACTTTATTGGTAACGCTTTACAATAAGGTTTAATTGGTTAACATTAGTTAATGTATTAACTAACGTCAATTGTTACTGTATTTGTTCATCTTTGTTAACATTAGTTAATAAAAATACAGCTGGTCATGGTTTGTTCACGTTAGTTCACAGTGCATTAACTAATGTTAACAAGATTTTAATAAAGTATTAGTAAATGTTGAAATTAACATTATCAAAGATTAATAAATGCTTTATAAGTGCAGTTCATTCTTAGATCATGTTAACTAATGTAGTTAACTAATGTTAACTAATGAACCTTATTGTAAAGTGTTACAACTTTATTATCGCTGTGATCTGATGCGCGTCCCATTTTCTTTCACAGCCCTTTAAGTTCATTTAAGACGTTATTTAACTCATTTAAGACTGCTCTTCTGAGGATACTCGACAAAATGGATATTTTGACATAATTCTGTGTATTATTGTTTGTTCAAGCACGAAAGAGAACTCGATACTGGCGCTAGTATTTCTGTGCGTCGTGTGTGTGACAGACAGCACGTTCTCCTTTGTCTTGTCAGGCTTGAATGGTTCAAAAGCATTTGTATGAATAAGAGCGTGATCATATATTGTAACGCTAGCCAAAACATAAAAATAAAAAAAACGGATGTTGCATTAATTGTGTTCAATATTTTAAAGCGTTAAACTGCAAAAAAAATTAATCGCATACGTTAACGTTGACAGGACAAAAAAAAAAATCAAACCAATTGTTTAGCCGAACATAATTCCATTAATAAATTGTATTAAATTGGATATAAAAGACACAAAAATGTGAAAAGATATTTTCACAATTGATATTTAATACCTTAAGAACTCCATCTTTTATTTAAATGTAACCTCACTATATAGTAGCCTACCTATTAGATATTAAATATTGAATTACTGAAATCTAGCCATTTGTCAACTGATCCTAGTCTCCTCTATTTATGCTACCATTAGACATTGACACAGATCAGTTGCTTTTAAAATGAATGTTGTATTTATTTTCCTAAATCTTTCTAAATTCTTATTTATTTTGCATTCAGAATGACAAATTATTTTCATTATAGGGCACCAGAACATCCTGGTTTGTGGACTTCTTAAACATCAGAGGGGAAAAAAGCTAAAATAAATGACTGTAAATGTATCCTGCTCGTTGAAATGAACTCATCTATGACGCACGGTTTTAAAGCATCTCTTCAGTGTTGTTGACACAGAAAAGTTTCAGTAAGTGCTTGCTAACAACACAGAAGTACACCTGACATCTGACATCTTTTGTGATGGCAAATAACAGCTTCACAATTTGAGAAAAAGTTTGTCTCATTCATAGGGTGTAATCAGCTGGGGTTCATCATCTCTTTAGAAAATACAGAATTAAAAAAATATATATGCTAGCAAATGTTCTTTGCTGTAAACAAAGTGCACTGACAAAGTTTGACAACCAAACCGTAAAGTTTGTGGAGCCGTTTTGCGGTTGTGTGCAAACAATATTTTATTCACGTTAATGAGCTCACGGGGTAATTTAGATTACAACTGCTAGCTGTCCGCCTGCCCTAGACCCAGACAAAGGTTAACTATCATAGTTAATGAGACGAGTGGAAACATCTAACACTGTTCTGCTCAATTCTTCACTGTACCATGAGTAAACATTTTTTAATGACCTCTGATCAAGCCATCTATTGTAAAGGTGCCATCTGGTGGACTGGCAGCACAACATGTCTTGTCAAATAATAGATGAGCAGCTAAATGAATTCTGGGGTTTAGCTGGATTTGAGCATTGTAAGTGTTGCTGCTGAGATTAAGCCTTAAGTCTTGTAAGAGCTTTAAAATGTTTCAAGTCATGATTTCCAAGCCAGCCAGTCAGTCATAATCAAAACATGACATGTTTATGGTTTCACAAACTGTCCAGAGTTGTCCAGCTGTGTTCTGTGGTCAGTTGAAGGTCAATTTAGTTTGTAAGAACAAATGGAAAATATCAGGAAAAGCATGTTTTAGCCTGCGTTTTGACTTTCTATCAAACAGAAAACTTTCTTTCTGTCTATGTGAGAAATTTCTCTACTACCTCACCAACTGGGTTGAAAATAAAGGAAGGAATAGGCATTTTTCTATGGCTAAAATGACCTCACACGTCCCTGGATCCTGTCAAAAGGGCATCACTGGATGCTGTTGAAAACCACTCCACAGAAACACATGGCACCATTCACACCTGCAAAACACATTGTTCCCTTCGCTCACTTGACTGCTGGGTCAGCCCTCGGGGTGAGCAAGGAGAAGCAGTGATTTGAGCACCATGGAGAACTTGCTTTGATGGGAAAGTCTTCAGATTTTGCTGCATTTACAGTACAGCAATACCTGCTGACAGACCAGAGCTTTGTGCCACTGCCTGTCTTGTTGGTGACATTATACACCAGACACTAGATAGCCTCCGGTTGTTTTAGCATATTTTTGATGATGGTTGATGATTGATGATCTGTTGAAGATTTCTTTCCTCCTCGTCCCTTGACTGCTAAATAATAATGAAGAGACATGGTAGTTTGCTGGGTCCAAAATAAACTTTTAGCCACATTGTATTTACCAGTCATAAATATTTCTTTATGGTCATATATTCCTTACTGTCTATACTACTATATACACCGATCAGGCATAACATTAGTGAATAGAAGTGAATAACACTAATTGTCTTTTCATCACGGCACCTGTTAGTGGCTGGGTGTATTTTATATATATTTATATATATATATATATATATATATATATATATATATATATATATATATATATATATATATATATATATATATATATATATATATATATATATATATATATATATATATATATATATATATATATATATATATATATATATATATATATATATATATATATATATATTTATATATATATATGCGCAGTGGTCAGTATCTATCAAAAGTGGTCCAAGGAACAAACAGTGGTGAACCGGCGACAGGGTCATGCGAGCGAAGGTACTCGATTTAAAAAAAAAAAATAGAAAAAATGTGAAAAGTTTTGCAAATTGCCCATGTCGCTTCACCTGCAAAATAAAGGAATTGCCGCATTCCAAGGATGAGAATCCATGAACCGCATTATTAGACCATTTTCCAAGGCTGCACAATATATTAAAACTATTTAAAAATCATAATATAGCATAGTGCTATTGTGAAATCACAAGCTGAGTTTCAGGGTGAAGCGTGACGTCTTAATTATTTACATGCGTGCAGATTACGAGTTTCATCCGTATTAGAGCGGGCGACTCCGTTCACAGTAAATGCTGCTCCACACAAACTCTCTGCATGTACTGTTTGTTTGGGTTGGATAAAATCATGGAAAATCATTGGCCACCTTGTAATAAAGTCGGTGGCCAATGAAAGCCAACTTCATATTTATTCTCTCTTCAAAGCCAGATTTGGCGCTTAGTGTTAAGTGTTAATTTTGGACCCTGGTTGTATGTATATCTTAAGCTGTTGTTGGTTTGAATTCTCATAATGTTGATTCTAACACAGGCCACAGTCAGAAGCTTCGATTTACTTTCGTTTTGAGCTAAAAGCCTAGGCATTTGACATTGTGAACAAACTAGAAAAAAACTGCCTCCATACAGGAATATCATAGAGATTGACAGCAAGTAACAGCACCAAGAGTCAATAACAGGCCTGCTTACTGATCTGTCAGTCAAATGTCAGAGCACCAGCACCATGTAATTCAGTACAACTGATTCTAATGCCTTCTGACCGCCAGGATATGACCTGAGATTGGAACATCTGTAAGGTCTGAGCATTTGTTCTACGTGGAAATCCAGAGTTTGTCCCTTTGTGAGTATAACGTTCAGTTCCTGTAAATGCAATGTTGTGTTGATCGGTTCAGGTGTGGAGTTCAGGTGCCATGTTTTTTGTTTTGTTTTTTACGTGAGTTGATATATTGAGTTTTTCTTTATCTGCTGCAGGGACATATCCAGAACACCCCTAAAAACAATCTGTGATTGGTCATGTCCCAAGTCAGAGGTGGGCCTTTAGTAAAACCCGATTTAGCATCCTTGGTTTAAACTGGAGCAGGTATTAGTGTCAAGAAATTAAAGTTAATTAATTGGAGTCTAGGGAAACACTGCATACAGGCCAAGGTTTCAAAATTTAGCTTGGTTGCTGGGCCCCATGAGCCCCTGCTGATCCACAAATGGAAAAAGAGTCTTATCTGCATTTTTTTATTAACATTAGTTTTAATGGTTTGAATTCTCATAATAAAACAAATTAATTTGATACTGAGCATAAATGCAGTAAAATATTGTACATTGTGTTTCCTGGGTTTTACATCAGAACACCTGCTTTGTATTAGCCAGCTCCTGCGTCTGGATCATACACATATACGCGTGGTACTCACGTGAACAACGTCGGCCAATACAGAGCCGGCGTTCTGACGTAGAACCCGGAAGCGCTGCACTACTACTGCGTAAACAGTGTAAGAGACTGACACAGACAAAATAAAGTTTTTGTTTTTTTGTTTGTTTTTTCTCGCACAAACAGTATTCTCGTCACTTCATAAAATTAAGGTTGAACCACTGGAGTCACATGGACTATTTTTTAACGATGTCTTAACTACCTTTCTGGACCTTGAAAATAATAATTAAATTATTTATTCAGAAAGCTCTCAGATTTCATCAAAAATATCTTAATTTGTGTTCCAAAGATGAACAAAAGTCTTAGGGGTTTGGAATGACATGAAGGTGAGTAATTAATGACAGAATTTTCATTTTTGGGTGAACTAACCCTTTAACTTTGTATTGTGTTGCATTTTCTAATAACACAGTTCAAATTGTTAATGAAAGCCTGAAAAAATATTTTAGCATTGTGATTTCCAAGCCTGGAAATTATAATTATTATTATAAATATGTTGTAATTTATCATCATCATGGAATGTGGGTTATGCTTCTTGCCACCCTTCAATGAATCCATGCTGAATATAGGCCATTGTACGCACCACTGTTCTGCTGTGTTTACAAGTGTGGCTCATGCGGTTGATATACTGCAGTTGGGCTGTCTACTCCATTTGCCTGTTAAGAGAGGGAGACCGAAAGTGAGGAAGTCAACTTTAAAGAAAGAGCAAGTGAGTCTCAGTAAATGTCAAATATAAAGCATGTGTGACGAAGACTGGTCTTTGAGCTTGGTCTCAATGGAGACTACGTTTTTTTACTGGCCTGAGAGAGCTTGTGATCATCCAGCCGGCACAGGAGTGGTCTAATATGTGCCCACTCACCACTGTGGCATCAGCACGGCTGCAATTATGAAAGAGGGTCGAATCAAACACTGGTGTGTGTTTTGCTGTACCCCATGCTGAGCGTTTTGGCTTTACTGCCATGACTGCTCATGCTCAGATGCAAACATGAAAATGGAAACACTGAGTCAAGTGAACGCTCATCACAGCTGCAGTTCAAATGTCTTGTTTGATAAGATGGGGATGTAATTGTTGCAGATGCATGAATGCCGCCAGTGATAATGTGGCGCAATAATCCTATCACACTCATACACATTCAGACCACACTGAAAATATGGGATTTAAACTGTAATTTAAAATGACTCCTGACTTTCTTTCTTCTGTGGAATTCAGAAAAAAGTATTTTTGTCCATACGTTAAATGTTAATGATGTCCAATGCTTTTTTTTCCCCCTTTTTTTTTTTTTTTTTTTTTTTTAAGGATCCCATTGACTTGCATTGTACTGACAAAACAAAACAGTAAAAGCATTCAAAATATCTTCTTTTATGTTCCATGGAAGAATGTCATGCAGATGTTTCAAAATTCTGGGTATGATCGTTATGTTCCAGGTCTAATTTGTTTCAATACAATTCAAACAGTAGCCCTTTAACATTAAAGTGGACCTATTATGCAGAATTCACTTGTACATGGTGTTTGAATATAAATGCATTTCCGGAGTGTGTATGTAAACAACCACCCTATAATAGTAAAAATCCACCCTCTCATTTTTTTATTTTTTTTTTATAATCCCCATAAATCAGAAACGTGTATAAAAAAAACAAGCTGTCAGAGTTTTCTGCCTAATGTGACGTCACATTAGGACAAGCCCCACCCACGACTGGTGACATACTCTGCCCTATTAGCACAGATCCTGCCCTGAGTGAGCCGCACAGTTCGCCATGTTTATATCCTCACTAGAGCAGCTAGTGATATAATGTCTCAGCTCCGTAAAACATTATAACTATTCTGTTGTTGGCAGTAATAATGAATGTAAGAGTCTCCATAAACCCCCGGCACCTGAGCCACTGAGGACACAGTGGATTCATTTTATTTATGAAGGCAGTGTGTCAAAGAAAATAGGTAAATTCATATGTTTGTGCAAATCATTTTACACCAGACTGCTTTGCAAACAAGGTTCAGTACCACGCAGGATTAGTACAAAAGTTGATTCTCAAAAATGAATCAATACCAGCTGTTTGTGATCCAACTTCATATCCAGAACACTTAAAGGTGCAGTGTGTAATATTTATGAGGATCCATTGACAAAAATGCTATATAATATACATAACTATGCTTTCAGTGGAGTATAAAGACCTTACATAATGAACCATTATGTTTTTATTACCTTAGAATGAGCCATTTCTATCTACATACACCACGGGTCCCCTTGCAGTGAAGTCGCCATTTTGCGCCGTCATATTTCTACAGTAGCACTAAACGGACAATCTTCTCTACAGAGTACTAGCTACTCTCTGCTGTTTCAAACGGCTACATCTTTAATAATATATAATAATAATAATAATAATAATACGTTTATTTTTTTATAGCACCTTTCAAGAACCCAATGTTGCTTCACAAAGTAGTACAAATGTACAATCAATAGACAAACAAAGCAACAGCTTGCCTGCTTACTATTACAAATGAACAAGCAGATAGAGACAGCAAAAACTATAAAAACTTTATAATATGAGTAATGGGTTGAATAAGTAAAGGCAGAAGGGTTTTTAGAAGGTATGTTGGAATAGGATCAAGAGTGCAGTGATAAATGTTATCAATCATTTGTGCATTTTTTTAAAAATGACTGAAAACTTTCACAGAGATCAACAGAGCCAGTAATATCTACGGACAAGGGTTTAACCAGTTTGTTTATTTCAGAAAAAGAGCTTTATGTTTGTACTTGGCCTTGTTTATGACAATAGAAAGATAGTCAGGACGTACAATGTTAAGTGCTTCTTTATATTCCACTACTGAATCCGAGAAAGCCATGGCATGCACAAGAAGGGAAGTTGTTTTGTAAAGTCTTTCAAGACACCTACATTTTCTTTTCAAAACTCTAAGTTCTGGAGTGAACCAAGGAGAGGAGTGAGTAGATGGGACAGTTCTAGATTTTAATGGAGAAAGATCATCCAAAACATTACAAATAGATTGATACTATCTCATCAAGACTTAGGAGGTTGAGTGAAGAAGGAAGAACAGATACTAGTAGAGAAATTGTCAGTTATAGATCTCAGGTTATGGTAAGATATCGTAGTTTTAGTGTTTGGTTTTACAAGAGGGAGTGAGAAGTCAAAGACAATTAGTTTATGATCAGAGACGCCTAAATCATGACCCTGAGCACGCACATTGTCAATACCAACAGTACAAAGCAAATCGAGAGTGGGAATGAGTGGGAAAATCAATATGCTGAGATACTTCAAAATAATCCAAAACAGACATAAAGTCTTAAAGTCACCTAGCGTCATGATTCTATCATGCTGGGCACAGGCAAGAGTGAGAAGGTGAGTCAATTCAGAGAGAAAGTTTGTATTATATCTAGGGGGTCTATAAATCGACATTATCAGAAGTGGAGTGGGACCAGCAAGTTTAAGTGATAAACATTCAAAACTAGAAACATCAAGAACGTCATTTTTAGTCATTTTATAATTGTTCTTAAAGATCACAGGCAGATCACCACCTCTGCCACTAAGTCTAGGTTTTGTCAGGTAACTATATCCAGGAGGGGTTAAAAGGTTCAGTTCAATGAAATCATCAGGCGTTTGCCAGGTTTCAGTCAAGAATAGTAAATCCAGGTTTCTCTCAGTTGTGATGTCATTCAGCAATGCACCTTTGCAAGTATGGGAACGAGTGTTCAAAAGAGTGCAATTAAGTAGATGTGGAACAAGCGACGAGTAGGTAGCATCTCTGGTTAAGGGTATGAGAGTCCCGACACACTGAAGAGTCACGTTGATATGGTAATGCTTCGATCTCTGCGACCAGATCACAGGTATTGATAAAGAGGACTTGCAACCGTAGAACCATCGACACTTTGCAGACCGATGGATATAACGAGCACAACAAGCAATACAGAGGGTATAATACACCAATCAGATGTAGAGGTTTCCAGTCGAGAGGGATGATTTAAGTTATGCAGCTGCAGTGAGGTATAATCTTTGTCCTGTGACGACCACCATAGCTTCTCTATGTGCTTCGAAAGGGAGGGGTGAGCAGTTGCAATTCGCAACCTCACCACTAGATGTCGCTAAAATGTACACAGTGCACCTTTAAATATATTTTGTGCATTTGTTTGCAAATCGCCTTTCTAAATATCTATTGTACGGCTAATGTGGCTAAATTTATGTATTCACAGAGACTGTCGTTATATTTATTTTTAACCCAAAAATGCTCACCGTCTGTATAATTCATAAGCACAACTTTTTTTATGCTCAATACAGTTTTGTTGTTGCCGCCTGAGTATCCGAAGCACATGCTATAAAGGCACAGCCCTCTTCTGGAAAGGGGCGGGGAGCAGCAGCTTATTTGCATATACATTTTTAAATTACATTTGTGCTTTCTCTTTTTCTTTTTTGTGCTTAAAGGGTTACTTCAGCGATTAGCATTAAGCTTTGTATCAGTAGACACCCGGTAGTATATTCGATTTATTGTACTTTCCCCCCTCATGTCCTCCTGAGACGAGAGAATTATGCATTTTATTTCCTGGAAAAAAATCCTCAGATGATGCCAATATTACCAGAGGCTAGAGACTACAGCCAATAGTAGGAGCTAGTTCCACATGTTGTCAACCCACCTATAGGGGGTGGGATCTCACTCGCATGATTGCGCACGGCCGCTCGGCTCGGTGATGGTATGATCTGAAAACACACTGAACATGCACCGTGAATCACGTGTGTCATAATGGGCAAGTGATAACCAGTCGCATTGGGAGTAGCCTTGTTGGGCAGCGAAGCAAGTGCATTCTGGGAGTTGTCTTTCATCCACATGAGACAAAAATATATTTGTCTTTTCTCAGTCTAGAAGGCACCAATTTCAAAAATAATTTCACATTTCTACTACATAAATGACCCAGTTTAAATACACATTCATCTTCCCAGCGCTGAAGTACCCCTTTAGCTAAAACATTTGTATACCTACTATCACAATCGTAACAGAAATACTGTTCCACAACACCTTATTGTGTCCAAACTTTCCAGGTATGTTTATGACCCTAATTGAGAAAGTCACACAGTTTGAAGAAAAACAATGACCAGTATTTCCGACAACTCAAATTGACCCGGAACATAATAAGAGTAAAGCTTTTATCAGTGAATCCAGCAAGGAGTGTTAAAAAAAATACGAAACGATCTATTGTTCGGATATAGCTTAACTTCTCTGAACCCTTCTTGAACAGAGGATCAACCCATCTGACTTTCCTGTAACTTTTGTTGGGCTGTTCACATTTGGACCACCTCATTTGGCTTCAGTTAACACATTTCAGAGCTGTTACACTCCTGGGGTCTGTATACAGTAAACAGCATCTGTGCTGCTGATAAATGAGCTGTCTGTCACATGTTTGCTTTTATCACCCCTCCTAAACAGCACTGAGTGCTTCAGAGACCACTTGCTTCTTACCTTTGTTTCTTAAAGTGAAAACCCAGAGGAATAATGAAAATCCTTTGGAAAGCAAATATATCTTAAGTGCTTTCAGTGGGAGAGGCACTTACTAATATTTACTTTCTCAACCAGTAAGCCACATATATGTTGGAAATAAAGGTGAGATAAAAAACCTCTGAAGGTGCACATTGGGAAAAAAATAAATAGGATTTACTTTAAATTTTCCTTCAGATATTGCTAGTAAATTTCACAAAGAAACAGCAAGTGACATTCAATAAACATGAAACTTTAAAGTAGAAAGACAAATTTTGGTAGAATGTACTCCAATAATCTTTAAAAAAAACAATTTACAGTGCAGTTGTAACGAGGACTCCAGCAGATTGGGATCCATGTGCAGTTTATTAAAATAACACAAACTCACAGTACAAGCAGGCGTGGGTCGGGGTGAACAGCAATATCAGAGGCAGTGCAGAAATCATGGTCATAACAGGCAATAGGTCAGGGCAGGCAGCAAACAAACGAGAATCAAAGTCCAGGCAAACAAAGGTCAAGGGCAGGCAGAACAGGGTCACAAACAATAGTCCAAGGCAGAGTCAAACACAGGCATGATAATCACAGGGAATACCGCTCAGAAATGTAGCCAGGGCAAACAAGACTTTGCAATGAATGAGTGTGAGAGCAGAGTTTATATATTCATGGTGATGAGGAACAGGTGTGCTCTAATCAGTCCTGGAGTGAGGGTGTATGGGAAATGAAGTCTGAAATGGAGGTTAGTACTCTGGGGAGATCGACCTCTGGTGGCCGACGGTGGAATCTTCACCGGCGTTTGTGACAGCAGTTTATTAACTTCTCCATTAAGATGCTTTGGCTATGAATTGTCAAGTAAATTAAGAGTCATTTTAAGAAAACCTGAATCAAAAAAGCTGTACACTTTGTTTCTAGCAGTGTCTTGGCCATTCACCCTCATGTGGACCTTCAGCCACTGCACGGCAGCTTTGGGTCACTTTGTAGGGTGAACAATTTTTGGGTCACGTTTTAGGGTGAACTTCCTGGCTGAAGGCTGCAGGTTGCTTACTGTATGTTGTATCATCCATCTTCCCCTCTGTCCTGACAAGCGCTTCCTGTCCCTGCTGAAGAAAAAACAAGAAGCTGTTATCGCAGCGCTTCGCTCTAGAAATGGTGTTCTTTAGATTGTACGATATTTTGGGCCTGACTTTTACAAAACACCCCAGTTGCAGAATTTTAATAGTACTTTAGCACAGCATAAATAACACTTTTTTTGTAAGCCACTGTTGCATGCACACAAAAACCTGTGCTTTACTATAAAGGATGCAGCTGCTTCAGAATTGCCATCAGTATGTTTGTAGGTCGCCTGATAACGCTGCACTTTGCTCCACTTGAAGCTATTGAAGTCATTTTATGCTCTCATTTTATTGCAAGTTGTTCCATCTGTCCAGTCATAGAAGACCGTTTACTTTAAAGCCCACTTCCAAGCTGTGGAATCCTCTAGAAACAGCAATTTCTTGCATGTGCCACAAAACTATACACTATCCTTCAAAAGTTTGTAGATTTTTTTAAATGTGTTTGAAAGACATCTCTTATGCTCACAGAGGCCACATTTATTTGATCAAAAATACAGTAAAAAAATAAAAATAAAAATAATATTTGTAACAATTTAAAATAACGGTTTTCTATTTTAAACAGTCAAATCAAAATGTAACTTGTTTACATTTCACTGCCGGTTCTATATTCTGTATATAACTGTGTATGTGACAAATAAAACTCTTGAATCTTGAAATGTATTGAGACACCTTCAACATTTCTCACATTATCAGTTTATTCACTATAGTTTAGAAAATGGTAATACAATATGACAAGAACTGTGTCAGAACAAATTCATCTTGATAATGTCAGATAACTTTGATAGAAAAGTATGTAACGGATTACAATCAACCAATCAGCTGTCAGCTGTTAAATTTAAGTACACAATTAGATAATACCAATTTTGGTCAACCAATTACCAAGAAATGCTTAATTTTGTTAAATTAAGTCTGTGGTGTAAAGGTCGCATTAGCAATTAAAGAAAAAACACTTCAGCTAAACGTGGTCAGGTCAAAGTGTCTGAATAATTTTGACCCCAAAGTTTTATAAATTTTACTGGTAGTCCATTATATGAAGAATTTTTGGGTATAATATGTCACAGTTTACTTTATTTAGCTATCCTCGCTTACATAAATGAACTATAGTGTCCTGCACGCACTAGTAAAAAAAAAATTATATCTGGTGTCAGATGGCTTTAGATGGTTAATTTTGGTTTGTATTTTAAAATATAATTTATTCCTGTGTTGGCAAAGCAAAATATTCAGCATCATTACTTCAGGTCTTCAGTGTCACATGTTCCTTCAGAAATCACTATGTCATGAATTTGTGCTAAAGAAATATCTATAATATTTATTTTGTTGAACACAGTTGTGCCGATTAATAGAAACCATGATTAGGAAAAAAATAAATAAATCAGGACTTTTTTTTTATGTAACCATTTATTTATTTAATGTTTATCATAATCATTATTATTTTTATTATATAGTTATGTTAGATGAATCAATATTAATTTTAATTGAATAAATTGCATGCATCAAATTGATAATTATTTATTATTCAGTTAGTTTGATTTATTTCGGTTTTTACTTTATTATATTGGCTTTTTTTCCCCCTAATTATTTTGTTTATGAATTCACAAATATTTTGTCTAGCTTACTATAAACTGTATGTGTGAGGAGCTGCAACATCTCTGAATTTGGCACTGGACCTGGAATTGCCTCTAGTTTTATATCCACATCTGTTATTTCTTCCCTATTTAAAGGCAAATCTCCTGCTCTAAAGCGATGACTCATGTCGGTTCCTCTAAGGAGCAGTTTTCCTCTGTGCTGTAAAAAAAAAAAAAAAAAAAAACTGCTGTTATGTCCAACTTTACAAGTTTCCCTCTTTGGCGTATGGAATATGCTACTGTTGCTGAAAGAAACATTTGGCAAACAGTAACGCTCAGTCAGCATATTAAAAATCAGCATGCATTTGTCATCTGAGATGTACTTTGCATGTGTACACCATCTCTTGCTGTTGGCTGTTGTTGAAAGAAGTAGATGCAGAATCTAAAGCAGAGTCAGGAGACTAAGCTTTCTTTGAATCCGTTGCTTATTTTTTCGATGTTATGCATCAATGTAAACCAGACCGCTTTTTGAAGTGCTTCACAGCCGAATTCCTCTGCTCTCATTGTCCTTGACTCTGTTAAAGCGAAATGCACAGCGAACACCCAAACACTCATTCGCTTTTGTCACAGTTCAAGAACACTCCAAATCTTATTGAATCGGTTCAAAATAATCACATCTGGACATGACTCAAAACTCTTAAACGAAAAGAAAAAAAAAACTAACCAGAAGTGACACGCGTGAAATTGAGATGCTTTGAAACAATCAGTGTAACATTCCATTTCGAACCCAAGATTGTAATCCTTCACTGAGGAAGGACAGCGATGGCTCATCTACAGGGTGAAACTTTGAATTGTCTCACTGCCTTTTTCCAGGAACCATATTTAATCAGCCACCATCAGCACATGCGCACCGCCTTATTAGCCTGATTTAAAAACATGTCATTCCAAAAATCACCGGCTCCCATTTGAAAATTCTGCAAATCAGCAAATAATTAAACGAGTATGCGCTGGAACATTGGATGTTAATGGATGGAGCTTTAAAGACAAGCTTGAATAAAAGAGCTGTTCCTGTGCTGCTGTGATAAGCCCAGACCTCCCTTATGGAAGCGTGGACGTCTCCGCTTCTCCTCCTACTCCAGTCGCCACAGAAACACAGTGATTTATTCGCAGCAGTAAAGGGTGATGTTTAGGAAGTTTTTGTTTGTATAGAAAGCACGTAAGAGAATTATGGGATATAGGTGGCTGTGGGAAAGAAAAAGGGGTCCTTGACTTCTCTTGCATTCAGTGCTGATGGAGTGAACATTTTTTGCAGGTACACACCAGTACCTCTATATGGCAGCGACGCTGTGCAGCTGCTGAATCTGCAGAAATTCAACTATTTGCAGTCTGAATGTATGTGTGCTATGGACACAAAGACAGTTGATGCAACATCTATTGCATTGTCTTTCTATTGCATGTTCTTACAACATGAACAGTGTAGAACAATACACAAATCGTTATGAGCAAGTTATTTTAATAAATCACTCAGAAATACTGAATGAATTGATCACTAACTCTGTCAGTAGTTCTCAAATTAATATTAAAATGATAGTTCACCAAAAAAAAAAAAAAAAAAAACTTTCATGTTCCACATCAGAAATAGTCCACATCAATCAGGTTTGAAATTCCATGAGGGGGAGTAAATTATGGCAGGATTGTTAAGTCAATTTTTTTAATGGAACAGTTTATTCCACCTTCAGACAAAATCTAGACAAAATTTAAAAACAAATGTTTTGTTGAGTATCATTTTTGATGCATCAGGCTCTTATGGCTCATGCTGTGTGATATAGGGGAATATGAGGAGGGAAAAAAACTATTTTTATTCACTCAACTAAGACTCAAACTAAAAAAATGCAATTTGATGCAAGTTGATGCAATTTGATGCTGACATCTACATGATCAAAACAGATAATATTCTGATAGCTTGCATTGTAAATAAATTAGATTTTTATATCAGAATAGCAGACAGCATACATAAAATACATATAGGCCTACATATCAGTTACTCTATATAGTCCAATAATATGTCTTAGTAAGATTATATTTAAATGCTTAGTTTAATGTTCAAAGCTCCGTAGTTTTAGCCTAATGTATCATATTTAATACTAACATTTTAACATGCTTTAAAAAAAGTGTGTATATATATATATATATATATATATATATATATATATATATATATATATATATATATATATATATATATATATATATATATATATATATATATATATATATATATATATATATATATATATATATATATATATATATACACACACACCTAAAGGATTATTAGGAACACCATACTAATACTGACCCCCTTTCGCCTTCAGAACTGCCTTAATTCTACTATGATTCAACAAGGTGCTGAAAGCATTCTTTAGAAATGTTGGCCCATATTGATAGGATAGCATCTTGCAGTTGATGGAGATTTGTGGGATGCATATCCAGGCCACGAAGCTCCCGTTCCAACCACATCACAAAGATGCCTATTGGGTTGAGATCTGGTGACTGTGGGGGCCATTTTAGTACAGTGAACTCATTGTCATGTTCAAGAAACCAATTTGAAATGATTCGAGCTTTGTGACATGGTGCATTATCCTGCTGGAAGTAGCCATCAGAGAATGGGTACATGGTGGTCATAAAGGGATGGACATGGTCAGAAACTATGCTCAGGTAGGCCATGGCATTTAAACGATGCCCAATTGGCACTAAGGGGCCTAAAGTGTGCCAAGAAAACATCCCCCACACCATTACACCACCACCACCAGCCTGCACAGTGGTAACAAGGCATGATGGATCCATGTTCTCATTCTGTTTACGCCAAATTCTGACTCTACCATCTGAATGTCTCAACAGAAATCGAGACTCATCAGACCAGGCAACATTTTTCCGGTCTTCAACTGTCCAATTTTGGTGAGCTTGTGCAAATTGTAGCCTCTTTTTCCTATTTGTAGTGGAGATGAGTGGTACCCGGTGGGGTCTTCTGCTGTTGTAGCCCATCCACCTCAAGGTTGTGCATGTTGTGGCTTCACAAATGCTTTGCTGCATACCTCGGTTGTAACGAGTGGTTATTTCAGTCAAAGTTGCTCTTCTATCAGCTTGAATCAGTCGGCCCATTCTCCTCTAGCATCAACAAGGCATTTTCACCCACAGGACTACCGCATACTGGATGTTTTTCCTTTTCACACCATTCTTTGTAAACCCTAGAAATGGTTGTGCGTGAAAATCCCAGTAACTGAACAGATTGTGAAATACTCAGACCGGCCCGTCTGGCACCAACAACCATGCCACGCTCAAAATTGCTTAAATCACCTTTCTTTCCCATTCTGACATTCAGTTTGGAGTTCAGGAGATTGTCTTGACCAGGACCACACCCCTAAATGCATTGAAGCAACTGCCATGTGATTGGTTGATTAGATAATTGCATTAATGAGAAATTGAACAGGTGTTCCTAATAATCCTTTAGGTGAGTGTATATGGGCATTTTTAGAATTATACTGAAAGGAGTTTAACTAAAATAGTGTGAACTATCAATCAGACGACAGAAGGCATGTAGAAGATTGATGTAGAAGACCAAAGTTTTTATCATCAATTTAATTTGCGCTTGAAATATGATACTGTCAGCTTTAAGGTCAAAGATACATACAGCATTTATCTGTTGTGTCAGAATGCATGGCTGCTTTTAAATTGTTGTCAATGAAGAAATATGTTTTTTGTATGCAGATATAGTTCCTACTGATGCTTGTGTAATGTAGGCCAGTAACAGCTATGCATATAAACCTCACTCCCCTGGCCTCAAGAGGCGCTAGAGACTGCAGCCTTGTTAGCATGCCTGCCTCCCATGCCGGCGACCCCGGTTCGAATCCCATTTGGAAAGGGTCGAGTAGGAATTGGATGGGTTACACTAACCAGCTAAACCTTGACTAATTGGTTAGAAACATTTATAGGAGGTTTCAGCAGTCTCCCCATCTGAAAAAAAATAACTGATGCTTTGAATAAGAACTTTCTCTTTGTTTCTATCTGTCTTGAGGTGACATCATCCTCAAATATCTCTCCGGTCCGTTGTCGCAGTGTTCCTCTCCATCACATTCTGTTTTTCCCCCTCCTTAGATCTTTAATTCTCTCTCTTCTGCTCTCCTCCTCTCCATACAGTTCTGTTTTGTGCACGACATTAAAGCAGAGGGAGCTAATGTAATTTATCCTTCTGATTTAAAGCACATGAGTCACAGTAAATGTCTAGGGATAAATCTGATCTCAGTCATTATTAATGGGAGTGTGTCTCTGCCTGTCACTCTGTGTTTGTGGTTTAGCATTTAGCCAGTAGCTCAGCAAAAATATTTCAGTCATTAGTCAGTAGTATATGGGAAGAAGGTGTCTGTAAACAGTCCCTGCTGAAAAGACCAGCTCAAGCTCAATTCAGCATGAATTTCCAGGCTAGTTCGGAGCTGGTTTAGCTAGTGAACCAGCATGATCTTTCTGATAAAACTAGTTGAGAAAGGAAGTCTTTCTGGTTATGCTAGGTACCTGCTATTTGTCATGATCTATAAACTACATAGTTGTAGTTTTGTAGTTTTTCACCTTGATTAGCTTCTAGATTGGTTCCCCAGGTGTTTTATGTTCCCCTTGTTACTCTTTTAGCCTCGTGTATTTAGCCTAGTGTTTCTCCTGTTCTTTGTCAGTCATTGTTTTACAACAAAACAACAGCATTTTTTGTAATCGCCTTTTAATAAATGTAATGCAGTCTTGCTGAATAAAAGTATTAGTTTCTTTAAAGGTGGAGTATGTACGTTTTTATTTTATTTTATGTATTTATTTTTTATTATTGTTCATAGGCTTCTATTAGTATGCAATTCATGGGTTTATTACCCTGGGGAAAAAAGACATTGAGCCTCCCTGGCACCATCAAAACATTGAGGGTGGTCTGCTCAGATCTGTCAGTCTCTTTCCAGCTCAACCAATAGCGTGATTTTGGGGCATGGCTACTGTAGCTGGTGGAGCCAGAGGTTGTTTAGGGACAATGACAGATGCATTATATGAAAAGACATCCAGTTTCGATTACAGATCAATAGATGTACTACAGATGTACAAGCCAAAATTTGCTGCATTTAGACCTTCAAAGTTCAGCCTTTTAAGATTGAACATTGGTCTGGGGAGTCTGCTCTGTATTTTCTACTGCACAAGAGGCATGATCGACGAGCATAGTTCAAATGGTTCTGGACGAAATTGGATAGTCCTTCAACCAATCAGACCACAAGAGGCGTGATCAGTGGGCATAATTCAAATAACTCTGTATGCAATTGGATAGTCCTTCAACCAATCAGACCAACGATCCATCACTTCTCTATCGTTATTGTGTTAAACCCGCCAATAGCGTGCCAAGTGGATAAGCCAGTCTGTGATTGGTTCCCGCAAATGTGTAACAGAAGCAGGATAAATTAATGTACAGGTTTCCAGACTGAGCTGCAGGGCAAAATCAAATTGCCGGCAGATCAGGCTGGGTTTACCGTGTCTACCTTCAAAGATTAAATGTTACAATGGACACTTCAATACCATACAGTAACATCATACACCTGTTCAGAAAGACACATGTACCAGCTTAATGTTTACTTGGCCTCAAACAACTGTGTTGCATCATGTCAAAAAATGTGCCTGGTGCAGATCCATTGGACATGTGAAATGGCCATTTGCAAGGGTGTTTAAAAATATGTTGTATCTTTGTAATTACGTTAGGTGCCACTAGTGTTGCAGAAATACTTTAAACAATATCTTACTGACACTAAATGCATTATAAATAGGAATTGAAGTTACATTTTTAATTTATTTAATTTTAGTATAGTTTTTGGAATTGGCTCCAGCGTTTGTGACATCCCATCCCATGTTTCCCCACCAGTGTTTTTGGTTTTTTTTTAAGGTACCATCCACCGGCAGGATTTTTTTATCATTTTCACAAAATTTTCATGGCCCCCAGAATATTTGTTTGTATGCATATCTGAACGTGCAATATATCAAAAGAAAGAACAGACCCTTTGCTTTTAAAACCATTTTATTCTAGCTTAATGCATTCAACACTTAAATGTGGGTATGTTTCATAAAAAGCAAAACTTTGAGCAAAAAGCTGAGAAAATTGTGTTTTTGTCAAAGACTACATCTAGATCAGAACGATGACCAAAACACAGATGGTGTAGATCGAGTCCATCAACACCCCCAAAGCTTGCACGATCCTATAGCTTGTCCTGGGTCGACATTTTCATTAAGTAACATTAAGCAGTTTTGATTTATATGCTGTTTATTTTTGACGATCTTGTTATTTTACATATGCGTATGCTTACTTATGCTATTGCATGTTTCTTCTTCTTAACGTCTTTTCATCAAGAGATTCAGTACTCTTTTAGAAGATGTCATAGTGCCCCCTCCCCATGAAAACACAGAAAGCTGGAAATTTCCATCAGTGACGGGGAAAGAGCTAATAAAATTATTTTATTTATTTTTATTTAAATTATTATTTTTCTTTATAGATGTTCAGATTTTTTTTTGGGCTGGATCGCAGGTGAATGCAGTTTCTTAGAGCATGTTAAGATGCCAGAAAGTAAGAATGTAGTGTAGAAAATGTTATTTTTTAATTGCACGATTGCACTGGCATGTTATCTCCCACACATGCACCCACACACTAATACCAGCCACAGGATGTACAATAACTGTCCACGGCAAAGCTCTGGAGATATTCCAGCTAAACATAAGCTTATACCTCAAACTTGTGTTTGATTTTGAGTGATCTCTCACTTTATCCCTCAGCTCAGCTATCACCTAAAATACCCCCTTACCTGAAAAATGCACTACTCATCATCTTAGAGTGAAATGACACTTTATTTTTTGTCTCTTCCACTCAGATAAGTGGGGATTCGGTGTGCCTCTATTACACAGTGGGTGGGGGTTAAACCACAAGAGCTATCAGATAGGGGAGATGTTGGCAAGCTGGCTTGGCTTTGAAATGACTCTTCAGCATTGTATGCTCTCCATTCCCCTACAGATGTATACAAATGTGGGTACATACACAACCCTGAATGCGGTAATGGCAGGAGATAGCCAAAGCCCTGAACGCTGTACATCCACTCAGATTTTTGACAAGAGTTGACTTGTATGATTGAATTGTTGTTTTCCTGTTGTTTGGTAGTTTCCTTCTAAGTGTTTTTTGATTATACAGGTCACTTCTCAAATGGTTTTTCGAGTACACGAGACCTCTGAAGACTGGCCACTGTGTAGAATACAGAATCACGGAATACAATAAGTCATTTTGTGTCGGCTAAAGCTTTGCTTTTGTGAATTTCATGTGGTTTAATGTGGTTCAGGTTGAGATATTGGATGAAAAGGACCTTGACTGTAAACTTCAGAAGCAGAACTGTTGAAGCTTACATTTGGCCTGTTCTCTGGTCTGTTTTATAGGAAGCTACTGGAACGCGGCGTCCTTCAACACACCATCTTCGTACCTGCATTTCTCCACTTTTCAAGGAGAAACAAGTGCTGACATCTCCTTTTACTTCAAGACCTCTGCTCCCTATGGCGTATTTCTGGAAAACCTTGGAAACACGGATTTCATCCGTCTGGAGTTAAAATGTAAGAGCTTGGCTCATGTTGTCTTTGTTTCTCCCTCTCTTTTTTATCCCTTTCTCTGTGTCTGTCTGTCCTGCTGCTAGTCCAAATCCCATGGTTATACACTTACATCTGTGCTGTGTAAAGTTTGAAAAGAGGAAGTGCTGAGCAAGCACTTCCTGTACCACCAGGATCAGCGCATGAAGCTCGTCCTTTCTTTGCCTGCTGATGGTGTCTACTTCAGTGCCTGGCTATTGTGTTTAAGTCTATTTGCAGCACTGATTACAATGTACAATGCATTCACCTCAAATGTTCTGCTGATTGTTCGCTGTTAAGTATAAATGGAGGCTTAAGAAGAAAAAAACACAGCTGAAATAAAACAGACTCTGTAATTGCTTATAAATGTCTATTTACGGACATTTTACAGCCTTTTTTCTTAAAAATGGCTGGATTATGCAAGAAGGATTTGAATTGTTCACTGGGTAAAAAAGGCAGTAAAGAGGCGAATCTCTTTCATGCAGATTGAGTTTTCAACCCATGAGTCGAGCTGGCTGCTTCTTTACACTGTTTACCGCACAATAGGCAATCCAGAACAAAAACATACACCATTGCGGATAAATCTTATGTTGCATGCAGTGTTTCATGTTTCCTGAAGTGGTTCATTGTTGTCGAACGATTTTTCACTCTGTAATGTATTACCCAAATGTCGGTGTAAATCTTTAAATGCTGTTATTTGCTTTGTCTCTTGTTTCTGCACCAGTCAATTGTTCCAGTCTTACCTAGACTGAAGGTCAAAATCAGATTTAGTGCTTACATAGTCACTAGCTGATGAAGATTTTATCCATTCACAAACATATAATACATTTCAAATTTAACTAATTTAAAAAATAATATTAATTTATTGTACACAGATGAATCCTATGCTAATATATATTCTTTCAAAGGTGTTCATCACATGATGAAATAATCACAGTGACAATTGTCTTATTGTTACTCTGATTGGCCTATTGCCCTGTCAGCATCATAATCCGTGCCTATTATGTTCATAGCCTGTCTGCAGAATGACCTGAATGAATGAAAATGGATGAACTGATTTGGTCTCACTTGAAATCAAAATGAAACTCTTTGAATGTGAGCACATTTTAGTAACCAATCAGTGACTATTAATCATATTAGCCAATGCAACAGTTAGTATTAATAAATAAGAGCTACACAAAGTATTCTTTGTTTTTGTTTTGTTTTTTATTGTAGTTTTTATTTTTGAGAAATATAAATATATATATATATTTTTTTAAATAGTAATAATCTCTCTTATGTTATTGTTTTTTTTTTTACTGCATTTGTTTGTTCTATTATTCTGTTTTGTTGCGTCTTGTTATATATTACATTATATTATATTAATTGTACAATATTATTAGAAACTTGACTAGAGACTTTGAAATATCCTGGTAGTAATCAATTAATTAAATTATATCACATATTATATTAGTAAAATATTATATGATATAACTTTTTATTGTATTTATTTTACTTAATTTGTTATTCTATTTTTTTCTTGACTTAAGACTAATATCCTAGTAATAAATATTAAAAAAATATATAAACATACAAAAATATTATAGCATTGATAATAGTGTAATGCCTAAATATGTTTGCATGCCACTGTTAAAGTTTAAGTTAAAATGGTCCTTATGTGATGAGTTCCATTGTAAATATTGTGCTCTGAGTAACAGGAAATCATTCCCTCAGTTCTTACACCCTCACATACACACAATCTTGAGCCAGGAGTGTGTTCTCCAGCTGTCTCCCCAGGCAGTGGTGTATCTCTCAAGGGCTCTGGAGACGCACATGGAGGGAAGGAAAGCTGCTTAGTGGCTCCATTTGTCAAATTCGCACCTCCTGCAGTCTCCCTGTCCTCATCTCTGGGGCACAAGGGAACGCAGGGTTACAATGAGGCAGAGGACATCACATTCCCTGCTCGCTCATTTACACACATTCCTGAATCCATACATAACCCATTATTTTTACACCCTACTGCTTTACCCTTCCTTTGGATTGTGAGGAGAAGCAAATCTTGTTCTCTTCCCTCCATTTTTAAATAAAAATAGGAAAAAAAAACTTCAGGTGAGACCGAGCAGAGAGAACAGCGACTCGCTTAGTGCTTTCTCAGAGGCTGGTGACAGCAAAACATCAATCACTTGATGAAGGAGTGCAGGGAAAGATGGCCAACTGGGCATTATGCATACACCACATGTAAAAGTATGCAAGCTTGTCCGTGGAGAAGACAGCACTTCCTTTTCCTGAGTGTTTGTGCTGCTAGCAGGGCACGGATGCATACAAAGTGGTCCTGAATGAGCCTGGCATGATCGGAATATGGAGGAAACAAGAAGGCATTAGTGCTTATTGCTGCTCGTTTTGCCACAGCAGTAACACAGCCCTCCAGAGAGCAGAAGGTTATTGGCACCAGAGATCACTGAGGGTCTCGACATGACAGATGGGCTGTCTTTCCATATGCAGCTCTCAATCAGGAGCTTTACTCTGCTAGAGGGTCTGCGTATTAGCGAAAGAAAATTAGGAAAGAAAAATTGAAAATAAGCTCACATTAATATTTAAGTATTTTTCCTAGAAAGCAATAATATTAAATTGAGACTTTTGCTCAAGTCACCTATTTCTCACAACCTGTCAGAAATCAGAATATAAGTTCTTTAATGAGATTTAAATGTGAACATTTCTCATTAAATTCATCTGAGACCAAATTAAATGTGCAATGCTACCAACATTAATTCCATATATTGATAATACTGTATGTTAAAAAAAAGTCGTAATTGTGTATTTTATTTCTTCAAAGGAAATTACATCATATGTGTGTGTGTGTGTGTGTGTGTGTGTGTGTGTGTGTGTGTGTGTGTGTGTGTGTGTGTGTGTGTGTGTGTGTGTGTGTGTGTGTGTTTGAAATAAGTATTTCATGCTCACCAAGGCTGCATTTATTTGATAAAAAAATACAGTAAAAACAGTAATATTGTTAAATATTTAAAATAACATTTATAAGTGTAATTTATTCCTGTGATGGCAAGGCTGAATTTTCAACAGCCATTATTCCATTCTTCAGTCACAAAAAGTTGTGCCTCTTCATGTTTTTATGGACCTGTGTTTTAAAGAATCTCTGATGAATGGACAGTTCAAAAGAACCACTTTTATTTTAAACAATTACATTATAAATATATTTATTGTCACTTTTGATACATATAATGTGTCCTTGCTGAATAATTTTGTTTCATTAATATTAATTTCTTTAAAATAATATATCAAACAAGTAGTCCCGCCCTAGAGTCACACCATTGGTCAATATCGATATTTAAAAATGAGACTGCAATACCATTTTCACAGAAATTACATGCTTTACCATTTTTCAGATTTTTAATTTTATTTCTTTTTTCTTAAAGATGACATCAGATGCACATTTTTAATAAGATGTTTTATATTTCTTTAGGGTATTACTGAAATGTCTGTAACATACTTTGGTTAAAATTCCTCAGCGGTTGTGTAAAACAACCAGCTCTGTTCACAGCGACCCATTTTGATGCATGTCTCTTTAAATGGTAATGAGCTACTGAGACATGTGAAGTGCTGTTGATAAAGGCAAAGTCATCTTTCAGACCAAAGCGATCAAATGAATGTCGTTAGCCAACAATATTGCGGACTCATATTCATATAACTAGCTAGTTACTTCAAAACTGGCACCAAATTGAAACAGGTCACTGGATGACACATTTTCAAACTCAGACAGTTTATAACTTTTATAACAGTTTATTTTCTTTTCAGCTTTTCTGAGCTGGCAGACATAGCAGAAACCTAACTAAATGCAAAAAAAAAAAAAAGGTGAAAATTTCATCCAATGTCACCTTTAATGTGAGAGTAAGAACGAGAGCTGAGAGATCTGAAAAGTTGAGGAAGACGCATTAAAAACCTCATCCTCCTGGCTCATGAATATTGATTAGGTGATGTAACATTCACCCAGTAGTTATAAATAAATGAAGCCAAGTGGGTTCTAGCTATATTAGGGCATGAGTTCTTGCATTAAAGTCTAAACTAAGCATGATGGTCAAAGACGTCAATCTAGCATGTTTACTTTGAAAAACACTTAGGATTACCACTTTCCTTTTGCCTGTTCATTGAGTCAACTGCCACTCAGTCGTAATGCCATTGTTTTACATATGGCAGCTGCAGTTTTCCTTCTTTGCATCGTGGCCAAGCAAAACAAAGCTGTTATAATACAATGATTACCTTCCAAAAAGTTGAGAGCAGTCGAACTTCGAAAGTTAAAATGAATTGTACGCCCCTGAGAACGTACAGTGAGGTAAAGAGAGCAAAACAAAGTTCAAGAGTGCATGTGTGCTGTTGTGTGTATCAGTGTCTGATGCTAAGCCTCTGTGTCTAAGCTTGTCGACCGCACTGGTAGGTCATCTACAGCGGCACCCAGCGTAAACACTCCGGAGCTTTTCTCTAAAGCTGGATATTCACCTTCTGCATGAATCCTTTCTGAAAAGAAGAGTAATCAGGCCTGGCTGCAGGCCTGTGTGTGAGATTAAGAGTGTATTCCGGCCAGTTGTGTGTGCGTGTGTGTAGGCAGAGGAGCAGATTGTGAAATTGAAGCTCTCCGCCTTTTTTCTAGCCTTCCATTATGTCTCATCGATTTATGCCCTGACTCCTAATCCTACTTCCTTATTTTGGCCTGCCTGGTTTTCTTCAGTTACGGCTCAAGACTGAGGCCCAGTGAAATCCACTTGGAGCATGAAATGAGTGGAGGGCAGCGTGTTGGGTTAGTCGAGTGGGAGTTTGATTTCAGTCATACATCTAGATCGGCTGCCCTCTGCATTCTCACTTGAAGCAGCATGATTAAGTAAAAGTCTTTTTTAAAGAACTGAATATTTTATGTATTATTTAGAGCTTTAAATTTAATATTTGTATCATCTTATCTCAAATATTGTAGTGACTAATCTCAAATTATGTTTTATCATGATGAATTATTTAATGAAACGTTTTCATGCAGTGTGAATGTGTTAAACACATGTGCTGGTGCTCTTGAAATGGCTCCGATGGTCATGAACAGAAAGAATGACAGTTTTAATGTCATTAAGTACAGTAATGTGATAACGGTGTTAAATTAAAAGCCATTAAACTAATTTTATTTGATCTAAGTAGTTTAATTTGTTATTTTAATTATGGTAAAAGTAAAAGTTCTTCTGTAAATATATACACTCCCATTGAAAAGTTTTGGGGTCTGTAATATTTAAGCATGTGCGATCACGAATCGAAAGCCAAAGCAAACCCGAGCTCCCTGATTCATGCAAATGCTCAATCAGCTCAATCAGAGTTTCATCTGTGGAAAGACGTCAATAAAACAACTTGTAAGCAATGTCACTTAGCATTGTATTTACCTCAGGAAAGTTATCCAATGTTCACAGTTTGTTAGTTAGCCATAAATAAAACACTAGATAAGTATACATTTACTTATAATAAAACATTTTTATGGAGGTTGTTTTTATAAAAACTACCTAATGTGCAAGTTATACAGACATTTCAGTTTTTACAATAGCCTGTTTCCCAATCCCATTATCAAAGCTATCTTAGGGCGTTTTCACACCTACCTTGTTTGGTCCAGATTTTCTGGACCAAAATTACAGGTGTGAAACCTCCCTCGGACCACAGTCCGGACCAAACAGACGAAATTTGGTCAGACGAAAAGAGGTAGTCCCGGATCAAACTTAACAAAGTTTCGGTTCGTTGCTAGTGTGAAAACATTGTCTGTATGGTTTGGACTTTCAGACCATTTACAGGAAATTCCGGTGGTTCCCGCGTACCCCAAACAACTGTCACAGAAGATAGCAGGAAAAATGAGCCGTGGTAGCACATGGGGAGAGGAGGATACAAGGTTTTTAATTAAAACATGGTCTGAGTCTTCTCCTCCTTTCCTGTCGGCGCAGATAAAATGTTCGCACAACAAGGAAGTTCATTTGGCGAATTTGAACTAGCCTCGAATATAGTTGGTGCTGCAGATAGTAATGCCATCCGCGTCCGCTAACAAACCAATCAATGTTAAGATGCAGCCCACATAACTGATGACGACTGGATGCAAGTACGTCATGTAAAGTTATTTAGTGCACTCGCATAATTGCAGTGTGAAACCAAACCAAAACGAACCCAATGTATCAAAACATGAACTTTGGTTCGGACCTTGGTGCGGACTTTCAGGTGTGAAAACGCCCTTAGGCTGGGCTGTGTAGTTGTAACTTCCTCTTAGCTCTGGTCTCTGTTTTGGTCTTTGTTTGCACTTTGAATATTGAGAGAGTACTTTGATTATAATTGCTAAGAAAGACTAAGAAAAAAAGTTATGTATTTTAGTTATTTATACTGTTCTTATTTTTATGTTCAATTTAGTTTAAGGAGTTCAATTAGGAGGGCACACACAGCCTCAATCAGAAGTTCTGGAAGCTCATAATTCATGTACAGTGAGATCTGAAGAGACTCATGGGAAATCATACAGGAGCGAATCCAGTCAGTTGCGTTTGTGGCAAAACCTTTACCAGTGCTTGTATATTGTTGTCTTTCAGGTGTCTTTCAATGCATATGATAATTAACACTCAGAAAGTAGAACTGAAATGACATTCATTAAGATGATGAGTTAAAACATTTCAAAATGCACCCATTCATGACGATTTTTCCAGTCATGAATTTTGTCATTGAGGATTTCTTAAAAATACTTTGAAAAAATATTGTCTTGTCTCATCTCGTGAGCTAACTGTTTCGTCACACCCCTAATGCATATGCATAGGTCGACAGGCAGGTAGGCAGGTCGGACTAAATGCAATGATTGGACGAACTTTTTTGGTCCTGAGACATTCACAGAAGATATATGTTAAAAAAAAAAAAAATATATATATATATATATATATATATATATATATATATATATATATATATATATATATATATATATATATATATATATATATATATATATATATATATATATATATATATATATATACACACTATACACACTGACCTAAAGGATTATTAGGAACACCTGTTCAATTTCTCATTAATGCAATTATCTAATCAACCAATCACATGGCAGTTGCTTCAATGCATTTAGGGGTGTGGTCCTGGTCAAGACAATCTCCTGAACTCCAAACTGAATGTCAGAATGGGAAAGAAACGTGATTTAAGCAATTTTGAGCGTGGCATGGTTGTTGGTGCTAGACGGGCTGGTCTGAGTATTTCACAATCTGCTCAGTTACTGGGATTTTCACGCACAACCATTTCTAGGGTTTACAAAGAATGGTGTGAAAAGGGAAAAACATCCAGTATGCGGTAGTCCTGTGGGTGAAAATGCCTTGTTGATGCTAGAGGAGAATGGGCCGACTGATTCAAGCTGATAGAAGAGCAACTTTGACTGAAATAACCACTCGTTACAACCGAGGTATGCAGCAAAGCATTTGTGAAGCCACAACATGCACAACCTTGAGGTGGATGGGCTACAACAGCAGAAGACCCCACCGGGTACCACTCATCTCCACTACAAATAGGAAAAAGAGGCTACAATTTGCACGAGCTCACCAAAATTGGACAGTTGAAGACCGGAAAAATGTTGCCTGGTCTGATGAGTCTCGATTTCTGTTGAGACATTCAGATGGTAGAGTCAGAATTTGGAGAATGAGAACATGGATCCATCATGCCTTGTTACCACTGTGCAGGCTGGTGGTGGTGGTGTAATGGTGTGGGGGATGTTTTCTTGGCACACTTTAGGCCCCTTAGTGCCAATTGGGCATCGTTTAAATGCCACGGCCTACCTGAGCATTGTTTCTGACCATGTCCATCCCTTTATGACCACCATGTACCCATTCTTTGATGGCTACTTCCAGCAGGATAATGCACCATGTCACAAAGCTCGAATCATTTCAAATTGGTTTCTTGAACATGACAATGAGTTCACTGTACTAAAATGGCCCCCACAGTCACCAGATCTCAACCCAATAGAGCATCTTTGGGATGTGGTGGAACGGGAGCTTTGTGCCATGGATGTGCATCCCACAAATCTCCATCAACTGCAAGATGCTATCCTATCAATATGGGCCAACATTTCTAAAGAATGCTTTCAGCACCTTGTTGAATCAATGCCATGTAGAATTAAGGCAGTTCTGAAGGCGAAAGGGGGTCAAACAAGATTCAAGATTCAAGAGTTTAATTGTCACATACACAGTTATATACAGAATATACAACCGGCAGTGAAATGTAAACAGGTCCGCTCCATGGACAGTGCAAATTCACAGTTAAAAACACAAGGAAGAAATTATAATAGAAATAGGATATAAAAATGTACTATCTATATATATATATATATATATATATATATATATATATGTGTCTATATCTGTAGAATTATAAATAATCAAGTCAAGAGAAAAAAAAGGTAACAAATAAGGATAAAGTGGAATAAAATAATTGAAGTAGACTTTGCAGTGAGTAAACTGTAGACTTATAAATATGTGGTTAACAAATGTATAAAGAGTATAATGTGCAAACAGGTTTATGACAGGTTGTTACACAGTAACAACGAGAACAGAAAGTGCAGTGCAATGTCAGTGTATCGATGTTTATCCTGACGTGAAGTCACGTGATGTTAAGTGACTGAGTTCAGGAGTCTGATGGCCTGGGGAAGAAGCTCCTCCTGAGTCTCTCAGTTTTGGCCATCAGGCTTTTCGGAAGCGCTTACCAGATGGTAGCAGCGTGAAATGAGGGTTTGCAGGGTGATTAGAGTCCTTGATGATCTTGGTAGCTCTACCTTTGCAGCGTTTGGTGTAGGCGTCCTGCAGAGACGGGAGAGCTGACCCTGAGATACGCCGGATAAGCGCACTACTCTTTGCAGGGCTTTGCGGTCATGACTGGTGCTGTTCCCATACCACGCTGTGATGCACTGAGTTAAAACACTTTCTATCGCCCCTAAATAGAAAGTTTTCAGGATAGCTGGTGAAACCCTGAATTTCCTCAGCTGGCGCAGGTGGTACAGTCTTTGCCTGGCTTTTTCACCTGTGTCTGAATGTGAGCAGTCCAGGTCAGGTCCTCGGAGATGTTTACTCCCAGGTACTTGAAGCTGCTCACTCTCTCTACTGGTGACCCGCTGATCATGAGGGGGAGTATGTCCGTTGCTGTCTCTTCCTGAAGTCCACAATCATTTCTTTGGTCTTGCCAACATTCAGAGAGAGACAGTTGTCCTGGCACCATGATGTTAGATGCTCCACCTCGTCCAAGTATGCCGTCTCATTGTTGTTGGAAATGAGGCCCAGGACAACAGTATCATCAGCAAATTTGATGATAGAGGTGGAGCTGTGTGTGGACAAACAGTCATGCGTGTAGAGAGAGTAGAGCAGGGGGCTCAGGACACAGCCCTGTGGAGCTCCCACACTCAGGGTGATGGAGGTGGAGGTGGACTGGCCTATTCTCACCACCTGAGGCCTGCCAGTGAGGAAGTCCTCAATCCAGTGGCAGAGAGAAGGATTCAGGCCGAGATCCAGGAGTTTGGAGGTTAGCTTGGTGGGAACTATGGTGTTAAAGGCTGAGCTATAGTCAATAAATAGCAGTCTTACGTAGTTCCCACTTTTGCTGTCGATGTGAGTGAGGGAGGAGTGGAGGACATGAGAGATGGCATCTTCAGTCGATCTATTGGGACGATAGGCAAACTGAAGAGGGTCCAAAGTGCCAGGAATGAAGGCGCAAATGGTGTTTTTAATGAGTCTCTCAAAGACCTTCATGACTATAGACGTGAGAGCCACTGGACGATAGTCATTTAGGCAAGAGGGTTTACTGTTCTTAGGGACAGGGATGATGGTGGATTTTTTTGAAGGAGGTGGGGACCACAGATGTAGCGAGGGACTCATTAAAGATAGATGTAAACAACCCGGTGAGCTGATCAGCACAGGACCGCAGAACACGACCTGAAATACCATCCGGCCCAGCAGCTTTCCTGACGTCCACACGCTTGAGTGCTCTCCGAACTTCATCCTCTGAGACAGAGATCACGTGATTGTTGCTGCTCTGAGTAATTCCCTCTGACGCGCCACTTGGCGGAGTCGCGTTGCCGCGGTTACAGTCAAAGCGAGCATAGAAAGAGTTTAACTCGTTCACGAGCAACGGATCAGCGCTTGCCTCTGCAGAGGATTTAGATCCAAAGGAGCAGATGGACCTCAGACCTTGCCACATGCGCCGCGAGTCGTTGAGTTGGAAATGAGACTCCACTCGGTCTTTATAACGGAGTTTTGCGGCTTTAACTGCTCGTCTGAGAGCATAGCAGGACGATCTGTATTCATTCATATTCTCTGAATGGAGACTGGCGTTGTAAGCAGCAGTGCGTGCGTTCACTGCCGCGCGGATTGAATTGTCCACCCACGGTTTCTGATTTGAGAAACACAGTATTAGTATGGTGTTCCTCATAATCCTTTAGGTGAGTGTGTGTATATGTATGTGTATATATATATATATATATATATATATATATATATATATATATATATATATATATATATATATATATATATATATATATATATATATATATATATATATATATATATATACACACACTCACCTAAAGGATTATGAGGAACACCATATATATATATATAATATTTAGACCACTTCTATTATTGATTGTTATTAGGAAGAAGAGAGTTTCAACCAGTATAACAAAAAGTGTTTATGAAAAACATTGCCTTCCATGCCTTTAATGCCTACTTGGTGAATTGGTCATTTCTTTCTAGTAGAAATGCTATATATTCTCACTCAAAAGAGTAAAAGTACATTTTAAATATTATAAAGCCTTTTTTTATCTTTTTTTTTTTTTTTTTTTTTTTTTTGCATGGTACAACCCTTAAAAATCAAAATGTAATCTATGTAGTGCTGACTGCCAATGAGCTCTGAGCCAAAATCCTTAGATTAACGATTGGTCTAATCTCTAATATCTCTCTCTTTCGGTCTTTCTGCTGCTGCCCTCTGTTGGCATTATCTAGCACAATCTCCCTACTGTAACTCTAGCTCTAGCCCAGGGGAAAGAGAGCCCCTCGATGGATGATTGAATGATGGGTGGACGACCATATCTGCTGCTTCAGCTCTGTTTCATCTCAAACGCTCTCTGCCACTCCCTCTCATCTCTGCTGAGGAAATCTTGACATCAACCGCCATTGAATATTCATGCCTGATTTCAAGGCATAACTGAGCTTATATCTATCTCTTTCTCTTTTTTCACTAAAATGATTTATTAAGCTTCACCAATTCATGTTTTATGCTTTCAAGCTTTTCAGATGGATTCACTCATGCAGTATGTATGCAGTCTAACTGGTTCAGCTTTGTTTTTAAAGTGTTTCCAAAGAAAACTGGTGTGTAATTATAGTAGTTTCCTATATTTTTATGTTTAAATTCAAATTCATTGTGCTGTTTCTTTCTTTAAAGGGCATATATTTTGGGGTTAGCACACTGGAACAGTAAAATCTGTCGAGCCAACCCAAATAGTTTTTGGTTTTTTTGGCTGCGTCGCATAAAAACTGCACAGCAAGTTGAAGCCTTTTCTGAGACTGCCTATTTTCCTTCAGTGTTTATTATAAGTCATGGCAGCCTCCACTGCATTTCTACACACACTTTTTGGACATGGAAATAGCTGTTAGGCTTGTCAGATCTTCCCAAAAGTATCGTTATTATTTTTTAGTCCAGAGCAAAGCTCTCTGTCGTGGTTGTTGGCTGAATGTGGATATGGCTTGGATCCTCTGTGGGCTCAGATGCTGGGCGAAGATCCTTAGTCTCTCTTTGATGCATCTTTAATGAAGTGGAGGCTCTCTGGGGCCCGAGGGAAAAATGGCAATGTGACTCTGCAGAACACCTGACCGCTTGTGTGAGAGTCAAGAGCTCCCGCAAAATGTGTTGACAAATGCATGAGAAAAGCATCAGCCTTTGATGGGGTCCGAACCCCTGAAATATCTTTTTCCATTACATTGGAAAACAAGCAATAGATAGAACAGTAAAATACATATGACTGCCTTGGATGAAAGGCATAGTTCACCCAAAAATTAAATTTACTCTCCCTCATGTGTTTCCAATACTGTATAGTATAGTGCTTTTTGTCCTGACAATGAAAGTCAGTGGGTTTAAATGTGTTTCCTTTGGTCCACACTGACTTTCATTGTACACTGAAAAGCATTTAATGTTGAAACAATTTTCATTCAGAATAATAAAGATTTGAAAAGCGTTGAATTAATAATAAACTGAAATAATATTTTCTTGTAAAACACAGGCTGCTTCAATAGTCTTAGTTTGGTCACACAGGTTGTTTTTTTTATTATTATTATTGTTAGGGACAATGTACTTATTGTGTTCATGTTAGTGCAGAACACTTTTGTTGCTATTAAAGTGGGTTACTGGTAAGTTTCTGGACAGTTTGGTAATATTGAGTAGGTGTGTGGGTGGATTAAGGGGTTAGGGAAGGTTCAACAGTGTAATTATTACAGAAATTAATTACAGCTGTAACTACATGCAGGTATATTTTAAATATAAGTTGCAAAAAATTGTAACACAATAAGTGCATTGTATCTGCAATTTAAATGTTACTATATAGTAGTTAAAGACACTTAATATCAAGTGTTTTATTTACAACTTTCTTTTTTACAAATCTTTTTTGTTTGCAGTGTATGTACAAAAACATTTGAAACATTTATTTTGGGATAATTATTTGTTTAAATGTTCTTTGGCTGTATAGCTTGGTTTCAACGGGTCCTATAATGACCCTTTTTACAAGATGTAAAATAAGTCTCTGATGTCCCCAGAGTGTTTATGTGAAGTTTTAGCTCAAAATACCCCACAGATCATTTTTATAACACTTGAGGGTGAGCAAAATCGCGCCGTTATTGTGTTTGTCCCTTTAAATGCAAATGAGCTGCTGTTCCCGACCCCCTTTCAGGAAGAGGGCAGAGCTTCAAGAGGTCGCGTTAGCAGCTCTGATTACCTCATGTAGACATACACTGAAAATGTCAGAAACTGTTCTGCCTTTTATGTTCAACCTAGAGTCAGACAATGATGGAGAGACTCAAGAAGAAGTGACAACATGTAGAATGCAACAGGACGTTTCTGAATGGTTAGTTGATGAATTTATGTAGTTGATGTGGAGTTAAATATCATTGATTAGGATATTCTGTCATGATAATCTATAAGTCGCTTGTTTGGGAACTGTTGTAAGATGCACAGAGCCAGAGAATAAATGCTGCATGAAGATAGAACAGGTATAGTTTAGTATATTTACAGTCATCTTGCTTTTATGACATGCTATTGCATTTGTGTTACGTACTGTATTGCAATAAATGTGAAAAGACAGATGCGACAGCTTGAGCAAACTCCTAAATGCGCTCTACTACAACAACTCTTCTCAACATGGCCTCACCCCCATTGTTGTGCATTCCTGGGGGCGGGTTTATGTCAGTTTTAGGGTTAGTGATGTCACTAACCCGTGAATAAGCTTGTTGTAGTCTCTACCAGCCGTTTGTTGTAGTCCTTAAAAATAAATGTCTTTAAAAGAAAATATCTCCCTTTGCTTTGAACTTTGAGCGTCATAACTTTGCAAATGTTGTTTATGCTCAAACAGCAACATTACACACTAACTAAAGTTAAAAAAGTGAAATCATAATCAACCACCCCTTTAAAGAAAATTCTGGTTTAGTGCATTATAATTTCCTTTTGACATGCAGATACTAGGGGTGTAAGAGATCTCGCGAGACTAAACTGTGACGAGATTTCTCGTTGGAAGTGAAAAGCTGTCGCGTCATATTGTCATGACCTGGTCATGACGGAGTGTGAGGGTGAAGTTAGGATAGAATATGCAAACGCTACGTTTATATTACACCTCCACTCCAGTTTTGCTTTTTATAGAAATAAAAAGTTTAATTCAGGTGTATAATGGTCACTTCAATTCCATCAGCTCATCCAGAATGAGCTGTTCGAGTCGACCATATTGCGCAGCGCTGATCACCTGACGAGAAGACATTGAGCGTGTTACGAGTGTGTGTTCTATATTAATGGACTGGACCATGGCAGAGGATTCGTTCCGCAACAGAAGCGTCAGATAAATGTCTTATATTTTAAAATGCGCGTTCAGCACCACCGCTATTCACAGACAGAGCACGCACGGTCACGAAAGTGAATGTAAACGGCGCGCATTCAAACGCGATTTCAATACGTTATTGAAAGCGACTCCCTGAGGCATGCAAATTTCTCCCAATATGAAAGCTATCTAGTTGTAACCTTTGAATGGAGTACTTTGATTATGGTTATTGTTTGCACTTAATATCTATGATCAGTTTGTGAGAAGGAGTTCAGTTGAAAAGAGCTCATGTGCAGTTCTAAGGTCTGAAGAGACAATCATACTGGAAAGAAGCCAGTCAGTTCGTTTTTGGCAAACCCAGTGCTTGTTGTCTTTTACTGCATATGATAATTCATACTCAGAAAGTAGAACTGAAATGACATTCACTACAAGATGATGAGTTAAAACATTTCAAATGCACCTGCACAAATGTTTCTAGTCATGTATTTCATCGAGGATTTCTTAAAAATACTAGGTAAAAATCTTGTCTCGTTCTTGTGAACCCAATCTTGTGTCTCGTCTCGTCTCGTGAGATAAGCGTCTCGTCACACCCCTAGCAGATACCATATACCATTGTAAATTAACATTCATCCGAATGCATCAGGCCATAACTGCTCTGTTGGTTTGGTAGATCTACTCTCAGACAGTTTGGCCGTTGATCTAATATACCCATATATACACAATCCCACTTTTTCACTGCCATGCTGTTTGGCTTGTTGATTTTGTTTAGTTTTCCTTGTGAATGCAAGAGCAACGGCCCGCTGAATGCCCTCAGTTGTGGACAGAGCGGTCCACACACATAAACAAGCACACACACAAGCGAAAATGCTCCCCAAGAACAGTGGCACACTCTTGATGCTCAGTGCTGGATGGCCAAGTGCAGGAAATCCAATTACAGGGATCAGAGGGCTGAGAATGGTGAAGCAGGCCTAGTCCAAAATACACACCTGCCCTCTCTCTCTCTCTCTCTCTCTCTCTCTCTCTCTCTCTCTCTCTCTCTCTCTCTCTCTCTCTCTCTCTCTCTTGCCATCTCTCTCTCACAAATGGTCTTCAACACTCTCAAAGAGGGATTTGTTGTGTTTATTAAGTCCCTCTTGCTGTCAGTGATGCTCTGCACTCCAACTCTATAAAAATAAGGCACAATGTACTGTTTAATCATTTTCTGCATTGATTTTTCAGTTTTATCAGTATTTTGAATGATGCATTGCATTGTGTTTTAGGTTTAAAGGAAGTGTCAGTAAACTTAACGGATGATGTCTTGGCAGAACATGACCAGTACCTTTTCTGTTTGTTTGTTTGTTTTGTTTTGTTTTTACAGTATGATCTCCTAAGCTTTGCCGTCATAATTTTTGTGCTACTTTTCAAATTACTTTTTTTAATATAAAATTATTTTTATTTATTTTTACCCTTGTCCCAGGCCCAGACTTTCAATAAAATATAAAATCCATAATAAAAAGATTTATTATTACATGTTAAAGCTATGATAATTTAAACAGACTTTTATCATTTTTAAAAACTTCTTAATAAACTATTTAAATGTATTTTGTGAAAATTATTTATTTATTTATAAGTTTGCCATGCTCTAATTTAAATTCTTATATATATATATATATGTATATATATATATATATGTATATATATATATATATATATATATATATATATATATATATATATATATATATATATATATATATATATATATATATATATATATATATATATATATATATATATATATATATATATATATATATATATATATATATATGTATATATATATATATATATATATATATATATATATATATATATATATATATATATATATATATATATATATATATATATATATATATATACATTTATTATTATTATTATTATTATTATTATGATATTTGGGTCTGGGTCTGATGTATGTCCAGTGTTTTGTTTTGTTTTTAAAAAATAAGTTACTTTTTAGATGGCTATAGTATAACCATCCGTTCAAAATCTGAGATGAACAGGTGGCTCTGTGGATCTCCAATTCCTGCAACATCTGCATCAGATTGTAGAACGGTAAAACAGCACCCCCTACTGAGAGCAGCAGGAACACCTCCAAGGGCTTCCACACTGAACGTTACACTGATTTCATGTTTTGCATAAACAACAAATAAAACTGACTAGAGGCAGCTCACAATATTAGATATTTGTATATAAAAATAAAAATAAATGTAATGGTGCAAATACGTTTTTTTTTTTTTTTTTATGTTTGGACAGTCCACTGTGTCCCTCAGCTGCCACACTTGGTGTCATATCACTCTCACAGCACATCTCTTAGCTTCCTAGATGGTGACAATAGCAGTGGCAGGCTATCACTGCAGGCTCACCGCGCTGCCGACACAAAGCAGATCCAATTTAGTTCTTGCCTTCAGCATCTGTGCAGCCATAGTAACCCCTGTTGAACGGAGCCGGTCCCCAATAAATTTAGAGACATATTTGACTAGAGGCCAGGTTTGTCCTTTTTAAATAATTTCACTTCAGTGTGTAAATGGCAGGCTTTGTTTTTTCTTGGGTTTGTGCAGTTTATTTAGTATTGTGTGTGTCATGTTGTTCATTGTAAATTGATATTTACCCCCATGGTGCTATAAAAGTCATGAAAGCCCTCATTTTCATCTTGCAATCTGGAAATGTCACTAAACTGAGCTAAACTTTAGAATATAGCATTCTGATCAATGAGGGAACTGTTTGCATGTGACTTTTATTAACAAATTTTGGTCTGTTTTGAAATGTTACCTTGTGAAAGTGAACCGAACCAATAAGAAAACGTAACAGTTTAGTCCATGTTACAGGAAACAGAATATCTTAAGGTTCTTGATTTTATCATTTTTGTACACTACCATTTAAAAGTTTGGGATCAGTGAGATTTTGTTAATATTTTTTGAAAGTCGCTTATGCTCACCAAGGCTGCATTTATTTGTTAAAAAAAAATACAGTAATACAGTTATATTGTGAAATATTATTGCAATTTAATATCTTTTTTCCTTTTGAATATTCTGAATTTCTGGATCTGAATTTTCAGCATCATTACTCCAGTCTTCAGTGTCATGTGATCTTTCAGAAATTGTTCTAATATGCTGATTTTCTGCTCGAGACATTTCTTATTACTATCAATGTCAAAAACAGCTGTGCTGTTTACCATTTTGTGGAATGCATTTATTTTTCAGGATTCTTTAATGAATAGAAAGTTCAAAAGAACAGCTTTTATTTGAAATATATTTTTTATTTGAAATATAATTTTTATAACAATATAAAAGATTTTGCTATCACAACTGATCAATTTAATGCATAAATGCTGAGAAAAAGTAATAATTCCTTTAAAAAGTTTAGAACGCTAGTGTATCTGTATTTTAATGCATATATAAATGAGCTGTTTACATGTGTATTCTGCATTAAAAATATATATATTTTAATGCAGTTTTGTATTTTTAAGAAATCCTGAGACACTTATCCCTTGTTGTTGATTCACAAATATAAGTGATTTGATTGGTTAACACCTCCATAAATCTAGAAACTCCGTTATAATAAATGCTTGTACATAAACATTTCAAAGGTGTCTTGAATCATGACACCAACTATAGCTGAGCATTAGAAGCACTTGTTTTAGTTGTCATGTAGTATCATGTAGCTCAAACAATAAGAGCGTGGCGCTAGCAACGCCAAGTTTATGGGTTCGATTCCCAGGGAAAGCAAGAACTGACAAAATGTAAAAATGTGTACCTTGAATGCAATGTAAGTCGCTTTGAATAAAAGCGACTGCCAAATGTATATATTAGAGTGTCTTCTCATCAGATATATACTATATTGCCAAAAGTATTGGAACACCGATCCAAATCATTGAATTTGGGTGTTCCAATCACTTCCATGGTCACAGGTGTATAAAATCAAGCACCTTGTACACTGCTTCTACAAACATTTGTGAAAGAATGGGTCGCTCTCAGGAGCTCAGTGAATTCAAACGTGGTAACGTGATAGGTTGCCACCTGTGCAATAAGTCCATTCGTAAAGTTTTCTCAATACTTAATATTCCACGGTCAACTGTTAGTGGTATTATAACAAAGTGGAAGCAATTGGTAACAACAGCAAATCAAAACACATAAAAGCACAGAGCGGGGTCAGCGCATGCTTTCTCTGCAACTTTCTGCAGAGTCAGTAGCCACAGACCTCCAAACTTTGTCTGGCCTTCAGATTAGCTCCAGAACAGTGCGTAGAGAGCTTCATGGAATGGGTTTCCATGGCCGAGCAGCTGCATCCAAGCCTTACATCGCCAAGTGCAATGCAAAGCGTCAGATGCAGTGGTGTAAAGCACGCCGCCACTGGATTCTAGAGCAGTGGAGACTCTGGAGTGATGAATCACTGTTCTCTGGAATGATGAATCACACTTCTCTGTCTGGCAATCCGATGGACGAGTCTGGGTTTGGCGGTTGCCAGGAGAACGGTACTTGCCTGATTGCATTATGCCAAGTGTAAAGTTTGGTGGAGGGGGGATTATGGTGTTGGGTTGTTTTTCAGGGGTTGGGCTTGGCTTCTTAGTTCCAGTGAAAGGAACTCTTAATGCTTCAGCATACCAAGACATTTTGGACAATTTCATGCTCCCAACTTTGTGGGAACATTTTGGGGATGGCCCCTTCCTGTTCCAACATGATTGCACACCAGTGCATGAAGCAAGGTCCATAAAGACATGGATGAGCGAGTTTGGTGTGGAGAAACTTGATTGTTGTGCAGAGTCCTGACCTCAGTCCAACAGAACACCTTTGGGATGAATTAGAGCGGAGACTGTGAGCCAACATCAGAGCCTGACCTCACAAATGCACTTCTAGAAGAATGGTCAAAAATTCCCATAAACACACTCCTAAACCTTGTGTAATGCCTTCCCAGAAGAGTTGAAGCTGTTATAGCTGTAACGGGTGGGCGAACTCCATATTAAACCCTGCAGATTAAGAATGGGATATCATTAAAGTTAATGTGCATGTGAAGGCAGGCATCCCAAAACTTTTGGCGATTATAGTGTACTATGCAGTCATTGAACACAATCATATTACATTGTTTGTGTCTGAAAGTAGCATTGTATTGAGGGTGAATGATGACACTGTTACTATGACATGTCTCGGGTGTCAGGTGGATGTTTCTAAATTTATCAAGGGTTAAACCCCAAGAGGCTTGGCCCTCTGGGGCCAAACATGTCATGCCACAGCAGTCATGGCTCAAACATCCTCTCTTCTCTTTTCTCCTGCCATAAATACCATCTCCTCCTGCAGGAGTACAGCTGTCAATCTTCACTGTTTATGTAGAAGAATATGCAACACTTACTCATTAAAAGCTGTTGTGGCCTAAAATAAATTCAGCACGACACACTCTCCAACTCAGTTTAGAGCTGTTAAGAGGAATTTTAATGACATACCTGAGTGAAGCAGTCTTATGAGTTTGGTATTTCTGCATTTTAAGTCACAACATTTGATTTTTGTTCTGCCAAACAATTATTGAGGAAAACAATAATATATGAACATTAAATGAGCCATTTAAATGCAGAACTACCTGTGGTTGACATTTCAAGTAATTATGCAGTAAGTGAATTAATTAAAATGTAAGTTAATAATAACTGGTATAAAGTACATCAAATGTTTCAACACCAATTACAGTTTTAAAATACTTTGAAAAAAAAAGAGCAATAAGCATTAATAAAGATTTTAAATTACCAATACAAACTGCATACAGTACATAGAAACCAATCTGAGAAGCAAACCACCACATTTAAGGTAATGCACATTTAAAAACGGTGTCCACATTATTTTTATATTTAATTTTGTCTTATTTTTCATATAAAATTATTTTATTTATATTTTTATATTTATTTACCTGTTTGGAATAATTAAGATTTTTAAATATTTAAAGAAGTCTCTTCTGCTCACAAAGGCTGAATTTATTTGATCAAAAGTACAGTCAAACAGTAATATTGTTAAATATTACATTTTATGGTTATAACTGTTTTCTGTGGGAATATATTTTAAAATGTAATTTATCCCTTTGATGGCAAAGCTGAAATTTCAGCAGCCATTTCTTCAGTCTTCAGTGTCACGTGATCCTTCAGAAATCATTATACTATGCTCAGTATTATAATAGTTTAAATGGTCTCTCTGTCTGTTTGTTTTTCTCTATAGCCCCAATGGTGGTGTCATTTTCATTCGATGTAGGAAACGGGCCGGTGGAACTGAACGTGTACTCTCCTACCCCGCTGAACGATGACCAGTGGCATCGGGTCAGCGCAGAGAGGAACACTAAAGAGGCCATTCTTAAACTAGACCAGAAATACAAGGAGGTCAGACCTGCACCTACACAGGGACACACGCGCCTGGAGCTCTACAGCCAGCTTTATGTGGGTAAGGGCCGCATGCACATCCACATATAGAGTATATATGGATTCATGTGGGTGAGGACTTCAGACAAACACACTTTTCCATACGCCTTAAGCCTGTTCATACTTGCAGTGATCTTACAGTGATATCGTTGGAGGTCGACAGGATGCTGTACTGTTGTTCTGTACTGTAGATAAATTTTTTTTCAATTGCAGGTCTCTAGACTGTGACCAAAATGGTTGCAAATGCGATTTGATAATGTGCAAGTTAAAATTTCACACAGTCGCATTGGTGCGAGTGCATAATGTTCAGGTTGTTTTGGTACCTGGCTGGCACATGTACTCTTTTATTGTTTATTGTTTTATTGTTGAAAGTAGAACTGAAATGACATTTATTACAAGTTGATTAGTTAAAACATTTCAAAATGCACCTGCAGAATATTTTTCTAGTCATGTATTTCATCACTGAAGATTTCTTAAAAATACTATGTAAAAATACTTGTCTCGTTCTCGTGAACCCAATCTTATGTCTCATCACACCTCATTCTCTTTTCTCTCCCTCCATCGCTTTCTCACTCTTTTGCTCTTGCTGTTTTTGCTGAGAAATCAACTGTTTCTCCGAGTTCTTGCACACGGTGCTCTATGTTCTCGTGTGTCTGAAAGTGAAAATGTATTTATAGTCAGCAGTCTAAATGCAGGTGTAGCTATTAAAACCTTCACTTAATGACACGGAACCCTGGAGAACCTATTCACTTCCAAAGTATGAAAAAGTCCACTGTAAAAAAGAAGTTGAAAATGGGTTTGACTGAATATGGCTGAAAAATGTCTTGGGCACAGCAGGGAATGTAACTAATAATGGTTTCATGTGTGCTATGCTAGCATTAGCACGGAGTCTTTATTGCTTTAACGTGTGAAAAAGCTTTGTCACTCATGAAGCAATTATCAGAATGTCTTTGGGCTTTCATTGTGCCATTTTGTGCTTTGACTTATTCTTTTCAACAAATGACTTTGACGCTCATTATGAAAGAGGAAGATAACGCACCCCTATGGCTCTCTTGAGAAAGCTTTTAGAAAGCTTGTCTAGCTTGCATATTTAAAGCTTGACATAAAAATAAAAAAATAAAAAATGTCCAGGTTTCCAAAAATGAGCTGATAGCCCAAGTTTTGATTTGATATCAAAGTTATTTATTTATTTTGTAAAGCAAATTTCTCCAACATAGGAACTATACAGGTGTATTATTATTATTAGTAGTAGTAGTATTAATGTTTGTGCTATAATTGTATGTAATGTTAATGTTTAAACTATATTTGTTTATTTATTAAAATGTATTACTTACACTCTAAAAAATGCTGGGTTAAAAACAACCCAAGTTGGGTTGAAAATGGACTAACCCAGCTATTGGGTTCATTTTTATTCACCTACATGTTCAAATATTCACAAATAAATAAATAAATAAATAAATAAATAAATAAATAAATTAAAAAAAAATATATATATATATATATATATATATATATATATATATATATATATATATATATATATATATATATATATATATATATAAAGGACAGTGTGAACCGATTCATTAATAAATCATTCTTACCGACTCTAGCTGCTTCTTTGCCATTAAAGTTTAAATGAGATGGTATTCGAATATTGGATCTTGAAACAAGCATAGCTTAAAGAGAAGATCACACTAGACTTTGAGCATATGATATTTCTTTTGAAACCAGCAAAATCATGAATTAATATTCAATATATTGCCCAGTCCAAGCCGTAACCCTCTCTAGGTCTCATTTGCATGTTGTCCATGGAGCACATGAAATTTTCATTCTTATTCTGGGCTTATTCTGAAGAATGTTGGACTGGCATCTCAATTTCAGTATCAAGCACACTAGGGTTAGGTGTAATGAGCCTTGCAGTTCAAAAGAATGTTAAAGGTTTTCTAATCCCTGTCCATTGTTTCAGTAGAAATGTAAAATGTTGATGTGACTGTTTGCGGAGAGCAGCTCTCAGTCTTTAGACCCTGACCCTCAGTGGGAAAACTAATTGGTTTATATCTTCTGAGTGGGCAGGGGTGGAGATGTCCAGACCTGTCAAGCCTCTCTCTGGCCTCCTCTCCTCTGCTTATGAATTGCTTTGTGCTCACTTCTTTAGCACCATTTAGTCCCATGCCATAATTTATTGATAAAGCAGATTGCTATCTACTTCCTTTCACCCATGGATGCTTGTGTCTATTTGAATTAGTTTTGCATTTATAGTGGTCTCTTCATATTTAATTGAGGATTAAATGCTTGCTCGTTCTTTATTGTCTTTCTCTTCATCTCCAATAACAAGCAGACCTTTGATTTAACAGCCACTTACACGTTTGCATTAGTTCCAGGT